>NW_019091388.1:935734-956527 GCF_001949145.1 Acanthaster planci | reverse complement strand
CATCTGCACTGGTGAGCAGGAGGTCGTGGGTTTGAGTCCCACCCGAGTAAGCTTGTGAGGTTTTTTTTCGCAAGTTCTCGGACAAGCACTGAGCATACAGTGCTTATTAATATATGTTGGGTACGGGCAAACCGTTATATATAATTTATGTCATGTTTGTTGATTTTTGTCCTCATCTCAGGTAAATTCAGTTACTTTCTTTAGTGGTACCGGTACCTGCATGTGTGTGCATTACACTCTACATTGTACATGTATATAAACAGTACTGTAGATGTGCTGTTATGATGGGGTTTTCCCAGACGAAAACAGAAATGTACAGGTGGTACACATAAAATGTTGAGGAAACATCAGACACAACTTAGCACCATGCACATTTAGTTATAAAATCAAAACATGTATGCATATTTTACAAGATGTGAGTCATGGGCTTGCTTGCTCGCTTTCTGCTGTGCATAATGCCCGTTGTCCCCCGTCTGAAATGATTTCAATTCCTGCATTTTTTATTTTTTATTTTTATAAATTTTTTTGCAGATTCATGCAAATATTCTCAAAGAATTGTGCCCATTGTGTGTGTATACAGGTACAGTATGTACATATACATTATGGGCATGTATGTTCACATGTACATTGTACCTTGGTGAATAAGAATTAATATCATGCATATAATTGTTCTTTTGAACTCTCAGGTTCATTTTGTTTTTTAAAACTTAAATCACATCCTGTCCTGTAGGCATTTAACCATTTTTTGATTTTCATGTTTGTATTACAGGGACTGCTGCTTTTCAACAAGGCAAATATATGTACATGTAGGCCTACATCTTTTCTCTATATTTGACATTAAATTTTAAGAGTAAAATGTACCTGTACTTTACTGAAAGCAATAGCTATTGTTCTTGTCTGCATATCCAAACCCAGTCCTCCAAAGATGCATGTAACATGAAGAAAGTGCCTGATATTGACATCCCATGATGTGGTTGGTCATGTAATATTCATCAGTTTCTTTGTTAGACACACACACATTACACCAACGTGAATGTACCGTATCTCACCACCCCTGAGGCTTAGTTTTTGGTCGGCTGTTGTTAGACTCATAATTAACGATCTTACTAATGTCTTGGTCTCACATCATGTTTTTCCCTTAGCATTATCCATGTATTGGCTTGCATGTTAGGGATTTGAAGGGAAATGATACAGAGACAATGGAAAAAATGTTGCCTTGTGATTTTTCTGTTAGAGTTTTGAGGTAACATTTTTGCAGTGAGATTGTTGATTATACCGTGTTGTTCTTTATGTTTTCCCCATGCAGGAATTCATGGCTGATGTTCGCCATAGGAAAACACAAAGCATTGGAAAGGAAATGATCAGATGTGCGGATAAAGCACTGGTGGTTGTAAATTCCTGGTAAAGCCCCTGCTCAGTGTGAGCTGTCACAATTGAGCATTTCCCATTCCTTCCTGGATTATCGGAATATAATACGGTACTTGACTTGGAAGGAATCCTCGAACATGCGCAACAAAGGTAGGTTTGCCGTCTTTCGTAAATAACTTGTTGTGTTCTTTTTGCACTGGTATTCTGAGAGTGAAAAAAACTGTAACAAAATAAACATTCATTCCAAATTAATACCAGTTCAGGTTAAGAATAATTTAAAGTTTGTGACAAACAATATCTAAATGTTTCAAGTCATGTGAAAAAAACCTGAAAGTGAGGCTTCGAACCCAAAATAGTCTGGCACCTCTCAATTTAACATTACTTTACATTATTTAATATGATACGTTCCAAGAGCAAGAACACCTGCACGTTTATAACCCTCCAAGGGTGTTTGCACAGTATGAATGTACATGTAGAAGCAGAAAAAGAAGGAGATGTCATAAATAATGCCTTTATTGCAATACTGTACACTGTTTGACTGCTAACATGATTCAGGTTGCTATTGTTTCCCTATGATTTTTATGCTTTTTATTAAGATTACATGTAATTACTTCACACTTTCCCTCTTATGAAGTGCATAATATGGAGCACCTTCACAAGAATAAACAATATATGCCGCTCCCCCCTTATGCCTTTTTTGGGAGGGGAGGGTGTTGAAGTAATATACATGTAAATGTGTACAGTTGTCTTCATTCAGACTCAAAGCTAATAGTTACATGTACGTCTTACTGAGTAAACAGCAACTTTGTCATTGCTGGTACATGTACAAGTATCTTGCATGATACATGTACATGTACATATATGTGCATCAAACTTGAAATCTCCACTCTGGAACATTTCACATCGACTTGCCCTACTCCAACCGTGGGACAGAGATTTGGGGGTTTGCTGTAGATAGTGTTCAACAATGTAAGTTTGCCCCATTGTTCTCCCTGGTTCAGGGCTATAACAGACAGACAAAAGAGGGAAAATAAAGCAGCGCAGTTTATAGCTGTCAAACAAACCCACATGTGTATGTAGCCTTGAGAAACTTGGTACATGTATATAGACTCTGGTGTGGGTGTCTGTGAGCATTTTATGTGCATTCTTCCTGTTCCATTGGTGTGTGTGTGTATCTCCTGGGAAATTTGTCAGGAATATTTGGAAGTTAATGTAGTTGCAGTTTGGATTTCAAACAAAGTAAAACAAAAGACAATTCCTTTTTTTGTGGACGATTTTTGATTGCATCGTTGACAAATCAAAGGAGATGCCATATCTGCAGCAGTGCAGGACCATCATACTCAGGCATGAGTTTGAACTTGAGCGTGTGCGCGCATGTTAGTGAGTCAACACCCTATTGGTCTGAGAGAAATGCAACACGGACACGTGTACATGTACCACATGCGTGCGCACAGGATGGCCCCGCAGTAACGGCGTCTATGGTTATTCTGGTCGCCGGATGTGTCTGTAGAAATTAAGTAGCATTGATTGTTTCATTGCTCGAAGGGTTATGTTGTGATACAGTGGTGTTTGTTTTGTTTTGTTGTTCTAATGTTTACTGAATTTGATTTTTCTTATTTAAATCAGATGAGGTAAATGCAGAGTCATTCACGACTCCAGCCAGGAGGCATTCTTAAAATTGTACATACCGGTATTCCCAGAAATAGACTAGCAGTCTTGTATTGTTGAATGATATCACCATTAGCTTGACTCAATGTAAGTTTGTCATTGCCAATTGATGCATTAGTGATAAGATCCGAGGAATCTCGAGTGATTGTTTGATTTGAGCAGTGGACATTAGAGAGTATTTTGTTGCAGAATTGTGCGTGTCACTCTTGGTTTCTGTTGCATCCCGGAGGGTTTAACATATTGGTATGATTTCAATTTGTCACACAAACGTTTATAACATCTATTTGCTTTTCAGATTCTGAGATGCCAGAACTAAAACCAAGCGTAGAATGCTTTTTATTGTTGCTTTGGAAAAGGAAAATATTTGAAGTGCCATAAAGTATCCTGCCCTGGCATTACTAATCCCCTGGTGTTACAAACGTGGTATGAATGCACAGGTATTCTTGGCTAAACTTGATATTTGACTGGTACCCAAGTGTAATAATAGACACAGCATGGGTCAGTCTGGGACAGATACAGTGGTACAGATTGCTGATTTTTTTTTTCCATTTCACTTTTATTGTTTTGATCCTGGCACAAAACTGGGTCGTGTTGGGTAAAACTTTGATAATGCAGTACAAAAAATGCATGTTGTAAGCGTACATGTACATGTAAATAAAATGAAAAATAAACTGTTTCTTGAAACTTTCAATTTTGTGAGGGGGTACTTTTCGAGGGGTACTTTGTCGTTGGGTATAAGTTGCATAAATTCAGCAAAGTTTGAACCGAAACCTCGGGTTAGTCTTCAGTTTGGATTTGTTGCTTTTACAGGATCGTTTTAGCCACTTTGATTTTGCAGTGCTACATGTACACGTTGCCGCCACATTGAGGAGTTTCGTGCTCTTAAAAACGGCTAAGAAGCATCTTGCTACAAGAGCATAGTTTCATTAACAACCTCAAAGGGTTAGAAGATGATTAAGAGAGATTGTTGTTCTTCATTTAAAAAACCAAGTACAGGCATTGCACTTTGTGCCTATACTGTACGTGTATTGTGGATACACAGTATAAAGGTTACCATGACTTTAATCACTCTTTCCAATCAATTTTTCTTCTGTAGTTCTACATGTACTAATGTGCACACTCTGTGATAGAGTTTATGCCTGTGTCATGGTTGTAACAATGCACAGTAGCCTACTGATGTACACATGTACATTGTGAGTCCTGATGCCTTGTACATGTAACTGAGGTATGAAAATGTTGCGATTTCACAAAATAAAGTGTATTGTGATACTTAACTCTGAATTAACTCTAATACAAAAAGACTATTTCCGATGGACTATGAGGACAACAAATCTGTTGGTGTTAATAGAAGTACACATATCACTGTTGCAATCCTAATGGAATTACAACAATAAGAAAGATTTTTCTGTATAGCCAACATGACACATAGTGATTTCCAGCAACTGGTGGCAAGAATCCCCGCCCGTACAAATATGAATTGTAATTACTCCAGACTTTTAGGCTTTATTGCCATGTTGTATACACGTAAAATTCTGAGAAAAAATACGCAGAAATCTGTGCATTTATGCATACAAGGTACACATTACGTCAGACAATTGCCATAATTACTGTAGTTCAAAGTTCATGTGTACATATATGTATTTACATAACCTCAGAATCCTGGTACATGAACCTTTACTTACATGTATTTCTACTGTCTGGTTTTAAACCAAGGGTATTTTATTTGCAGGCCAAGTTCATGGCGTTGCTGTGCTTAGTGACCAGCTCTTTCCCTCTTGAAAAAAGAAAAACCAAAGAACATTAACAGTAAGTGGGGGAATATTGAAGTTTATACACCCACTGTGTTTGTAAAAAGAAAGCCAGGTGTTTTATATTGACCCTTGTGGCTGGAATATTTTCTACAACACATGCCAAGTTCACAGGCATTGTGAACTATTGGGGGCTTTGAAATAAAAAGAAAAAGTAAAATGTATAAAGTGTCATCAGAAACCAGTGGGAGAATGTAGAGAACTTAACTGTGTACCTTCAGAAATTAATGCAAATTAATGCTTAATCAGCTGTTGCCTTGTGTTGCAGGTTTTAATGTTCTGTTTAAGTTCACTTTGGAAAAATTGAGTGTATTCTGTTCACTGTTCAAATGCTATCATCAGTCTCTGCCTTTAAACTTCTGTGCAGAAAGTTGTTGGTTCATACAATGTATCCCACCCAAGTACATGTACATATACATATACATATATGTACGTGTAAGCTTGTGAATTTCTTTGAAAGCCTTTTGTCAACACCATACATGTACAAAATACAAGTCGGGGAACATCTCTATGGCACCAAATTATTAAATTAGTGGTATTGTACATCCTACAATGAACCGTATTGGCGGGGGGACCCAATGTCGGTCAGATTCCCCAATGTACCTGTAGTGTATTCATTTGAAAACGTTAACCAGACTCTGTTCTATGATTTCAATTCGACCCCCAGCATCACCTGGTACCATCTCATTAAAAGTTTCAAATGTATACAATACGTTCAGGAATACGACTAAAATTGGGTACCCCGCAAATACATGTACAGTCTGGTGGCGTGGATATGAAGAAGTTTGTGTTTAAATAACTTTCATTTTTTTTCTGAAACTGTTGCTTGCAAGGAATGACTATCATGCCATCAGTGCACAGTGTTCACAAAAAGGTTGACAGTAATACATTGTATTTATTCTGTGTTCTACATGTGTATGGTTAGGTTGGTACTGCAAGATACATGTACCATGTACTAGTATGTACCAGTACACATGTGTAGAGAGTGCTTGTCATGCCTGCACACCTACATGTGCTGTACCGTTACACGTACACGCACACATACAGTAGTGGTGTTGACTAACTTGAACCCTGCTTGAACGAAGTTTGTATAGGAATTTGATGGACATAAAAACTGGACCCCAGGGGTTTGTGTGCTGATCTTGTCAGGATAACCTTTTCACAGCAACCGGCTACCAACATGTACTGTACATGTAGGCTGTAAAGTAACCTGAAAGGCCGTATTGCAAGGATGGAGGGTATTTTTTTTTTATTGGTGGACTGGAGAGTACTACCGGTTGTAATATAAACTTTGTTGTTTTCATTTGGTTTGACTGAGCTTGCCAATAGTTACCACAGCTTAGCAATGATGA
Source organism: Acanthaster planci (assembly GCF_001949145.1). The sequence continues at coordinate 950,331 of NW_019091388.1, read as the reverse complement.
TTACAGATCTACCTGTCAATACCAGGAGAATGCCCCAGGCCAGGCTGTGTTAATACTGGTATTTGCCCTGAAGTTGACTTATATGTAATACATTAAGCTACACTGTACTTTTGTACATGTACGTAGGTGACTGTAACATTTTTCATTGAGTTTATGTGAGGAGAATGCGGTTGGTTTCACTTTCAGCTTACATTAATTTACCCTACCCTTCCTCAACCACACAGAATTAAACAGTAGTAAAGTGTTTAATTCTGTGGGAATACACCGTAGGTCTGGTAGGCCCAGACAGCTGGCTTTTGCATTGGTTTTGGCATACCTCGGAAAAACTCCAGCCTTTGTGCACATAGTCCCATATGGGTGTTTAACTTTGTGTGAATGGGGAAGGTTAGGTCCAGCAACCATTGGGCAGTTGGGGTTAAATTAAAGTCTTTTTGAGGATACCAGGAGGCTGATGGCCCGTTCATATGAGTTCTGAAAACACGGGTCCCTTGCGATGAAATGGTATACACTGTAGATGTCACAAATGCAGGGATGTCATGTTGTGTAAAAGTGTATTCCGGGCAACCATTCTCATGATTCCGGTGTGTTCATCGCACAGATCACGACCTCCTCCAAAATTTCGCATCAAATTATATTGCAGAATCCATGTGATTATCACCACATTTGATTATGTGAATGTAAACTGCATGCAATTTTTTGGGGGGCACTGTGTGTTGAAGCCATTACGCATACAGACCTTTGATTTTGCCATCGTGCGAAATAAAGTTTCATGAAAATGCACAAAATATACTGCCCGTTAATGATAGCTTTGTTGCTATCTGGTTCTGTGCAACATTTAGCATCATGTGTTTTATATTCCAGGGGCGGAATCAGACCTGTAAATTTCAGGCCTTACTTTCCCTAATGAGAATGCGTCTTCCAGAGCCGTGAATGCTAGAGAAGGTGAAATTATCTGTTCCATGAAATATTGGACTTAACTTTCCTTTGTAAAAATAATTTTTTTTAGGGCTATTTAATCAGAAGAAAAATTTTTTTACAACACTTTTTGAAAACGAAATTGAAACCTGACATTATAAATCCAACAACCATCCTTTCGAGCAGTTGGTCTACTCATTCGTAGAGGGAATCTGTCATGTCATAAACTGCCACAATCAGGCACTCTAAGCTGTGTTCACATTGGCCTTTTTTGGGCAAAACTTACAGAGACTGTTGGCAATTTGACAAACTTAAATCCAATACAGACAGCTGGACGAACATTGTGTATGGCAGGAAACTTGCTGGTACTGTATAATTCCACCATTCAGATAATATCGTCATACCAGAGTTACAAATGTACATGTAAAATGTGGCAAAATGTTGGATATTTGCTAATTTCTGCATTCTATCATGTGAAAGCCTGCAATTTCATCACAGGCATACCAGTGCTTTGTGGCAGGCACCTTGTGACACCATCGCAGATGTGAGTTTCCAGCACGTGTAAAAGGGCCTTCAGGGTGCACCACTACAAATAAATTCCCATAGACAGCCATGATAAATCCCCACTCTTCGCAATTATTTTAAAAATACTCACAACTCTCACAGGTGTCCAGGCTGCACAGAAACACGATGATCGACATGTCCCCTTTCATATTCCTTTTAATTTTCGGGGGGTTGACCAATGAATTTTTGAGAAATTTTCACCAGAAGCAGACCACCCCTAAAATGAAGAAAATGTCCCTGCCCAGAAAAGGAGCCATTTCGAAAAACATCCCTCTGCAAAACGGCCAAATAATGCCACTTTCGGACCCAACTGCACCCAAATTGCTCAGAATTGGGATCCCAAAGTCCGGGCCAGAGATTCAGTGCCGTATTTCTCCAATTCCTCCATTTCATCATGGTTCTCGGGAATTTCAATATAGAATATTTTGAGTGTATAACTTTTATTAATGAGCTCGGCGGACATATTTCGGGCCTTTTTGCGAGGGTGCACCCTTCAGTGAATGTACAAGTACATGTGCATATACATTATTGCCGACTGGAGAACTTTATGCTCACAGATGAAGTTCAAGGCATAGAATTCAAGATTGCTAAGACAAGGGAGTATTGAATTAGTACCACTCTAGAAGCAAATCAGAAGAGTTCTAGTGATGTATATGTACATGTATGTATCATTTCAATGTACTACATGTACATGTACATGTATATACACTGTACATGTACTGGTAACAGCACACAGCCCCAATGCCTAATAAAAAAGTTGCCTTATATACAAACTTAGCTATGACCATCACTGTAGTGCTTAATTTTAGCCAAATGTTTACACTTTCTACATCAGCTTTGTAACAATAGCCTTCTGCCCATTGTCATTCATTAACTCTGAATGGATTGATTCCTTTCCTGAAGCACGCTATTGTCAATCCCCATTGAATAAGGACAAAGAGAGAAAACATTGTTTATATTTGAAGAAAACTGACAATGGGAGTGTTTTTTTAAAGTAAAGGTCATGCATAAATAATCTTTAGTTGTTTGGCTGGTTAAGGGGAATACACATGTCACATATACTGTACCAAAGCTCTGAGCATGACCCGTTGGGATAGTGAAAGTGTTGTAGTACTGTATATATGAAGTAGCATTTACATGTACAGAGGTTGAAGTTCAGTTGTTTTTTTCATGGTAGCCAGCAGGACCAGCACTTAGATAATTCTACACATTCTGCTGAAAGATCGATGGTCCTCTAGTATCTCACAAAGATGTCTGTTTCATAATGTTCCCTTATGTACATGTATGAAGAACTGTTCATGAACTTCACTGTCTTAAAACTGGCCCTTTTCCAATTCAGTTTGATTAGACAGCTTTTGTATCTTTGCAGGAGGGGGAGTAACTCCCTCCGAATTGCCACATGTACCGGAACATGTATGCAAATCTACCTAACCCTAACTTCTACGCCCTGAAACATGCAGTGATGACACTAATGAGTTGCACAAGTGGGCAACATACAATGTACATGTACAGAATGACCGCAGGTGGAAGGCCTGATTTAGTCCTAACTATCATCAGCAAAATACGCATGTATGTGTGTGCCCGCTCCACGCAGCCACTTCGGAACTCGGGAAATGTAAAAAAAGAAAAGAAAAAGGAGGGGGTCATGAAAGTACATTGTACCTTCAGACAATATGTCTCACAAGTCTCATAGAGACTTCTGCAAACCAGTAAAAAGATGGATAAAATGGTTTGCAACAGCCATGCACATACATGTACATGTACCAGTAGTGTGAGATTGCTGTGGAGTTTGTGAACTGCCACGGTGATCAACAGATACCATGATTGCATGCCATGATCTCCACACTGGTGCATTGTCTAGGTTATCGCGTAGACTATGGTGCAGCAGACAGTATACCTATCCTTTCACACGAATGTCGTCATGGATACCTTGGTACCTCCAGAGAAAATTGAGAAAAAATCACCAAAAATGCTGGTCATACTCAAGCATCGGTGTGCTCTCACTTGGTGGCTCTTTTGAAAGATTTCTCAAGCATGAGGAACATATCAAGCTTTGTGAGTTTTTGACCTCGTGTGAAAGGGGCTTAACCCTAACCTTCCCCAACCACACAGAATTAAACAGTAGTAAAGTGTTAAGTTCTGTGGGGATAGGTCTGGTAGGCCCAGACAGCTGGCTTTTGCATTGCGTTTGGCATACCTCAGAAAAACTAAGTCCAACAGCCTCTGTGCACAAAGTCCCATAGGGGTGTTTAACTTTGTGTGAATGGGGAAGGTTAGGTCCTGCAACCCTTGGGCAGTTAGGGTTAAAGAGACAGTTGGGGAAATGTATGAAAATACCAGTACATGTACGTGTATTGTACCACATTGCACCTGTTTGCTTAAAACACCAACTATACCCCAGTCATGACTGCACAGTCTGTGTCCTGTGCCCATTAGATGTATGGTCAGGCATCACATCATTTACATGTACATACATGTACATATGTATTTATATGTACGCACATGTACATTAACCAGTTCCCTGCAAGGCTCTAACACATGTACTTAGGTTACCGGTATGTTACATCATGTACAGGGTGAGCTTCCCTGATGATATTTCAGTCAGGAACTACAGGTATCATTGTGGGTTTTGGTACCATGTTCTTTGCCTCACTCCAGACTTAAACTGGTTTCCCTTGGCCAAATATTCCGGTAAATGAGAAAGGACATGATCTTTGCCCTTCGAACTTTGAAATATTCAGTGTTTTAGTCTTTTTGGTTTGTTGAAAACAAGCTCCCAGTTTATGGGAAAGTCGGAGAAGTGAATTGTTTACTGGTACTTGTACATTTCAGTTTTAACACTTTTTAAGAAATTTACGCACATGCAGATGTAATTTTATGGCTTGTCCATCTTCTCTGATACACTTACAAGGATACATACATGTGCCAGTATGTATACAGCCTCCACCGGTATATTTATGGCACAATGTACATGATGTACATGTAGACCTACATTTATGTACATGTACATTGTTATACCTGTCCAATTTCTGTGAAGGCATTTTCCCCCAGCTACATGTAAGGTACCTGAAGCACTGGCACATGTACATGTAGTTTTTCCATGGTACTGGCAGTGGTAGGTGGAGTCACCAGCAAAGCCCTGATTTTGCAATATAATATAACCTTCCCCTATTGCTGTCACGTGGTTCCCATAGCAACAGGTCAGAATTGGGTCACCATAGCAGGGGAGTTTCCATCCACACTAAGACCAGTAGAATGATGTGGCTAGCTACAGTAGCACAATGGGTAATATAGATACAGTGTAGGTGATAAGAATTGTCTACATCTGGGTCAACAGATGAGTGTTTCTCTGATTCTTTTGTGCGTACATGTTCATGTACATCTACATGTAATACATCTACATGTAATACCTGACTTCAGACTGAGAAACATTACCAGGACATTGCCCATTGTATTTGCCAAGTTCAGAAGTGTGCTGTTATGGTGACTGAAACTTGCCATAGGGAGTGATGTACATGTACATGTACATGTACTGTATACATGTACATGTACCGGTACATGTATTTGTGTGGATATACCGGTATGTAGGCCCTATACACATGTATGGAATTTGCTATTTGCTCTCCTGAATTTTCATAGAGAAGATTGCTAGTGGGTGAAAACAAATTTTCATCGGGGATAATGTTGATGCACATTGTAAACCTTATGAGAGTTTTGACCCAGTCTTCAATGTGTAATCATACAACCACAGTAACATGAGGAATACCTAACAGTGACTCATGACAATTATTTAATGCACATAATTCGTAAAGTTTCCTTTTGCAATTTATGCACTTCCCACATAAGTATTGCATTTAGAATAGGAAAAAGGATAAAGGTCCACCTGTAGTTTGTGCATGGAAATTAATCCATATTGCAATGATGCAAGTTGGCACCAGTCTTGTACATTCCAGGCCGTTTGTGCCATACAAATACTGTACTCATAAACCAGCATGTGTACAAGTTTACACAACACCCATCTTCAGACATGTGCATAGGCCCTACATGTAGCGGTACATGTGTACATGTACATTGTACATGTACAGCTACATGTAAGCCCTAAAAATATGTATACATATACATGATCTACCAGTACATGTACTGTACATGTACATGTAGGTTGTTCCATAATGCACTTTTGAACCCTGCAATTCTACATGTACATGTACACGTAGCGGTATGTACCTGCTACTAATGTACTGTTCAATGCATGAGGTCACATGAAAACTTAGTATAGTGTACAATGTACATGTACCGTTATGTTATTTGACACTTGTACGCACCACAGGGAACTAGGTCCTAGAATTTGACATTTGTTGGTTACATGATCCTGCAGTGGCTTCAACCCTTTGTACCACATACAGTATGTACGAGCATGTACATGTACAGGTAGGATAGATCCTTGAATGTCTACCCGTCTCACTATGGGACCAAATTTGGCAACAAGCTTCCATGTTCACGCTCTGCTACTGTTACAAATAACCCATTCAAATGCAATTGAAAGTTGGTGAACAAAGTTACCTGGTTGTACTTTTTCAGGATTTCCTGAAAAGTAACCCTTTTCAAAGCAGTTCAATACCTGTGGAACATGCAGTTTTTAAAAAAATCTGAAAGCATTTTTTGCTGCCAGTGCCACCATTTCGACAAAACTGTTTGACCTTTTGTAATATTTAGCAGAGTACTTTCATCTGTAATCAGACAGGTGAATGTATTCTCTACAGAGGTCTGAGGTAATGAATTTGAAACTCAAACTGTTTTTTGCATTTTGGTTGGGTACCTAAGGGAAGTGCCAATATCAATTATAGTTATGTTGGCTCAAAGTACATGTACTTTAAATACATGTACGTACATGTACATTGCAACTCATTAATTAATGCTTTATGTACATGTGCAGCCTCATGTACGTACATGTACATGTACATGTGTGCATATCTTCACCCTTATCTGTCATGTCATTTTTCCCTGTCCCATCAATTTTAAAAATCACTGAGAATGGAGAATGAGTCTTAATGTTTCCCAGGGCATGCTGGCGCCTGGTGGTAGTACTTAGTTGCAGTACATGTACTCATCTTTCACTAACATGACACACTCGGGCAGGAGTGTGTGGCAGGAACATCACGATACCAGTACATGTACATGTCGAGTGTCCTTCCAGAGGTTGCATATTGTAGTTATATTAGGTTTGTGTTAAGGTAAATAAGATACTTTGAAGAGGTTTTGAAGGATATGCATAATGCATACCACAGTCCAATTTTTTTTATGTTTGCCTGTATTTTCTTGTGACCTGATGCTACCCGTAGTTTTGGAAAAATGAATATTGCTGCAACCATCAAACTTACTTTAGAAATGAAAAAGATTTGTGAAATCATAGGCTAATGTACGTTTGATCAGCTACATGTACTTTTCGTCAACCACTGGTCTATTTTGCCTTGTGGTCTAGATACACAAAATACCAGTAGTTCCCAGATACCCAGCAGAATTGACAAGTAATTGACTCATGGACACTGACTGAACTTGGGCTGTTTTCCATTACTCAACTTCGTCTCCGTCTGAGGCTTCATTCCCAAAACCAATCCCCGATAGTGGGCCTGAAGTGTTTAAATCAAATTGGATTACTGTAAGTTTTGGCTCTCTTGCATCTTATTTGATGTTTTGTGGCACTATTAGACTAATTAGTGCACTTACAGCTTCAACGTCAGGTAGTAAAAAAAACAGTTGAAACCTGAGACAGAGCCATGTTGAGTATTGGAAAATGGCCTTGGGCAGAGACAGGCCTCTTGTTTGCAACAAGTGATTGCTGTCACAAAATATTTGCAGCTTTCAGCAAAAATCATGTACATGTACCAGCACTACATGTAGTAGCTCCCAGTTTTTACGCCATTTGGCCCTCCCCCAAGAGTAGGCCTTTACAGATCGGGGCACGTGGTCTCAAAAGTTGCCTCCTTATTGTTTCACGATGGAAATATTGTCTTTTTAGTTTGATACTGTGTCCAGTATGCTCTTCTTCAATGTATGAATAGGTTTGATGTTCTTTGGGTCTCAGCTTGTTGAAAGTGCAGTTTTAAGGATTTAACATTGGTCAAGCTTACCTGGACAATCGAGGGCACTGTTGCTATGATTTCATGCAGGGAAGACGCTGTTCACTTTGTGCCTTTATCTGTTGAATTCAGAACCCAAACCCTGCTCACTGAATTGAAAACGTTTCTGAGAAAGGGTTGCTTCCATGTTTGTATACAACAGTAAATTGCCAAAGAAAGGACGTTCAGGACAGCAAAATGTTACAAACCAACAGGTTTTGTGCTCAAATCAGTGCAACATTTAGGCTTTCTTTTATACACGTACATGTAACATGTAGTATGGAAATTAAGGCCCCCCCCCCGAAAAAATTGAATACCTTTACTGTTTAAAATGGCAAAACAAAAATTCAAAATAAGATTAATAATTTAAGCACAAAAGTTTATATGTATATGTAGGTTTGAGGAAATTTACAGAACTGTTACTGTACATGTACCGTATGGGCACATGTACCTACATGTACATGGGCCCTTTGAATTAAGAGTGTTGTCGATTTGTAGATGTATCTTCAGTGGATTTGATTCACTCAAGCCAAATTTTCAGTGTTTGCTTTTCATTTGATTTTTCTTTGATTTCCAGCCAAGTACTGTTACATTGTATTGCATGTTTAAATCTGATTTTTGACACATGTAATTAAGAAATAAAGTGCCTTCCTTTATTTTTTCTCCCAGGGGACAATTGTCAGATGGCTTTCTCACCCAAAGAGTCGCCAATCTATGTAAGTAATTTAATCTGTCTTTAGTACTCTCTGTAGAGGGTCTGGTTTCTGACACTAAGTCTTGAGGCTTATGTTCAATTCTCCTGACTTTCAGCTCACCTTACACACAAAGTATTTTGTTAAATTTCCCCGTGTACGTGACCATGACATTTTAAAACGGTACTTGGTACGCCAGTATAGTCACATTGTGTTAAAAGTCTGTAGCTGCAGTCACAAGGAAATGGCTATTGGGAATGACACATTTTGCTTACTGCTTGGTTTTATTCATGGAAGGAAATACATATGTCTTCATACGGTACATGCACATGACGTGCTTAGGTATCCTGTCTGTCTACATTCAATGCAAAGTACATGTAAACTCACCAACAAAAAGGAAACGAACTCAAATATTGAAGTACTGGTAGGCCCACAGTATAGATTTTTGTTGTTTTAGGTTCCAGGAAGGTGAAATTTATTTTGACCTCAGAAATCATTTCTGACATTTAAGATATAGTGAAACTTTAAACATGTTCTGGACTATGGAACCCAACAGAAAGTTCTACTGGTATTCAGAACTTCCTTTTTATGGATTTTGTAACAAATAATAGGTCATATGTTGATCAACTTAACAGCATTTACATGTACATGTATGAGCTTTTGGCTTCAATTAAAAAAACAAAATTATATGTTATTAGTTCAATGTGAGGTTGAGAACTAAAAAGCATTACTTAATTAAAAATTAATTGTACCGGTAGTAAAAATTGTATGTCAATTTTACTTTAAAAAGGGCAATGCCACAGATGGAAAACATACATGTGTGGTTTCATACTTGTACAGTGTATATGTACAGTACCTTTGTGTCCGATTTTAATTCAATTGTCAGTGTACCGTACATGCCAATTTCAAGGGTGTTCCAGGTTTTGGGGTTTTCTTGCAATTGCCAATTGGCACTTAATTCACACTTCAGTGATGTCATTGTGGTCTGAGCCTTCACAGTTCGTTCTACATCTGAAGTTGCGCGAATTGTCACTAATATGTCGTCTCGTGGCATTGCACTGATAATTCTCAGTTGTAGTGCTTGTCAAAAACATACATACCAGTACATACATGTAATGCTCCACCATTTTCAGCAAAGCTACCCATTTCTTGCAATACATCAGGAGTTCAACTTTTGAGAGAATTCCTTGACTGCAGAGTGCATACAGTGTATGTGCACCTTGAAGGGTTTATGATGTGAATTTCACTTGGGAGGATGATTTGTGGGAATTCTCTCAAAAGCAAGGAAAACTATTTGACATCCCTTTTGGCTACTCTGTTTGGAGAGTGCACTTTTTAAATATTAAAAATTTCCCATGCTTTTCCTTACAAATGATGCCCCTGTTACTTTGATACATGTATAATTGGAAAACATTTTTCATTTTAGGGAGTTTTCTGTGCAAATTATGCACCAGAATTTTCCCATATATGAGTGAGAACTGAGAAACTTTGCTCTCTGCATTACTGTCATGTACGGTATAGACACAACAATCACTGAAGTTTTTGTTAAAAAGTAAGAGTATTTACAATCAGAAACAATATCCCTTATTCTGAAAAATTTTAGTGCAGAAATGGCTGTAAATAATAGAAAGTGTGCACTATAAACAGTAAACAAAAACAGTTTCTCATTATATTCATGTGAACGAATGGGTAGTACCGGTAGCCCACCATGTGACTTTCATTTCATGGACCTGTTCATCACATGACGCCACAGCTAGTGCATATGTGTACATGTACCTACAGCACAGCGGTGCATGCACACAGACACTTAACTTTAAAAATGGTTAATAGCATTAATTTTTCATAGTGAATTTATCAGTCCTTTCTCTGCTGGGACACTTCTAGCAGCACCACTCTCCAGTTGGAAGCAGCTGCTTAATTGAAGCCAGAGTCTTTGCGTTTGATTGGCCAACTGATAATGCTCTCTACCAGTTGTGAGGGAGAATAATTATGATCACATTCAAAGAAATCTGAGCAGATTAATACTATTTACATGTATCTTTGTGCTGTTTATATTTTATTGTGCTCCAAGCTTGGCAAGCTGGAGTTGGCATATTATGCTTATGAATACAAGGATGATAAACTGAACTCCATGGGGTGCTGACTTCTAGGTTGATTAAGGAAGGGATCCTGGTATAGCATTTCATACCTAATAAGTAACCTGGGTACATGTAATTCATCTCCAGCATGGAGGGCATCTGAAAAGCCAACCCAGTCAGATAATGTACGAACGTGTATACATGTACATGTATATTGCGCTCAATGCGTGGGATGTCAGTTTTCTCCAGAAGTGAACTTTTGTCGCACCTTCTTCCAACTTCTAAATCAGTGAGCAAGAAAAACACCAACCCTGTAACTTAACCTCTCCCCCGTGCACATAAAACCGTTTTATGTCTTTTTATTTTGGCATTCCAACATGCTGTAATTTCTTCCCTCTCCTACATGTACAGGTACCTTTTAAGATTTTCATCACAAGTTTTCAGACAATTAAAATACCTTCCAAATAACATCTGCACTGTTGGAAATCAAGGGAGGAGGGTTAGTTATTTCTTATACTGCAGACAAGTACACTGACCCACTATTGCAAGAATTTCTGGGAACAATTCTTACTCTTTAGTATATGAAGGACTGTTGTGTGACCACAAAGCAGACTTCTGTCTCTTTTATACACATTGTACACACATTGTGTACTGGTACATCTTATTTGTGGCAGATTTGGCTGAATTCATGGGATTTTGTCATATTTTTGTCAGATTTTGCCGATTTCAACATGATTTGTTCAGCGTAGGCAATGTAATCAGCTAGTCTTATTAACACAGCAAATAAACATTCCGTTATGGTAAAAAACTCCCCGTGGGAATGCTCAGTAGATTGACACGAAGGAATGTCGCGGTAAGTTTCCACGTGGCCGCATAAGAAAAAGTCCAATGGAAACCCAACTTTAAGCCATTTTGTGTACATGTACTTGTACATATATCAATTCACACTGTCACAGAAGCTTCATGTGCAGCATTTTTCATTCTTTTTCTTCAAGTAGATCTATGGGTAAGAATTTAGAAAGCTGATTGTTTCATCACAACTTCCGCTAGTAGTTTGTTTCTTTGTTGGCATACATGTATCTTTTCTTGGCAGGGTGGCAGTCAGATGGTGGTTGTATTCTCTGAGACGGGTGACCTTCCCAGTGAAGATGCAGAGATCTTCTTAGTGTTTCAGGGAACCAAGTCTAGGCATGTCACTGTAGCTCGCAGATTGGACCACAGCTCTGTGAAAGCTATCATTCCAGGTAAGCAAATGAAAAAGAAAAATTTTGGAGGAATTTTTGGACATGATAGCTGTGACTTGAAACTTTGATGAATGAATTTGTTTGAAACGTGTGTATGTATATGTACATGTATGCCCTTGAAACAAATCTGTTCCAATAATTTTCCAAAACCATTTACATGTAAATGGACCCCTTGATAGAAAAGACCTTGTTTTTACACATTTGTATTCCTTTTCAGTTTTATACAGGAAGAATGTTAGTCACAGTATTCAGTATTTAAACAAAACAAAACAAATTTTACACGATGGTCGGCCATGTAAAATTTGTTTTGTTTCAGATACCATATCTATTAATAGGCACCACTTTTTGTGTGTGGTGTGTACACATGTTGTAGGAGTCATTTTGTAAAAAAAGAAAACTAAATTTCTGTTTTCTCAAAAACTACATCATTCTAGTTGGAAATATTTTACAGATTGACTGAGACGATTATTTACTTTCTTTAGAGATATTGAAGGGTTATTCGGCAGTCCCATTTTTATGATTTTTGCCCAAGCTGTCTCCTACATGTACCTTTGATTTACATGTATACATGTACTAGTACATGTATGATGTGTGTAAATGTGTAGTATAATCAGAGTGTATTTCAAGCCCAAGCCTTGTTAAAATTTCAAACTATCAAGAACCCATGGAAATGTCAGTGGTAATGTTAAGTTCAAGATTATTTGTACATACATGTACATACATGTTGTTCTGGAACACTGGATTTTCAGACTTTAGTCTTTTCTCTTCCTGATCTTAATTGATGTGCATTTATGCCATGTTGTTCTGGTTGTCTGCAAAAGCAGGAAGTAGGATCGGTTGTGTCGACCCAGCTTGACCCAGGCTGATGGGAACCAAAAGTGTTTTATTTCTTCATTTTTTTTTCCTTTTTGGGTTGTTTCTTGAGAAGTACCAATTTCTTATACAGCTATTTTTATTGTCACCCCCCCCCCAAAGTGTGTAATTACACTGTAGTTCTTGGTACTAAGTACATGTAACTACTAAACTTCACATGAGCAATAAACCTTAGTTTTGCACTGTACAGTGTACAATATTTGGTAACAAAAATACCTAACCTAACTGAACCGTGGGCACACCAACCTGTTACGATTTTTCTCAGGCTGTTTGTACAGTGTAGGAGGCTTATTACATGTACCTTACATATACTACTGGGACAGTTTCACTGCCTTCCTGCTGCATGTAACTTTACTACTCCAGGCCTCTACCATCCCCGAAAAAAGGAAAAATTGGGGCAACTACAGCAATTGCTCCCATAAATTCATCATTTACAACATACCGCGTACACAAACAGTGAAGCAAAGGAAGTTACATGTATATGTCTACGTATCGGTACCGGTACATGTAATGTATACACAAAACCTGTTGTTTGTATGTTTTATGTTTTTGATTGGCAGTTATAATGTGTGTTTAAAGTTGCTTTTGTGTGTAATGTACTGGTACCCTTACACTCTTATCTGTGCTTGGCATGTAAGGTGCTGGATACTATACCAGTATGCCAGACAATCTACTGTGTCAACAATGAGGACATAAATTTATACCATGAAATTTGCCAAATCACTTGGAGAATATAAAATGAAAGCAGTATACAAAATGAAACTGCTGACACACTAAACCCATTCTAGAAATGCAAGTGAACTATCCCTTGTTTAAAGTATTGTCTGCATTTGAAAATGTTTATAATACATGTAATGTACATGCATGCATGTACATTGTATATACAGTGTATGTATATTTTAAAATTTTTGATACTGCCTTGCTCTGAATAAATGAGAGTAAGGTGATTATTCCCAGGTAATGAGTTTCCTCTGGCAAAACAGCAGTGGTCACATTTAAGTGTGAAAAATAAAATTCAGCTCTAGACAGACACATGTATATGCACAGTGTGCGGTACTTAAATTAGAAATACGTGTACAAAGTGTGCAAGAAATTTGTGCATTTAATGTCTCACTGTTGATTTTTAAGATGACCCGTTTTGCTTGTGTTCTGGACTCCTTTTGGGTGTTTCTGTCCAGACTTTGCTGAGAGCGTGGCTTAGTAAACTGTTACCTATAAAATGCGGTGGCATGGTCAGGGGAATGAGTCTGGCTGCAGGCCATATGCTTAGATGTCCTTGGGCTAGCCACTTTACCCTAGTGGCCTCTCTCCACTTGGACATGCAATTGGGTACCAGCGTAAACTAAGTGACCTGTAATGGTCCACATGTTCCAGTATTTGTACAATGTATTTGTAACCCTTTTGTTTTTGGTTTGTCTTTGTTCTTCTGTTCAGGGCACGACTGCTTTGAGTCAGTTCATCTCTCCTGCTACAGTTCCCTAGATGGCGCTGTGGAGCTCTTGTCAGAAGGTGCCTTCAGCTACATCCAGGATTCCACCTATTTCCTGGCCCACTACCTCGCCTCTAGTGTCTGTGACTTGACGGCCTTGCAGAATCCCTCCTCCATCAAGTCGGACCGCTTCAACTTGTGGGAGGAGGATATGTCTACCCTGGATGAGCGGCTGACAGCTGCCTTTGAACACCAGGATCTCTCGCCCAGCTGGCGATTAGTGGAGGACCCATCCAGGCTAGACCAAGGTCAGTTAATGTTCCTGGGGTTTTCCTAAAATGTGGTCTTCATTTTCATGAATTTAGACACCTCCTCCTCCCTAGTTAGGACTTACTGCTCAGTAGTCCCTCAATCTTTGCCCTATAATCATCAGAGTTAAATAGTTCTATATTTTCAGGGGCTGCTGATGGGTCAAGCTGTCTAGTATTCCCCGAGTCACTTGCAGTAGACATGTCTAACCCCCACAAAATGTCGTTGAAGATTTTGGATGCAAAACATGTGTTGAACTTGAATGTGATCACTATCTTCCGCAAGTTGAAGGGGCTTCCTCACTGGTAGAGAAAAAGACAAGCGTCTAGGAAGTTTTTCAACTGGGCTGATGAATGCCTAGCCAACATGTGATGATT
>NW_019091388.1:906562-932239 GCF_001949145.1 Acanthaster planci | reverse complement strand
AGAGCATGTACAATGTACATGTACTCTGGACGCTTGTCCATCCCCCCCCTACCATAGTTGTAAAGGTAACCCTTTTCTGCCTGTTGTCCGGTTTGTGTGACATTGTGCAGTAAAGCCAGACCAATTTGACTCCTGGGAAGTCTGTGGGAAAAATACATGTCATCTGGCAAAAGTTCTTTTGCTTCTCATAAAGATGTCAATTAAAGAAAAGACACTAGCACTTGTGCCTTCCGTACATGTATATATGTTCCCACATACATGAACATGTACATGCACTTGTACAATGCAGGCCTAGTTGTACTTGTAGGTCATAACTGACCCTGCACCCTCCTCCCCATGTTTATGGTCAAACTACACAGTGACAGGCCTGCTTTGTGATGCTTTGGCTGTTTTCCAATACTCAACCTTGGCTCCGTCTCAGGTTTCAACTGTTTTTTACTACCTGACTTTGAAGCTGTAAACGCACTAATTAGTCTGATAGTGCCAGAAAATATCAAATAAGATGCAACAGAGCAAAAACAGTAATCCAATTTGATTTAAATGCGTCAGGCCCACAATTGGGGATTGCTTACGGGGACGAAGCCTGAGACGAAGATGAAGTTGAGTATTGGAAAACGGCCTTAGCATGTACATAAAAAGGAGTACAGTGCATGTGTAATTGGCAGAGAGTTAAGGAACTTGTCACCGGAGTAGAAATTGGCATACTGTGAGCTTTGTGCTGCCATATGGGAATGAAGTAGGAAAAGCCAATAGCAGCCAGACATTTACCCCAAGCTCAACTCCCACACACATTCCCTCTGGAGTGGTGTGGGTGTGCATTTCAACGGGGTGCCACCCTAAAATGGCCTGAGCCTGTACCCGTATTGTATTCACAGATCCAAAGCCATTTTCACCAGCGCATAGATTTTTCGCACAGGTCGGTAGAAGGGGACACTCTGCACTGGTATGTACTGTAAGTTTACATGCATATAATTCGGCTTGATGGTTTGTCTGATAATTAGGATATCAACATGCTAAGCTAACTGTTCTTTATTTGTGACTTTCTCTGTGAAACTAGTCACAAGGCAGTTGTTGTTTTTTTGTTTCAGTAATTTTGGTTTAGTGTGAAAATAGAGGAAGCTTCGCCTCTTGTCTTGATGTATCACATTTTGCCATCCTGATGAAATTGGGCATTGCACATGTTTTGGCAAACTATGTTGGGAGTTTGTGTTGATTTTCACGGTGAAAGATTCTTTGAAATTAAGAGGCTGGTTACTCCAAATATCCCTTTGGCAACATGTGACTTATATCACAAATGGGTGAGTTTTTTCTCAGGAGGTCTTTAAAATGCTCCGCTGAAATTCCCCCCTTCCACTCCATGCCCTGTTTAAAAAAAGAATCACTGCCTTGTTCCTGCTGAGCAAGTATATGTACATGTATATTACATTGCCAAGTGAATGCATAAACAAGTGTTTTATAACTTTGTTGTACATGTCAGTCAGGATATTGATAAATATTTGGGTCTTACTGGAAGTCTGTGATGACAGGGACTGCTGTCTCCCGATGAGCTGAAACTCTTTGGGAAAAGGAGCTCAGTTTATCCTAGTCTAATCTTGAAGCGTGGGCAAATTGCAGGTTTTTGGAGGTGGTTATGCATGTGGTTCAAACAAACTGGCACAGCTAATGTACCGGTACATTGCACATGTTGTAACGGCAACTGAGAGAAACTTCTTCTTCATTGGAATCAATGGAAAAAATCTTAATGGCTCTTACACATACCGGTACCTTGCATCAGGAATTCACCATTTATATTTAGAAGTGCGTCCATTTAAGGACTACCTGGATTGTGATTGAGCCTTACTCTCCTTGTCCACACCTGAGAAGTTTTGAAGAGTCTGCTTATGATGTCCTGCATCGAAGATGGTGAGATCTGAAGACACGCTACCCTAACTGAATTCAGCTCTCCATTCACATGTACCTGATACATGTAAGTTTAGGGGAAAGCATTACCCATGCCAAGCTTAAGCACCCTGATGTGGAATTTATTTGATGAGCCTATAGATGTATAGGCATAACCCATACGTTTGTGCTGTAGTGCGGTAGAGAGAAACTGTTGAATAAGGTTTGAACTTCCCTGTTGTGCTGAAGCCCGTGGTTGGTGTATGCACTGTAAGGAGATACCTGTATCACATGTAACAGTGTTCGCTACAAAAACAAGACGACAAAAGAACATCGCCAGCCGCAACTTCAATTCCATTGATGTAGAACGCATCCTTTGTGCATATGTACGTGTACATGTCACAGTTCTGTTCAGCTCATCCAGTAGTGTACATGTACTATACATCATGTACATTGTACATGTACAAGTTTGTTAACTGTACAATCAGTATAGTGCACATTGTATGCATGGAGATACCAGTATGGCTGCACATTTCAGTATTTACCAGTGCTTTGGCCTTTTATGGGCCTTTTGCGTCGTTGGCCTAAAAGAGAGAGCAAGTGCACTAGATGAAGGAAGGCCTATAAATGTACAGTGTACATTGTAGCTTAGCAACCTTCCAGGTAATGACCAAAATGCATTATTGTAATTGTAGTTGGAGTACAGGCTTTCTTAAGTTTCATTATGGACTCTTTGTGGTTGTGGTGGCATCATCACAAAAAGGAAATATCTAGATTAGAATTGAAATGGGATTTCTGAAGATTTTGCGCCACATACCGCCACACATACTGTACATGCCTGGTACTAGTAGTTTGTCAAGGCCTTATCTTATTTCAAATTTAAGCAAGCAAAACTTGAAAAAAAATTGAATACAAAAGTGAATGGCATGTACCAGTAGATGTGGTAATAAGAATATCTACATTTACTTCACTTCCATACAGTATATGCATGCCTCTTGTGGGAAAAAAATGACAGAGCTGTGCTGTTTTGGGGTTTTTTTTTTTGGTTACTTTTGGGAACTTTCAGCACTTGTCATGAGATCCCAAACTTGTATTATGTTTGCCTTTCAAAGTATGATTCAGCTCTTGCAAATTGGTCCAGGTTTTTAGAATGAGGTGTGCATGCATTGTTATGCAGGCATGAATCAGAAACTTTCACCAAGCTTGGGCAAAAAGATACAGAGATCATTCCAGCAGTGCTGTGTGCTATGGGATTAATAGCTAATGATCCCTGTGTAGGTTTGTGGACAGAAAAGATCAGGAGAGACTTTCATTCTGCAGGCTTTATCCCTAGGATCAGCCAGGATCATAAATAACCAACCCCCTATTGGAAGTTTGATTAGTACACATGTCCCTGTTTGACCCTGACCTGTGAAATGTGTGCAGAGGTCAACAACAGGCAACTGGGAACCAAAACTCACAGGTGCTTCAATTGTTGCTGGTGGAAGTTTGTTCATTGAGGAGTGGTTTGTTCAAATCTCTGTGGTTGTATCAAGATAATTATGAAGTCTTGGAAAGATGAATGCTTTGCCAGCGGATTTTACTAATATGTGGTACTTCTCATTTCTGTCAGTGGAAGATAGGCAGAAGTGCATGCATGTATGTGTCGGACGACACTAGGAGGTTATTTATTATTGTTCATCTGCCCAGTTCTCGAGTAAAAGTTTCAAAATAGGACATAGGAAATGCATGTGACTGGAGTTATGAGATTCACGACCAGTTCTATTAACTGTTGGATTTTTAGGAGTCAAAATTTTGAACCTCAACAGTTTTTTCAGACTCTATAATCCGAAGAATCCTCTCCATTTTGAGGTTTCACATGTAAATGTACCAGTAGTTGTACATGTACTTCTGTTTGAATGGTCTTCTCAAATATTTCATAGGGAACAAGTTTTAGAGCCCACTAACTTGTAATCCATGGTGGTACATTGTGTCCCTTTTAATGAAGTTCTAAATTACCCCGTAGCCCTCCCTGGTTCCACCACCAGACACATTACAGGCATGTTGGTACTACTGATTTTTCTTTCACAAAAACCCACAATAACATCATCAATCATCGTCTGACCCTAAG
Organism: Acanthaster planci; assembly: GCF_001949145.1. The sequence continues at coordinate 928,251 of NW_019091388.1, read as the reverse complement.
CAGAATTCACCTGTCATCTCTGTAATCTTTTTTGGGGGGCAGCACTGATAATGCAGTAACATGTATGTGTACACATGTACTAGTACTGTGGGCTGTTCTGCAGTATTCATGAAGGTGTCCATGTACATGTACATGTAGGTGTCTGTCAGTGGGTCTGGGGAAGCACCTGGTCATTGGCCTATTGGTGATGGCAGAGGATGTGTGGTTTTCTTGAACATGTGAGGTGACTGTATGTATTTGATCGACATCATTCCTGATAGCCACTTGTTTGTGTAACAATCTTCAGGGGTGAGATTTCTCAGTCTTTTTAGCTGATTTCAGCTTTTTTTTTGTCGTAGATTTCAGCTTTTTTTCCTCACTGGCTGTGTACAAAAGTACTATAGGAAATTTTCACAGTTCAGCTTCTTTGTACCTTTTTTCAGCTGTTTTCAACTGTTTTATCATTGGTCAATCTCACCCCTGAATGTTAGCAACTGAGGATGATGCTGAATTAACATTAAATCCTTCATTTTCTTGTTTGCATGTTCTTCTGTTTTTGTTTGTTTTTTGTTAAGAATTCTATGAATGTTATTTAATCGCATGTATGGTGTGTGCAAACGCAGATCAGATAATATGACCCACATTGGGAAAATTAAAGCAGCAGTCAGAATTGTACTGGATATTTTCTTGAAGTGTACAAGCGTACGAACCCTCAATATACATGACCAATTAGGATAGACTGTCTCATATGCACAGTACATGTATGTACATGTTTTAATGCTATCCCCTGGAACAAAGGAGGGTGTGTTTTTTGGTACTCACCTCATAGGAGTGTGTGTTTATAATGGAGATCAGTGGTGCGTTTGATGTGGAGCATGCTGAGTATGCATAACAAATTTATTCCTTGATGTACATGTATGTGTGGTCTTTGCACACACGCAGAACCCCTGCAAGAACCCAGTTTGGAAAATTTACGTCCATCTGTCTTTCTTTTGCCACTTGGGGGTGCACTTCAACTCGGAGCTGATACCACAGAGAACAGGGAACATGTAAACGGAACAAGGTGTGTTTCCCTGTCCTCAGTTTGATCTTATGTCCTCGGTGGTAAGTCTTTTGTCTTAGCGGTAAGTGCCTGTGTGGAGAGTGGTATGTGCGTATTGGTAGAAAAAAGGGAAACACGATGCCCTCTCCTCAGTGGCATGGTAAAACTTTACTGCATGTACATTGTACACTCACATTGTCAGTGTGCATGGGTGCAGTATATTCACACGTTGCTGGATTTAATGGTATTCCAGCATTTCTTCACCTCATCCCCTTTGTGTTACTAGGAAGGTCTTCATGGTACTGGGTCAGAGATCATTATTTTTTTGAAATAATAACATGCTCTTACATTTATGTGCATGATCATCCTTGCCCAATGGTTTGTACGGTATGGACAATCACCCCAAGACAGCCTGAATCCATGCACTCACTTTGTCATCTACATTTCCGTTGGTGGAAAAAAATGTATGTTATTCAGACTAGTCCAGGAAAGTCTGTAGCCATTTTGGCACGGGAAGTAAAGCCATTTTTAAAAAAAGGTTGGTGGTTATTGTGGAAAAGGAGGTTTATTTGGGTGGGAAAAACAGAAGACCTCATCATTTCCTTTAAAGAAAAAAGGAAACCTTGACCATAACCTTTTCTCAGTTACATGTAAGCTCCTCAGAAAAGCCTGTTAGCTCATAAAAAATCAAAGTACATGTAGTTGACATTACTTAATGGGTGAATTTAATCTTCAGGAAGTCTAGAACATTGCACAGAGACACAGCCATTTTTTTGCCCATACTTTGCCCATTGCCGATACTGCTCGCATTCCTTCCTCCTTGCTCAGTATTAGACAATTTCAAAGCCGGTCTACGCTTTAAATCACAGATCTCTCTTACCATTGGGAACTAACTGCTGAGTGTGCCGTAATTGCAGCTCGTTTTCACAGAGTGAAGAGCCTAGGTTCATCCGTCACAGCCATTCCATGACACGTAACACCTAAAGTGATTTTATTGATTGGCCCGAACAGGCCTGAAGAAAAAAAAATTTAACAGCCTGCGGAGAATTTGAAACCATGCCCATGTATATCTTTTATTCCACCTTATTAAATAACCATTGGAAAATGTTTAAAGCATATACCTGGGACATAATACATTGTACCTTTTTTTTTTTTTTTTTTTTTTGAAAGGTGTTTAACTTGACATCGTTGTTTAGGGTCCCTAATACTTAGATGTCTAATTTATTCCATGAAATTAATTCTGTGATTTACCAATCATGCAAGTGATCTGTGGAAAAATGATCTCCATGATTGATATCAGGGTCAGGTTATTGTAGTGGTGCCCTCTTTGTTTCCCGTCTCTGTAGCCTGGGTTTGAATCCCACCTACATTAGGCCAGCATGTTGATTTTGTTTTCAATCCCCAAACCCTCTCTGGGTTTTCCCATGATTATTAAAGTTATCTGTTTCTTCCTCCCACCTCTTCAACTGGACATTTCTTCATTGTTTTCTTCATTGTGAGGGTCCTAAATGGTCAGCTTTTGCTAGATCGGTTACCCTTATTGAAGATTGTAATATTTATGTGTAAACATGCCATCCTTGAATATTGACACGATTGAAGAAACTACACAGTTGTGGTTTATGACAGTGACTATTGGCAAATGGTGAAAAGTCATCAAGCATCATTTGTCAGTACTTGTACATGTCTGTCCTGCAAAAGATACCATTCTCAAAACATTCATTCTTTTCGAAAGTTTGCCAGAGTACTCCCAAGTGCAATGCAATTTCATGTATGTATCAAAGACATCTTCATGTACATACATTGTACATCGTACCGGTATATGTACATGTACAGTGATCCCTTGTCACCACCGTATGACCGTAGATATGTATAACAACGTTGCTTCTTTTTGGTTTGTTTAGTGGTCACAAAAACTTAACCAAGGCATTGTCACCCTTTCATTGAGGCAGTCATTCGTGTGGGTGTAAACGTCCAGTAAATGAAGTTATGATTTTTTGAAGAATTTTGAAAACGGAAAATCTTGAAAATCTCCCGGTTTTACGTCATGCAACTTCAAATTCCACCCGGCAGCAAGTGGTTAACTGGAGGGTGTGGGCTGCATATGCTTCCGGTACATCTGCAACTCCGATGGATTGTCTAGTATTCTTGACGTTGCTGGCATTGTCATGAACGACAGCGCTGACAGCACCTTTGCCGTTTTGGGTTTGATTTTAATTATTTGGGTAGAAAAACAGACTTGGATTTCAGTATGAATGACTATTGGCCACTGTTGCGTAATTGTTGTTGGCACTGTTTAAAGAAAGACGGCAAACTTGCAGTGGAAACACAGGATGGCACTCACTCATGCTCACACTGATGGGGCAAACATACCACATTCCTAGTGTGGACATTACTTTTTTTTTAATGCAATTAAGAGAACTCATTGAAAATACTCGTTTTGCTTGAACTGCGAACGGGATTTTCAGCTGGCTTTTTATACAAGGTTTTCTTGACTATTCCTCTTCCTTTTACTACATATGTCCTCAACCCCAAAATGCCCCTAAAGTTCTTTTTCAGAGAAGGGGAAATGTCCTGTGGACATGTGTAAGTCCACAGAACGTCTTCCTTTCCTGCATTGTGTGGACATCTTTTGTTCACAAGTCCATACTAGGTATGTAAGGTTAGTGCCACACAGTACACTGGGGGTACATTTTACAGGGGCCGTTGAATGGTGGGGCGCGATGATTGGAGTATATTCTGAGATCGGCAAAAGCAGAACATGAATGCACTGCAATTGGACGAACTCTAGGCCCCACAAGGGTGGAAGTCGCGCTGTGATTGGATGACTGGAGGTGCCCTTGGCCAGGCAGTAGAAGAGCTTGAGAATAGGGAGGGTGAAATTCGAAGGAAGTTGTGCTGCGTTAAAAAACTCATCAAGTAATATGCTGACTGAGGCCCGACTCCAGGTCCCTTGTTTAATTTTCTGCTGCAAGAATAGGGCATCATACACCGTAGTCAATTCTACAGTTCTTTTGTTATACTCTGAGCTCAGGAAAGGTTGTCAGTCAGCTCAATCCTGAGTGGGAGAAGTGGTAAAAAATATCCTTTCCCAGAATTTCCAAGAATTCTTAAAATAATCAGTTTTTCTTAAAACGAAATTTCAGATGTGACACGGCCTTAAAGAAATGTCTTCTAAGTTCTTTTTGCATGTACTTTTGTCGGGTCAGTTGGAAATGAGAATCATAGAATTCTATTAACGAGGGACGCCAATACATAAAAAGAAATTGAGTAGTCTTAAGGGGTTTGGCTGCATTTTTCTGTAAGTAAGAAAGGGTAATTGATTGGCTAAATGTCTTGGACGCTGACTGGAATTCGAAGATCTTAGGTCAGATGAGGTGAATAAATTAAAAATTATTCAAAACTTTTGGTTTACTTACGGTACATGTACCAGTGGCCATCAGAGAGGGAAATACTTCAGGCTTAAAAGATGTATATAAAAAAACGGTTCAAGACGGTTCAAAATAGTCTGCAAAAAAGAGTATTATTAGATTGGAATGACAGTGTGAATAAGCATAACAGGTGAGGCATTTCTTTGTTGCTAAAGGTACATGTACATGCCTGCATTGTGTGATTTTGTGTCCTTGAAAAGGTCGATAAAACTGGAGGATCAGATAACCCTTTTTGTGAATTCGGCTAACCAGTTTTCAAATTCTCTGATTTCCCCCACCGCGAATCTCACTGTGTGGACAGTTCAGTTTGTTTGCAAAATGGTGAAGGGCAAGACACACTGCTTGAGAATTAACAATGCCCAGGAAAATTCTGTTGTATAAACAAGTTTGCTTTTGGTACCCGCAGTTCATTTGACTCAAAAACACCAGGACACTTTGCGGTTGAGCAGTTAGATGTCTGCATTAGTAAGCAGGAGGTCGCAAGTTCAAGTCCAACCCAAGCAAGCTTGTGAATTGTTTTCAAGCCCTCAGACAACATTATTATACAATGTTTATAGATGTATTTGTACATTGGTGATGGGTAAAACTCCCACCGTAATTTTTTTCTCTTTTTAGTATGCACATGCCTGTACCCAGTAATATATATGCATAGAGATCCTTTACATACATGTGCATATGTTTCAAAAGAATCTTCATGAAATTATAATGTGGTCAGCTACTCTCTCTGTGGAATTAGCAGCAAATTATTATCAATTTTTTTCAGTCCAGCACAGCAAATTTTTGTCAGCAAATCCTTTATTCCAGGAAGTGTTCAGCGACCACTCACATTTCTGCATACGACACCTTCATTTCCGATGAGGTGACACTCCAGTTGCTGGCACTAGGGAAACATGTCCTGAGATGAACTTGGAATGCAACCCCAAGGTCTTATCTGCAAGTTTTCAAAACTTCTCCCACTCTTTAGTGAGAGGTGGAGTGCGTTCACCTTTGTGCACTGGTTATGTTTTTGAACACATCTGATTAAATCCTCAAAGAATGAAGAGAGAACCCTCAAAAACAGTAGGCAATGTTTTTGAAACACCAAACACAAAGAGTTTTCACAATCATACCTAGAGCTCCTTGTTGCTGCATGAAATTGACGCTCAGAATAAAGGCACAGGCACGTATTTTGGTCACATGACAGAGCATGTCAGCATAATGTCCTCTTTGTAAATCTACATGTATATTCAGACTCCACAAAGGATTAACCTCATGTACCGTACCTGCGTGGTTTTGGCATTATTAGGATGTTCACTTGAATTTCAAAGAATTCTGTCTTACGCGGTTGTAAATGACGAACAAAGCAGCAAAACGATTGTCTTGGAAGTACATGTACATCAGTTTTTTACAACTATGACTCAGTTGTTGACGTCCAGTGCTTTGATAAAGCATTACTGTGTAGAATGAAGTGCCAGGTACCGGTAGACATCAATCACAACATGCAGTATACATGTAGGTTTAGTGTACACGCACATAAATGTGCATCAGGGTTTCCCCGACCTGTTTCATTCATGTACGGGAGTTGGCCTGCTTTTCTAATGTTAGCAATCATCTTGTATGATCATCTTGATCACAAATGTACCTTAAGATTGGTTCATTTGGTTCATTTAGAGGAAATAGATTGAGGGTTAAATGTAAATGTACATGTACAACAAGAGTTTTCAAATTACTGTAAGTCCTATTGCATTTGGTGAGGGAACTGTACATGTACAACAAGAGTTTTCAAATTACTGTAAGTCCTATTGCATTTGGTGAGGGAACTTTGATTCTATCCTAATTTTTTGCCACCTCATGTTCAACTGTTCCCTTTGGGCAACCCGATGTACCAGTACATGTATGTGTGCATTTTGTGTATCGGTACTTCCTTGTAGAACATGTACATGTACATTGCATGTATTTGGACAAGTCGAGTTAATCCGTGTCAATCTCAACCTTAATCCCTTTAGCCTTCCAGCAGGATAAGGACATTGTACAGCAGTGGGTATAAGGTTGAGCGACACAGTATCTGTACTTACACCCTCATAGCGAATCACAGTGTTTTGTCTCACATTACCGTAATTTGATCCAGACGAATGCATTCGTGCCATTGGCATTGATTGAACATTGTGACGTATGGTAGGTTTTGCCTGTACCATTGTTTCTGCACCCTTTCCCCCCCCCCAAAAAAAAAGAAGTTTTGTGACGCATTCCTTAACATGGTGCATCTTAAATTTCAGGTGTGTTTTGCTGGTTGTTTTATCAGGTAATTTTTTTGTCATCTTTTATTCTCTGGTTTTCTTTTGTGCATGCTTTTTTTAATTACTAATTTGACTTGCTTGTAAATGTACTTGGAAAGACAAAATCATTCTTATATGTACATGTACATCAACTTTGACACCTCCAAGTACATCTTCATATAGAGTACACCTCAACCAAAGTTTTAAAGTTTTTCTACCCTTCCAGAATACTGTACATGTGAATGTAACTTTTCTCTCCCAAGTTCTATGGCCGTGAACTTGTCATGCCTGTGACGTTTGACCCAGGGGATATCTGTCAGTTTATTGGGATGAGATGGTGTCCATACACGTTTGACAGGCAGTCAGGGAAAGTTGAGTGATCGCTTTGTAGATGCTTTAACAACAACTTGACTGGTATTATGGTAACTGGTGGTTATGTCTGCAGACAGATGTCTTGGTACAGTACCAGCCAGTGTCTGTGAAAAATAAGGCCACATAGTTTTATGACCTGCAGATGGTTTCTTGGTGTTATTGTTATGTGTTCATTTTGTGCCTCGAGGAGTATTAACATGTGTGCACTGTCCTTAAAGACACTTTGCATTTTAAAGCTTTTGGTTCCACACAAATTGGGAAGACTCTGATGAAAATGTAGAAATTTTCAAATTAAAAGCAAAGCACACAAAAAGTTGTGGTGGGTGTCTTTCAGGACACTTTTTTTAAGGTTGCTCCTCTTAAAACAGGAAAAGAATAACTGTCTGGAAATTTCCCTCGTTATTAAAGTTCCTTAGCCATTGAAATTCTTTTGAGAGAATTTTTTTATTCAATCACTGATGTGATTATCAGTAAAGTGCTTGAAATACAAGAAAACCTTCTCCCCAGTTTTGAATTTGATAAAACCAGATGCGATGTTTCACTTTGCTTGACAAAGTGTGATAAATCATCAAGTGTAGAAGCAGGGTGACGGGCAAGTGGTGCACCATTAAGAATATCTCAGAGCCAGTGTGTGGGCACATTTTCAAGAAAAAGGTTGTTGGGGTGCAGACCTACTTACATTTTTTGGCCTCAAGCAGAAACTTACAAATGTGGTTTCTATTTCCCCATCCATGAGCCTGCTGGGGTCTCTTGCTGTTCTAGCTATACATACCCAACATGTCATGCGCACGCATGTTCACATGGCACTGCGGGGAACCATGTGTAGGTATCAGGGCTGACAGGACGTGACTTGTGCCCACATGATTTATGTCTTTGTGGTAGGAGATGCCCTTCTGTGGAAGCTTACATGTTTATAGGACAAGTTCATGTGGTCATTGAAGCGACATGTTCATGTACAGTGTATGCTGTACAAATGTACATGTACATGTTTAGATGGTCTGCACACTGCACAGTCTATGCAGTACGTTAAACAGTAGTGGCAGTACATGTGTTTTTTTCTACGGATAATTGTATCCTGCTGGATTGAAGCTGGTTACTTGCTGGTATTGGTAAGCTTGAGTAGATCATCCAGTGTCATTACACTGATGAGTTACATGTATTATTTGTTCCCATTCATACTTGTGATATTTCCCAGCAGGGTCCCACCATTTTGCCCTCCATGACCATCGTGCTGTTTCTGCTGAGTGCATTGGGCCTGTCCTTGAATATGGTACCGGTAACTCCTACTTTATCTGGCATTGTGGGGGTTCTGTCCAATTTGGGTGACCTTGAGAAAACGATTACACCCTCTGCTGTAGTTATGATATTTTGTTTGATTCAGCAGTTTGCCTTGTGAAAGAAAAACTTGAGAGCATCTTTGTTTTTAGGTTATGCTAAATGTTCCCAGATCAGTCTAGTTCCTTGATTTTTTTTGTTTTTGCTACATTCATACCCAAATATGGATGGGGTCATTGCTAAAAGCGTTACTTTCAATAGGGGAGATTCACAATCGCGCACCTCCAAGAGTTTGTAACATGTTGGCCAATCACAATGCGTGAAGTTTGTTGACCCTTTCCAAACGTGCATTAGGCGGACAGATTTTGTGCATTGTGATTGGCCAACGTGTTGCAAACTCATGGAGGTGCACTGTTGTGAATCACCTGTATTGAAAATCAAGAATTCAATCTTCTTTGTTTTAAAAATATGACTTGTATGTTTTTTAGTGAATGTAACAGTGGTCAAGATTGGAACATTGGATTGTTTTCAACAAACTGTAGATTGAACCTCATTTGCGAGCATGGCTCGATGAGAATCATGACCAAAAAGTGCATTAGGCCGAACTTGTCAAGGTCTCATATGTTGGTTTTAATTTTCTTAAGTCATTAATACTTCTTGCTCATTATCAGCACTTACAGAAATTGGGAAAGATTCACTTTAATTGGTGGCAAGACGACAATTTTAAAGTTGTTTTACATGTAAGTCATTCAGGGGATACCATACATGCACGGTCTTGTTGGCATGATTTTCGAGCCAATCATGCATGGCAAAGTTTTGTGCCATTGTGTAGTTACGTAAAGTTTCGATGTACAAGAGCCAATTCCATTTATTGCCTTAATGTCAGCATAAAACTTCCTATTTTGGATATCCATAGTCATAAACTGTATATTTTTACCTTTTGGAACACGTATGGTATTCCACTCAGAATATCCTTTTTGATAACTCTGTCTGATCTCATGATTTTCCTTATTTGGACATTACGACTGTTCAGTATTTTAGCCTACATTTTTTTAACCTGCGTTTTGCCTCTGATATGACACCTGGAAACCCACTTGTACATACTTTTTGTATTTGCTGTCAGTCTTAAGCAAATAACTGTGATTACCTTGTGCATTCTGCTGTGATTGCCTGTGTGACATTTAGGGAAAACACTGTGTGTACTTTGATACCTCTCTGTTTGATTGGTTGGCAGGGTGGGTGCATTGTGCGCAGTATTTTTGGGGCTTAATTTTTTTGTCATCTGGAGACCGGGGGAAACGTGTTGTACTGCGGCCGGCATTCAATTTCTGTACACCCATGGATTAAGCCGCTTTTCCATCACGTGTCCTGAGGAAAGTTAGGGCTACGGTGTCGTATCTTGAAGGGAGCCGAGCTACGTTCATATATGTGGGCAGGAGTTGGCCGGGAGCAGTCTTGGAATGATACCACTGCTTGCCTAACGGTAGGAAAGGGTCTAGAGAGAGCTTTCGTCTGTTTTTGCATCTGGAAAGAGATTATGGATTGGTGTTGAGTTAATAGAGTGTGGCAGTACTCGAAGGTTAGGATTTTGAAGTGAGAGGCATGTCGTACATGTGCTGGTATGCTTTTACCAATCAGTAGAGTTTGTTGTTACTCAAAAAGTGACACAGAATGTTGACCACCAAAAGTGTATGTATTCAGTTTTCTTTTTATTCTCTCTGTGTATGAATCGCCATGCACAGTGGTCATGTTTTCAGTGTAACTCCTCTCAGTGATTCCATTGAAAATACTTATTTTGCCACGGAAAGGGTTGTCCTGAAGTACCTGAACTACTGGGTACATGTAATTGTAGATAGGGGTAGCCCCTAACATCTGTGGACTTTCTGGCATCCTCTAGCTTGTACTGTGCCTGGAGTGTGCAAGTACTCACCTTGCACATGTATGACTTTTTAAATGACTAGTACATGACTTTTAAATGTACACTATCATTCACAATGTGACAGGGTAGTCGTGGTGTATAGATTTTGTATTTGGCATGGCTTTTGTAAAAGGTTGAAGTGTTATTTTCTGATTTTTGCAAGAAAGTGAATTCAAGACTACATTTACATCCGTAGTTCAAGTTGAGGTTTAGATAGAAGACACATTCTTGTGTTGTTACTTAAATCTCTGTATCTGTGCCTTACACTTGCTGTCCACACATTAAAGAGCATGTTACACTACATGTAACATCCTAACAAAGATGTTTCTTGGTTAAAATACATAATATTCTGGCATTTAATCCATCAGTTTCTAGGTCATGGAAAATATCTCAAGTACCGTCTTGTTTTTGCTGCATGTGGTTTATCAGTTGTTGCTTTGATCGATCAACATAGCTCACAGAGTTGCTCATAACAGTGAAGATCTTTCACTTGACAGAAGCCTGAAAAATCTGTGGAAATTTTCATGGCTCAACAGTAAAGTTGGAAAAAGAGGCATCAAAGGTGAAGATGATCACTACCATGAAATCTTCAAAAAAGAAATCAAGCAGCAAGGAACCAAGGATAGTGTAGATGTGATCAATTGTTGCAATTTTCTGATGGAGGATTGAATATGTGACTGAGTTTTTATAGGCACTGTTTTTCTGGATTTTCCCGTTTCGTCAAAGCTCACTCCTGTATTAAGGATGCTGTTCATGGTTCCTTCTTGTCGCATTGTCAACAACGAGGTGGACATAATACGGCTTGCACAACATTGTGTGTTGCAGGTGTCAAATTTTTGAAATTCTGCTGGTTATTTTAGCAGCACTATGAAGCAAAGTTCTGTCTTTTATTTATTTATTTTTTTAAATTTTCATTTGTCAATTTTTTTCTGTTTTCAGATCCACCACCAAGAGAGACGCTGCTTCACTTTGCCACCCGCTTCAATCTGCCGCAGTTTGCCGAGTATCTTTTGGACAAGCCTGGTAGTGATGTCGCCTTGAGAATACCCAATCAGAACGGGGAATTGGCTGTTACCCTGGCGAGGTCACATGGCTTGAATGACTTGGCTGATCGTATGGATGAGTAAGTTCATGGCGCAGGATTTTTCATGAGCTGGTTTTGAAACTGCACTCCCACATACATAAAACGGTGCATAATACACTGGAATGTTATCTTAACTGTCCCTGATCCTTCAGCATCCACTGGGAGGTTCAGGAAGATTGTTCAAGAAATTATAAAGCCACATCACTGTTGGTTTACGTAGGGCCTGGGCCCCCTTGAAAACTGATATTACTAAGACTGTGCTCATGGTGACCCGTACACTAGAGGGTTATGGAGTATTCAGGCTTCTTTTGGGGCTGGACTGGTTCAGCGGGTCTTCCTCACCATCAACCTCTGACCTAATGTCATATCTACCTTACTTTATCCACAAGTTATACTTGTGATTGATGTATTCTGGATATCTTCACGCTTTGCTATTCTGGTTAATGCAGACTTGTTTTATTGGACATTGATTCCATCTTTACAATACACAAAAACTGAAAACTTTCAATAAGTGTCAATAAATAGTAATTGTGACCTGTCACGACAACATGAGAGTAAAGTCGCATCTCGCTCTTTCCTGTTTTGAGGGTTCAAAGTCATATTGAAGTGGAAGTCAATTTTGGGGTTTTGTAATATTTGGAAAGAGTAACCCGTCTCGTATTTAATTCCAAATATTTCACAGAATCACATATTTAGAAATGTCATTTTCGCAGCAATTTTGACGATAGAATTATTTGTGCCTTGTCTGAAATGTTGGAACAAAGTTGTGAACAAAGATGCAAAGCTGCTAGAATAATTGTCACCTTGTAACTTTACCCTAAGTGTTCCATGTACATACAATTGTAAAGCTCTCTTTTTACTGAATTCAGAAATACCAATGTCTTAGTTTTTGAAAATTCCGACTTTCAGCTCATTGTGTGGTGACAGGTCACAATTGATTTCAAAAGAAATTTGGGACTGTTTTTGCCCTACACTTTCAAAAATATGGAAAATCAGGTGTGTAAAGTTGTATGATTGACATGTCCATACACCTTGGTTGTTTTTATCATTGTGCTTAAAGTGGTACTGGGAAGCAATGAGATTTCATTGTGTTTGTGACAGGCACAGCTTCAGTGGTAGTTCACATCACCCTACAGACCTTAGCCGAGTCCAAAGCAAATCTGTGACGGTGAAGCGGCACGATATTGGCACGGCAACCATCACCTCCAGCACGTCAGAGGCGTCTCGTTCACTGGGTACAGACAAAAAAGAGAATTTTTTTTTAGTGAAGGCATCTATCGTGTGAAGTTTTAGCAGAAATAAAAGGGAATTGACAAGCTAGAAGTGGCTTGAACAGTCAAATACAAGATACTCGACATGGCAATTTGGTTGGGACCCTTTTTTGAAGCAAAAACTGAAGGTTCTTCATGCATCCAGTACTTCGTTATCATTTTGTAGTGTCACTTTTTATGTGCTAATATTGTGATTCTGTAGGATAAACATGTATGTGTAAAGTGTGCTAGTAATTGAGGTCTCAAGGGTCTTTGTATGTACGTCAAAAATGGTGTTTCTGTTAAGGATATTGACGTCACCAATATTAGTTCTGTTGCATGCCTGTTTTAATGCTAACCTTGCTAAATGTAGCAAAATGTAAATGTTCAAACATTGTTGTACAGATAACATGTACTATTGAGTTACAAATCAACCCAAGTGACAGTGATCGCTGTTGCATTGTGCTGCATTCAGGAGGTGCATCGAAATGTGTTACATTAATAGCCAGGTGCGCAATGAAAGCCTGATAGGTTATTGGAAGAATTTGGCCGCTTCGTTGATAGTGTTGAGAAATGTTAAGCAATTTTACATGATAATGTTGAGATTCTTATTCAGTTTAGTTAAATATCTCTTCTCCCAAATCAGTGGGTATGAGAGTACTCTTTCAAGTTTGATAATTGCTGTTTTAGAGCCCCCACCTTTTTTTCTTTTCTATCATAGAAGGTGATATTCAAATGCTAAGAGATTTAGTCAGCTTCATGGGGGAAGAAGCAGAAAGTCCACCAGCCAGATCAACGGGTGACCCACCTAGTCCTGACTGCTTCACAGTGGGTAAGCACATATCGTGTTGTGCAGGTGCATGCCTGAACTCTCGATTGGTGTGGCCAGGGTTCAGATCCCAGCTGGTTTACAGTTTACGAGGTACTGGTATGAAGTGCTTACAGAATATGCAGTGGCTTAAGATAAGACACGAGTTAAGTGCAGAGGATTCAAGTGTTTGTTCTGGAGCAAGTTTTAGTGTGCGCTACGGTCAGGCCAGACCACTTGTCGATATCTGCTTGCCAGTGGGCGTACACAGCACAGTTTCTTAACAGTGACACTAGCAGAACCATTTTGGTGAAATTCCATTGTCACTGAAATTTGTCGCTGGTTACATGTCATGCTGCTGCTCTTGGTCGCTGTTCTCTTGCTGCATATGCTGTATTTGTATGTGCTTAGTGTACAGTGCTACTGTGCCACATGAGTTGGCCCAAAATTGTCAACTGGAAAAGTCTAAACATCCTGCATTCAAGTCAAATTAGTTAGGCCGTGGTAAAGCTTTCTTTGTGGTCCGTTTACTCAGAGTACTGTTTAGCTGTTCAGCTGTTGGACCCTAGTTTGTACTTTGTTGCACTTGGTAATGGCGTGTGCAAAATACTTGCAGTTTAGGAAAGCCTCCTTCAGATCATGTCAAAGTTATCCAAGAAAGCATATTATGGAGGTGTTCTAATTAAGAGGCTGGACTCCCTTCCGTTGTCTGCTCCCATCCATGGAATTCAAACTGATGTCATTGTCCTTATCAGGTAGATGTTAATCATTATCTTTTAAAATGATTACATTGTAGGTAGTCTACCAGCGAGATTACCCTCGGAAATGCTATCATCGAGAGCACCCTCACAACAGTCCAGTCAACAGTACTTCTCAGCAGGTATAAATGTTAATAGCTGAATAACTGAAATAAATCCTAAATGCTGAATTAGCATACAGCTAGGTTACGGTGCAGCATTTCTCTTTTTGGTTTGATGCCGTAAGTCCTCACATAATGATATTCCTGGTCGTTGCTTGAAAGTTTTTACTATAAGGCCAGGGGCTACTTTGTGGAGTGGCTTATGGTTAAAAGAAAGTTAAGGTAACAGACAAAATAATTATGCTAATCCCAAACACATTTCAGGACCAGACTTGCTAGTGCTTAGATTTCTGTTGTTCGGTATATCTTTCATCAAAGCTGTTTTTCATCTGAAGTGAGCTATTCTTTACAGTGCTTGCAGTGCCCTTAAAAGTAGATGGTTGAACTTACCAGCATGGTGCCGGGCAATGCCATGAAAGTTGGCACATTTGGTGTTACTTGGCCAGAACTCTCTCAGAAAATATGTTCATTAAGCACCGTGTTTCTAAGGTTACGAGGAACCAGTGAAAACTGTATCCCTTTACATATGTATCAACAACAATAGTCATAATTACCGTTATCTGGATTGTCATTCCTGGTATGTCATCATTACTATCTAATTAAAAAAAATCTCATGGTCAAAATTAACTCACTTATATTCCACTTTCTTATAGAAAAAGAGAAAATATGTTTTGCTCAGTTACGATACAGTGTATGTGTTGCACTTGTGACCAAGGAAGAATTTCAGTATCTGACCTGTAGTTTGCTGTTAGTAAAATGATCAGAATTATCAGTCCTTGCATTGCCATCATTGTTAACCCTTTGTGCATTCTGAGGCTGCCGTTCAGTGGCCACAACCTCGTTTGTTACATGTGCGGTGTTTGGAATCCCGTCCTCAAAAAAAAAAAAAAATCAGCAAAACTTTGCCAACAAAATGTTTGACTAGCACTGAGGTACATGGAGTAAGAGAGCCAAGTGGATGTAGCTTATTGAAATTGATCGAACAAGAACTCTGTGAAGTGAGTTTCAGATAGCACACTGCTGTCTAAATTGCAGGGCAAGACAGATCTTCGATTTGCTACTCTGTCATAAAGGGCTCTTAATTTGTACAGGTTACTCATGCTCCAGATCCCTGCATTCGGACACAAAATTTGATAAAACATTCATGCCCGGATGAGTCTCCAGTGACTTGATTGAATAAGAGGCTATCGGTTGACCTGGGGGAGAACAATAAACATGCGCTTATACCAACACAACATCTTAATATTTCTGTATTTTGTATAGAGCAGGGCATCACAGTGACAAGGGCCTAAGGATAGAATGTATCACAGTATTCAGGGGAGATTACCCCCTCCCCAGTAAACCCCCTCCTCATCAGGCTTTTCAAAACAAATGTAATACATCCCGCCCTCCAGTCAAGATTTCACAGGCAAATGAAATTGTCTAGGGCTGCTTTTTTCTTTAAACACGATCGTGCGACCAGGATACAAGCGCATTTTGTTCATAATGGACTGAGAACGGTTATTTGCCGTGGGTGAGGCTTAGGGCTTATCTCTGGTCAGAATAGGATAGCGGGCAGGGGGCACTGGGAGTTGTATTTACCAGATTGATTGCTGTGAGACTGTCAGATGAGCAATTAATTTTAAAGGGAGGCTGGTTTTATAGCTTTTCTTTTGCTGAGTCAAGTGACTTCCAACTGACAAGCAAAAAAAAAAACTTTTGAGCATGACCAAGGATTCCAAGTCACAGTGCCCATAGACATGTCATCCTATTACACGTACACCTGTGTAATCTTCTTGGGGTATATTGGAGGTGTCAGAGGTGTGCAGTTCCCAGGAGTCTGTCGGTATCTTCTGGTGCGTTTATTAAAGTGAAAAGGCGGTGCATGAAACCCATGAAAAGGCCACCGCCTGTTTGCTCCTAGCAATGTTAAAGGCTAAGGCCACATGCATAAGCTGTTTTGTCTCCGTGGCTAGATGTTTAGCCATTAGGGTACTATTACGGTGAATGTACATGTACCTGTACATGTATGCAGCTGTTGCTGGAGAAAAATGCATGTGCACAAACCCACTGTCACATTCTGTACACTTTCAGCCAAGAACCTACCAGAATCCTACACTTTACAGAAAATGGTGGCATCCTCTCTGTTTATTTACCTTAATTGTCCAGGGGTCTCAAACCCCATGTAATTTAATAGTGGCCAGACTTAACCTTCCTAAAGTCTGTAAAGTCCCCCCCCTGAAAAGTTTAAAGACAATATAGGATTGTAGGATTAAGACCTGTTAAGCAGAATTGGAAGAGACAAACTTACATGCACCAGTAAGTAAAAGAAATACATGTGGCTTGCTCCTTTTTAAGCTGATGATGACTTGAATGACAGAGGAGATGATGAGGAGGATGAAGATGAAGACGACGAGGAGGAGACGAGGAGACCAGATGACATTCCTGAGGAGCCAGTACTAGGTGAGAAAGACTTTTGCTTGTGTGCCACTCACGGTTTGTTCTGTGAGGATGTGAGTTTTGTATGCTGTCTGAACACATTTGAACCCATGAAATGTCAGTGTACCACTATAGTTACCTAGTCTTTTATAATGCTGACCCTCTGTTGGTGTACTTTAACCCCCATCTCTTCAGGCCCTTCGACATCCTCTAAGATGGTTTCAGAGGATTTTGTAAGATTGAGGAAGGCATAAGATAGTAGCTTGTCATCTGATTGATGCTGATTTGGTATTCTTTGAAGGAAACTGTCTTTGGGTTCATGCATTGTGCAGGATTTGGAGGACTTGGGTAGGGTTCTAGTGAAATCTTCATACATTTAAGCTTTACTGTACATTTTTACCCCAGCTGTATTGGCCTGATCTTTGTAAAGATAGTGTCATTGCCAAGATGAGATTAAATCTAGGTTTTTGACAGTATCCTCTCTGCCCCTGGTAAATGCTGTACAGAGTGATAACGTAGCTAGGGAAAGGTGTTCAATCCTGAGCTGCTCAAATTGCCTTGCAAGTAACACTGGCATCAAATAAATTGTTTTTCTGTACTGTGGAGTCTGTAAAGTACGTGTATCTTAGTTATTGTGGAGAATGTTCAGGCAGTATGTAGGGGAACTTACTGATGGAGCTGTACATGTACCTGTTTATCCCAGTTGCTTGCTCTCGGTCATTTTTGTGTGTGACCCTCCAGGCAAAGATGATATCACCAGAACTGTACAGTTGCAAGTGTGTGACAAATATGTGTGCTGTTCAGTGTCATTTGTAAATATTGGCATTGTCACTGCAGGGAGCTTTGGTTGTGGACCTTGAACAGAGTGGCTTGATGCAGCATTAAAGTAGACATAAGGGAGGGGTGCCTCTCTATAACAGTTGAGCAAAGTGACCGGCATGTGTGGTGAACGTAGGCAAGGGTTTACAGGGGTAGGGTGGAAATGAAATTCGTTGAGATAGCCTGATGCATTTTATCAGCATTGTGATCTCTGGGGCATATTTGTGACTGATGTCACTGGAGGCAAATTTAGCTGATGAGATCTTTTCATGAGGTTGGGATACACTCTCTGGCACCGGGACACATTTGTGGGTGCCATATATAGGACCACTCAGAGTTATAATGTTGGGTAAGACTCATCTGGGAGTATTCAGAACATTTTGAAGTTAAAGACATGACAAAGGCACTGTACGATTTTTGTCAAGTCTGGTAAAGCAGCTGACATTCTTTATCAACAGTTTCTCTGCCTCTCTATCGTGCTGCAACTGAACCGCCAAACTGAACCAAAAATCATCAAACATGGCACAACTGAATTGAACCGAACTGAATCAAGCTGGTCGGTTCAGATGTTAGGCTTTAATGTGGCAACACATTGATAGGGCAAGGAATGCACACAAGACAGCTTGATTAAAAAGCTAGAACAAAAATTGATGAGTTTAGTGTACTCCCTATGCTTTACCCACACACAGGGCCTGCGCTCAGCACATGTGCGTATATGCGTGCACTGTACATGTACATGTACATGCGTACATGTATGTACAGTAAACCTATGATGGCCTGTCACTGTGCGATAGTTGTAAAAAGTATGTGGAGAGAATTTACTAAAAATCAACTGAGAATATGCAAGGTATAGCATTTCTGCCGCATAACAATGCTACATTTAAATTCTTACTACCGGTACATCCAGTTGTGCTTATGTATATTCATATGAACATTATATGCCAGTCGCTGATAGCCTCGCCCTTGAATTCCATATTAGGCTAATGATGTCATAAGTGGCGTTGTAAAACAAATTTTGATTAGATGCTGATCATTATTGGACTCATGCTCTAAGGCGATTCCAGAAATGGCTGATTTTGCCAGGCGGTTCAGCACTCTATCTAGCACTCAATCAGATTTGATGCAATGGCCTAACTTGCCTTTTGTTAGGTCAAAGTTGTTGTAGGCCTGTGAATACGTTGTGGAATTCGCCAGATCTCTAAGTTGTTCACAAATCTGAAACAAAATGCCGTTATCCATTCAAAAAATGATGGAAAATGGCCCCTTTGGCCATATGGGAGCCTATGGTATTTTAATTCCGAAATAAACTTTTTGGAAACGGGGTAGAAAAAAAAAATGGAAGGAGGAGATTCATTGCTTGTATTAACCCTAAGCCCCAAGGGTGTATATAAAATCATATTGAAATCAGAGGATTTGGGACTGTTTGTTGTATTTAATATGCAGAAGTACTACAGCACATTTGTAGCAAGTCTGTCAATGGCTCAATGTGCAATGTACTGTACGTACGTGTGTGTGCATGTCTGAACCTAAACCAAACCAAAGTTTGGCAAGAAATTTCCAAACCGTGTCCAAACCAAACCTGAACTAAACCTTGGCACTTCCTTGCAGCACTATGGTACCTATTTATGGACGTTTTTCTTCATGTCATAGTCTTTATTTTTGCCTATTAATGGCTGGTGAACTTTAGCTGGCCATCTGTACAAACACCAAAGAATAATTCTCAAATTTTAAAATATTTCACACAGTTATCAAACACACCAAATACAGACCTGCTACTGCTGAATTCCAATTGCAGATATGCTGTTTTTAAAAGTAACGTGACAAATACACATTTCAAAGTAAACCCTAACAGGGATGAGTGTTACTGGTGTTCCAGTAACCGTGGGCCACCCATACTAAGGGAATAAATATGTGCTTGGCTGGTTTAAAATGTACGGTTAAGACCAGCTCAGGAGAATTGACGTCACTAAAGCCCGAGCTGCAGGCAAGGGCATTATCAGCATTCATTCTCCTGAGTAAGGTCTTAAACATTAGTTTAGGACCGACCAAGCACAAGTTTATTCCCATTCATAAATACAATTTTAGACAGAGAGTTGAAACAAGTCAATATGTGATGTGTTTCCAATAAGTTTGTTCGAGAATTTTACTCTCATTTTCCCTGAACACCCCCATGCATTTTATTGTACGTGTATATCCCTTGTTCAAGTTGTCCAATAGTCTTCTTACATGGACTTGGCGGGTGCATGGCGAGCTGCGTGTACACAGACTCTAGACCAATCAGAATTGATTAAAATGTCTTGTATCCAGGTGCCAGCGCGTGATTCACGCAGCGGGCATTGTCACTTCTCAGCGGGTAATATCAAATGTTAATACACGGTCAAGTTACACGTTGTTGAATAGGGAGACTGTCTTGAGGTATTTATAAATACATATTATAATGGGCTAGATGAGAGAAGATTGTCACCGAGAATGGGTCAAACTTCTCTCCAATTGGATTTGGGAAATTCTGTGCGAAGTGTTACTATTACACTTTGAGCTGTTCCAAGGAATCTGTTAAGGGACGCCAAACTTTAAGTATGTAACATGAAGGTTGATGAACAGTTTTCTTGGAATATCAACAAACTTCACCTTCAATTTCTGATTTACTTGGGGAGAAACAGTTTTACCAAAATTGACTCTAGTTTGGTTTTTCGTGTTACAACTACAACTATATTCTCTTTATGTTTTCAAACTTAACCGTGGGAATACTCTGAAACATTTTAAAGCAACTAGAAGAGTTAAATGTTATGATAATTCAGTTTCTCTAGGGACCCCTCATATTCCATCTACAAATGTGCCTGAATGTCACTGAATGGGCCCCCATCTCAGGGAAAGACTCATTTCCTCCTTTATGCCCATATGACCAGTGCTAAAGGTTAAGAAAATTATTAAGGTCAAGTAGTAGGCTGTTTTTTGTAAGAGGTAAGTAAAAGTTTGTGCAGTACAGTAGTTCATATTTTGTGGAAAATGTCACGCCTTGAGAAAATGTTTACTGGGGACAAGTCATAAGCAGTACACATCCTGGGTATTTGCTTTCCTGTGCTTAACTGCTCCATGAATGCGGTGTATATGGCATCAAAGTAATCCAGCTGCTTTGCTTTCTTTTCCTCTTTAGTGTACTGCTTGTCTCAACGCACTCACACAAAAAGTAAACAGCTGGGGCAAAATTGAACAGCAAGGACTGTACTGCTCTTTTCCGTGTGAAGGATTGCCACACAGTGTTTAATTTGTTCCTTTGAAGTAGTACGAGTGAATACTGTCCAAAAGATCTTTCCCAAACTCCCTGTGATCCTGCAGGCTGAGAAATAAAGGATGGGCCCAGTTCAGCAGAGAGATGGGCCTCTCCAGACAAATGTGCCGCTGACATTTCTCAATCAGAATTTAAAGTCACAACTCTGCATTAGGGAGTTCAGGCTTTTACTGTTTAAAATCAGCAGGTTTCTCATTTAACCTGCCAGTGCTGGAAAAAACAGAAGATCTACCTGTAGGGGTAATAGTTTGAGACACTGTCATTTGAAAAAAATATAAAAAATTAACTTGATCAGTCAAGGAATGCTTAAAGGTTGAAGGCTTTATAGTGGCTGACATGATTGCAGTGTGGCATATTTAAGGTGCATGTTCATGTATATGAAATTAAGGAGCCAAATTTTGTGGAGCTGCAACATGTAATTAATTTTATAACCAGAATCTTTGGCACAGGGAAAATGAGCTGCCAGCTCAAATGACAGTGATGAACAATGCTTGAGGCTGATACACAAGTGCAGTCAGATGGGCAGATAGATTTGCCTTGCATGTCACTTTGCTCGGCTTTGTTGGTCATGTGGATGCGCATTGCGGGGGCACAATATTCAGTGCTGGTTGGCATTTATTATTCTGATACAATCAGGATACAGTGACGGATGCATGTACAAATCCATTTGAGAACTTGCTGTTATAAATTTGAAATGGCAGAAAGAGGTTACTATCTACATAATTGTAAATGGTACCGTTGTTACATGAGTACTAGTATATGTACGTTTCACCTGTAGAGATCTGGCCATTCAGCGCTTATCATTTTGACCCAGTTACAAATCAGGCCACTTGAGAACCATTAGCATGACAATAAAGACTTGATGGATATTACAATGTGATCTGCATTGCATG
>NW_019091388.1:857604-906095 GCF_001949145.1 Acanthaster planci | reverse complement strand
TCTGTTTCAGGCCGAACCAAAATTTGTATCAGGGCCCCTAGAACAAATTTATGCTGATAAAATATTGTTAAATATATTGTTACTAACTTGAACTAATGAAGACCTTCACACATTGTTTCTCTCGAGAATTGTAAATTTACATGTATCATCTTTGCAGGGGGCAGACCCCACACAAACTTCGGCTTTCTGTCTGACCTCCCTCCATACTGTTTAATTTATTTTCATTGCCTTATATTATTTAAATTGTTGAAAGTATGGGAAATAAATAAACCAGTTGTCACCAGTACATGTACCACTTTATGGCCAATAGTCGATTAAACAGGATTTGTTAAACAGGAAACCAAATTGTTTTGAGAATACCATATCACTTCGTCGCAAAGTGAGTTCAGTAGCATAAAACTTAAAAACCATTAACATGGGCTATTGAGATGCAGGCATCAAATGCACTCGTGAGTTTTTTTAGACTGGCCATGGTGCTTGAAATATACCTGTAGTCTTTTTATCAGGAGCAATGGAACACATTTTATGTAGATGACATGTGTATACATAAGAATTTTGTATTAGTGACCAGATTCCACAGAGTGAGTTTCTAAAGTCTGTAAGATGTTTCATAAACAAGAGTTCTTGAAAGGAAGCAAGAAAACAAATTTTATTGGTTAAACACCAGAGAGCAAAGTCTGCATGTTTTAGCACTCAAAAGTACTTTGATAGAAAGTTTTAGTTGCGTGAAATAATTAAATAATACCAAAAATGGAAATTATTCTGTCTGGCAAAATTTTATTGTGAAGATTATAAAAGATCCCTCAGCAAAGAGATTGTTGGAGCTCTCAGGAATGATGCTTTTATAGAACGTTAATCTTTGGGTGATTAATTTTTTAGAAGACATTGACTACTAAATCCAGAGTGCACATGTAATGCTGTGATTTGAGAGCTTTGAACATGGCGATTAACACTGCAGGCATCAAGTGTTCCGTGGGACTTGGGGACTTTGTTAAGATGGATGTTGTACAGATTTGCTGAAATTGCATCATTTTAGCCATATTGGAAGATAGTCGCTCTGTGTGACTGGCCAATCCAATAGGACTTTCTGGGATTAGAGAGGGAGTTTATTCAGGACAAAACTTTAATTACAGAATGGCCATCTGCCAAAAAACTGGAGATATCAAGATATGCCACATGCCCTCCTTTAGTTCGCACCTTGTGGAGAATGGCATGGTTGTTTTCAAGAGTTTGTGCTATTTATCATTGGCTTGAATGACTAGGACTTTTTGAGATATCGTAGTTAAACCCTCACAGATGGTCACTGATGAAATGCAACCAGCAGAATGAACTGATGCAATTTTACAGTGTTTGTAGTGCTTAGAAGGTGGTTACTGATTCACAGACATTATTTCATTATACATTCAATTGTCAATATACCACTAGTAGCCTACACCTTTCTTTTTTCCCCTCCAATTCTGCTTCACCTACATGTGTACTTGACTGATTTTCATGTATTCACAATTCAGTCACAGTTCAATACAGTTTTATATTTACAAAGTTTGTTGATTAACTTCTCTATTTCATTTCACAGGTGTAACGTTGATGTAAAAGTCAGTGTGTTTGTGTAACGTTGATGTAAAAGTCAGTGTGACAGTTCTTCCAAACCAAAAATGTCCATTTCTTTTTTACTGATCATTTTTTTCCATAAAAAGAGAGACAGAAGATCGGTACGTTGTACATGTATTTGTACCAATGCATGCAACGATAATTAATGCTCCTTATGAAAACAGAATTAAACGTTTAAGAATGCAATAGGTACTCTGTTGCCTTCCGCCAACTACCGAGCCTTGGCATTTAAAGGGGGGCTGTCCACGCATGCTGAGGCAGCATGAACCACCTACAGGAATCTTGTCAGAATGTCCACCCACTGACCCAATAAAGGTCACCAAATGGGCAGACTGCAGTGATGATGATGGCCTGCCACTCTGTGATTGGGCTCAAGGTGTGCATAAGGCATAGGGGATGCTGCCTTTACATGAGGACTGACTAGCTGTGTGCAAAAGCTATCGGAGTTGTACAGGGTACAGTGTGAGTGGAATTTGAGGGAAACATTGAAATATTAATTAATCTTTAGGGATGATTATTCATCTCAAGAATGTACTGAATTAATTCAGGGATGAAAGCAAACGTATTGAATTTAACTAATTGATCACATATCCATTAAATTGTACATAAAAATCCTTATCAGTTTAATCAGTTCCATGAATTGCTGACAATATTATACCGTTTCAAATTTTGCTGTATAAGTTATTTCCGTGGATAGAAATGATCAGTTGTAACCTGCACACATGGAACAAAAGTGAAATACAGTAGACAGTTGATTTTATTTTCCCGAGATCAGGGCTGAAACGATACACCTGAGTCACGATATGATACGTATCAGGATACCTGCCAAACAATAAGATATGTATCGTGATGTATCTTAATTATAAGAACAAATCAAATCATGACAAAATGAATTGACTTGGGACTGAAGCAACTGTAATAAGCAAAAAATATACCGGTTTTAGTGTATTTAAATTTCAGCAAACTTCATGAGCTTAGAAAGTTGTAATTTTATCAAATTTATAAAATTCATACAACTGCCTAGTTGTTTTATGAATTAACTTAATTCTCATTTACTTAATGAATATAAACCTAAATACTTATTTACCAGTGTACTTCATAACAACAAAACAGTGCCTGCATTGCCTGTTTTGTCCACTTTTCTGTCTCCATTGTCATCGGTTGATTTTAGAAAACCAAAGTGTTTCCATACAGAAGATTACTAAAGGTTGGGGAAATCTTAATCCCAGAAGCTTCCATAGTTTCACTGGTACACTGGTGCTAGATCTGCTCCTGTCAAGTTTGCTTACGCTATGCAAAACGATAATGGTTGTAAAAAAACTTTGTTTTGTCCCATCAAAAAATACTTCTCATGCCAAAAAATTATCAGCCAGCTTGTAACATCGCAAAAATGCTGTAGGTCCAAGAATGACTATGACATAAAACCCCTTTAAAGTAAGAAAGGTACCAGTCCATTACTGCTGGCACTGTAAAGGGTGCCCTCAAGGTACAGTATACTTGATGAAAACTCCATCTGCATACCGGGGCTTTGCTCGTCACTCACTTTCGCACTGTATGTGTTGTACTCAAACATAGTACATGCATGACATACGTGTATATGTATGAGCGTGCAGCTGAGTTGATCTGGACACGCTGCAACTTGATACAAACACTGCAATCGGACATGATCGATCGTTGATGCGTCACCTAAACTGATCGAAGTACCGCTCCATGGTGAGACTTAAACTTGTCGCGTTTTCAATTTTACACTTCACACTTTTCTTGCATCTTGTTTGGTTGTTTCAGTGCATGCACTGCCGCTGTGTTATTTATTTGTTTGTTTGAAAGTATCGATACCAAAAATTTGTATCGATATATGGTATTGTGAACAAATGTATCACGCTGCACCAATTTATCGATATATCGTTTCAGCCCTACCCAAGATAGCCCAAACATCTATGACTGCATTAAACAGACTAGATTAAAAAGCAGCTGTTTACACAGACAGAAATAGAAACCACAACACAAAAAAGTGCAATTTACAAAAACGTTTACAAAAGTTGTGCTATAATACTTTCAGTTAAATAGATTATAAAACATAACAGTAGGAAATGGACTGTTATTTCATAAAAATGAGCGTAGACCTACATGTACCTGTGTTTCAGAAAAAATTGTATAGTTAAAGTTTTATACATCTTTATGGTACTGTCCCTTGTAGAATGGTCTCATCATGCATGTACTGTATGTAGAAGTTTCCATCTGTTCAGATATCACATTGTATTGATGGTTTAGCATTACTTGGGGTAAATGGCAGTGTTTATCTGATAATGATGTGAAATACTTGAGTCTCCACATGCCCTATGCATTCATGAAGCCAGTATTTTGTTTAGCCTTGGAGGATTGTGTAATCGGTCCTCTTCACTTTCTGGGTTGCTTTTTGAAATGGTGCCAGATTTTTTTTTAAGGGAAGAAAAGTGGAGGTTTGAAGAGCAGCATGAAGGCTGCTGAGGGGAAGAATTGAAGGGAGCCACTCGGGCTAGCTGAATTGGCCTCTGCTGGGCTGCTGTTATTAGCTGTTTCATGTACCAAGGTGATGCGCAGATTGAAGTGCGTCAGAACAACTCTGGCAGCTTTTGCACATTTGAGCTGTCTGGGGCATTGTTTGCCATACAGTGAATATAGGAATTTACTGTGTGGAGCTGCGCTGGAGTGTCGTGTGCTGTGTTGTTATAGTGGTGGAATGTGCTTGGATCTGCCTCAAAGTTTGGGCTGTCACAGAATGGAGTCAGGGACCTGTGCTCATGGTGTAAAGTGTTGGATAGTAATAAATTAGTGCAACGTTTGATTGTATTATACATGTACATGTAGTGCTTCGTAGTTACATGTGGCATTCCCATTTGGAGCTGTGTATATCATCACAAACACTGTGCTGAAGCAGCATTTGGCCATTTGGTGCTCAGTTAGGGGAAGGATTTCATTCGTCTGTGGCTGTCTTGTGGCTAGTTTGAAAATAGAATGCAACCAGGAATACCTGCCTTGTGCAAAAAATGCTGTGATGATATGTGATGCGTATAGGTAAAAACACCATGTGGATATGAGGATGATGCATTCTCCTGTCATTCAGTGGATGAGTGATCACCAATATGGAGCCAACTAATTAATGTTTGGATAGATGCTGCATGCACTTGAATCTCGTTAGTGTCTCTTGTGAAGGAAATGTGGCCCGCAGCAGAACGCCGCAGTGTAGCCTAGCCATGAAGCTATGCTCTTATTGATGTGAACTTGCTTGTGGAATTGTAGTGCATGCCGGTGTGCCTCTTGAGGGAATATTTCACACACAGAGCTCACATTGGCCCCGGCCAAGTCTGGTGTGCAAGTATACTCGCATAATTGACTCACCTTGTCATCTGAATATCGAGGATTGGTATTGTCATGTTGAGAAAGATTATGTGTGCAAAGCACATTGAAGGATTGACTGAGGTTTGCAGCACCCAGTAGGATTTGGTTTGTGTTTTCATATGTAATGCACGATCTGTGGATAAGGTGCAGAATGAATGGTCCTTTCCACCATGGATATGCATAACTTGGATACCATTCCTTGAAATGTTTCCCGCGTACCCTACTATTTGGTCACTGTACACAGATGTTTCTTTTTCCATCAGAGTCCGATCGAAGTCTTACAGTGCTGCAGAGCTTCTTCTTAAAGGCCCGTTGAGGATTGGGACCCTAAGTGTTGTTTGTGCCAGGGGATCGTTGCAGTACTGGCATTAGAACTCTGAAAATGGTCAAAATAGAAGTTTTGCATCTGGAATTGGGAATCAGCACTTTGTGTCTGCGGCCATGGCAGACAAAACCCCAGCTATCTTAGTACTGGTTGACATACATGTATCTTCAAACTAAATGTAGCTGACAACATGGATCTATGCCTGGTTGCAAACAGTGCTGTTAAACCCGGTTTTTACCTCTCACTTTCAGAAGAGAGCATGGCGCATCTTCACTTACTCAACACCAAAGTTCAAAGGTTACGGGCCAGCAATAAAGAGTATCTGACCACAGAGGTAAGACTGTCCACTTCTTCTTTTGCATATTAAATATGAGAACTGCTGTAAGATATTGAGTCCAGTGTTGCAGAACTTACGGTACATGTATTTTTTAAGTTTTCTAAGTCGACTTGTTTTTATTGCAGTTGGACTTCAGCAATTTCACAAAAAGTAGAATAAAACACTTGTAACTCTTCATGGAGTTTGAAGACATTGCAAGAAGCAAGCTGTGACAATGTAGCATTTGTACCAAACTTGTTCATTGTCTCATATGTAAAGAGTTACAGTGATGTCATGTTTGATTTGAATCCCGTACTGAATTTTTAAAAATACAGTAAAATCTCGATAAGACAAAGCCCATTAAGTCGGAACTCTGCTTACCTTGACGTCTTTCTGTATTCCCAACAAAAGAATAGGCCTTTATGTACAATAAACTATCCGTAACTCGAAATGTCAATACCACTAAAGCCGCTTATCTCGAGGTTTGGGCAGGCCAATTAAAAAAAAACACTGAAGAATGATGAATAAAAAGTGATGAAAGAACGCTTGCCTTCATTATGAGTCATTACTGTCACACGCACAACTTTTCTTTGATGAGCCGAGCATGTTCACACGGGCTGCTATTGTCACGTTGACAAGCACTGGCTGGGCATCTACTGCAACTGTAAAATAAGGCCGTGTCTGAAACGGGCTTCCAGAGCTACGGCTACATCTATTGTCTGTGCGTCTCCATGCATTTCCAATGGAGTGAATACCAAGACCTAGCTCTAGACAAGAGATTCGGATGCAGCCTAAATCAGGCATGAATGATGCACCCTCAAGCGCTTTGTACATGTATTAGTAACCCAGCATGGAAACCCTCACCGACTGGCCTGTGCGCTGCGTTATGCCGTAACAACCCGATCACGCAAGCAAATGAATGAATTCAGACTCAGGTACGGGTACATAACTTCATTAGTTTATTGTTTATTAATGTACCACATAAAAACATGTTTAATGATGATGTTTGAGGAAAACTTGCATAGTAGGGATAGCCTAAAATCGACTTCATGTTCGACTCAGCTTGCAGGCCAACTGCCGTAAGCCAATAAGGTTGCATGTGCACTGCAGTGTGTAACTTTCGATAACTCGAACGTCGGATAACTCAAACTTTTTTGTCCATTCCCCTGAGCTTCGACTTATCAAGATTTTACTGTAATAATAATAATAGTAAATAACCTTTTATAGCGCCAAATCCATCAAAGATGTTCAGAGACTTTCCAGTAACTAACCAAATAAATAAAAACAAAATAATTTAATCCATAAAAATTTCTACAATTTTGTTCCGAGTTAATATCAATAATAAAGCATAAATACATCTTGAAAAATAATAAAGCAATCACATTAGCATTATAGCCTAAGACCAAAACAGATAGATACATCATTTTATGGCATATAAAAGGACCAGAAAACTGATACAGCATTTAAGGATCAAAAAGAGTATGCATGTATATGGGCTACACCTTAAACTGAAGTTTGAAACAAAATGATAACCTGAGTAATGAATGACAGACAAACAAACCAAAATAACAATCTTAATCTTAATAAAATAGAATTTTATGACATGTAAAAGGACCTTAATTTAAAAAAGGGTACATTTACACAAGAATAATAACTTACACCTTAAACATGAATGTGTATCGAAATCACTGACAAATAACGAGCAGCAATGCTACACCCAACAACCACAGCATCATCATCAACATCAATTACAATAACTGCTGACTGAATTATAATCAAATTGAAAATGTGAAATTTAAAAATTCAGTGCAGAGGTCTTACTGCAATAAGTGTGGTTGCTTTCATGGAACAGTTGTTCAAATTTAAATGTTAGGAGGGTTGGAAGTCCATGTGTGTGGTAGGGATGGAAGAGGTCCTCTTTGGTTTATGTCTTACAAGTCAGGCGGTATTCAGTGAGCAATTTTAGAAAACGCAATAGTAGCCTGAAAAAGGGTGGTTTCTCCCATGTCAGTAGCCCCCCCTCCCTTCCTGTCAGCAACACACTCAGTCGTCATTTGCACCCAATTCCGGATATTTGGCTATTATAAGCTGCCAGAGGGTATGCGAATCAAATGTAGGAAACCCAAAAGTGAGGGGGGGAATGCAAAAAAGGCTGCTGACAGAATGACCAAGCTGAAATATGGACAAGGAGCTTCCTGAAAGGGGGGGGGATTTGGTGCAAAGCCTACTGACTTAACTGAACACTTCCTCCCAGCCGTAGGGTTTGGCTCTTTAAAACCCTGGCTTTCCTAGAGGATGTTTGAAATTAGCCTAGAGAGAGAAAAAAAAGGGGGTCCCCAGTTGTACTGAGAAATCCCAGCAATTTTCTTCTCATTTTTTTAAATGCCCATATCTTGTGAAGGATGTGCTCGTTTTGGCCTGTGTATTGAGCACCGTTTCTTACCTCACTCTGCTGGCAATATGCAGAATGCTGGGCTGGGACTATGGATTGCTCATAGAATTCAGAAATGCGTGGGAATACTCTTGGTAAGAAATTACTCATTTATTTCATCTGAACAAACTTCTTTGCATTATTAAGTCTGAGTCAGGTAGAATAATTGATATTTGAATGTTTGGCTGTATGGTGATTTTTCGGTAGAGTAAGGATTTATCATTCAGCAAAGCTTGAGCACATAGTACAGTTTAGAGGAGTACATCTTCATTAAGTAGTACCGCAATTACGAATAATTAAATTAAAAAAAATAATACTCAGTTATTCGATAAACGATTGAATATTCAAAATATTCAGTACAGGCCTCTTAGTTACTGTCAGGACTTTGAGAACCTGCACTTTTAACCCACCTTGAGCAGAAGCACCCCTTTGTCAGTTGAAAAGAGCAATGTTGGTTGGGAGAATTCATTTTGTTGGTAGTGATGCCACCATAATAGGTGCATTTCATAGTCATGTGTAAATCAACAAAGTGCAGTTCCTAGGGACATTGCATCCACCTGCACGTGGTCCTGCGCACAAATAAGCTGTGCTTAAGGTGAAATTTGAGTTAAATATGTGACAGTTGATATGCAATAACAGTCTTACACATAGGTTCTTGTGTTTTTCACTCTGCCTATTTTTGCTGAAGTACCCCACTATGTTAGGCTCTTAATCACGATAGACTTCAAGAGGCTTCAAGAAACCCTTCTTTCCTAAGTTGTAACCTTTATACACCAGGGGACAAGACCATCTTCCAAAATTAACACGAAAAAAATGGAACTGTCTTCCCATTTATGGATGAAAAAATGTCCAAAAAATGGGCTCCCACTTGTCTCTTTTTGGCCAATTTCAGAAACAGTAGTTATGTATGTGTTAATGATAGTGCATGCAATGAAGTGCTCGATTTGTTGTGTTTTTGTCATAAAATGAAACTGACTCGGTCTTGTGCAGTTTGTAGTTTGTGACAGGAATCTCGTACACTGAGACTTGGTCTCAAGGTTTCCGTGCAATAACATAATTGAATCAATCGTTCCTGGACAACGCAATAAGAGTAGTCACAGATAAGTAATATGCCAAGGATTTTTGGAGGACTGCTTAGATAAATATTCAGCATCTGCAGAAGCACTTCAAATTTTAGAATGAAATGTGAAATTCTGCCTTTGAGAAAGATTCTGCTAGTTGACCTTGATCGAATTTTCTTTTCATAGTTTATTAACTTGCAAAATATCAGGCTTCATGTGAACAGGTCTAACCCAATGAAATTACACAATCTTATATTGAGGTGTAATGAGATATAAAGCCAAAGGGAATGGTTACAGCCGGACATTTAGTACCACAGCACTGAGTGTGGTTTTTTTGCTAGTTTAAGTGCCATGTGAACTCAAAACGACATCCACTGTAAAGCCTAAAGAATGACATCTTTTCATTTTGTCTAGATCCAGAAATGAGAAATCTACATGTGCACATGTAACAAAGTTTCTGAAAGAAAAGAAATAACTTTAGAAATTTGACTGCTGCATTTGTAGATTTCTGACTAACATGCAGTCATCAAAAAACAAAATGAGCTGTAATCTGTTTTATTACATGTATTGGTATATTGTCATGGTTCTCATTTACTGGCATTCACAGTGTTACATTTTGTTGCATATGTACAAGAAGCTGAGAACTTCGTACTGCAAGAATTTTTGCCAAGGACATTTTATAGCACTTAGTATTTATCTGTAGTCTGACTGCACATTTAGATAATTGTGTTGAGTAAATATCAAAATACCTTACTGGCCAATGGCACAATCTGCTGTACATTTATTGAAAGGCCAATCTTCCCAGATGGCTGCAGCATGTACATGTACAGTGTAGGTTGTCTCTCTCTACAGGCATTTACTACATGAACTTGTAGTTGCCGCAAACTTTGCCAAGTTTTGGAGAGCACAAGAAGTGCAGCTCGGGCTGCATCCAAATCTGTTGTCTAGAGCTAGGTCTAGGTCTTCCCTCCATTGGAAATGTGCAGAGATGCGTGGACAATAGACCTAGCCGTAGCCCTGGAACCCGTTTCGGAGACGGCCTCTGATCCACATGCAGTGTACAGTTGCTCACTCAAACTGAAATGTTGCAAGAATAGAAAATTCATTCATGCGTGTGTGCCATTCTGAAGATGCAGAATTGTGAAGATAGTAGCTTGGCTGAATCTCCCTTTTTATGATTATTGCACCATGCCAGCTGTTGAGATGTGAAGACCGGCATGGTTGCTAGGCAGCCGTAGTCATTGAAATTCTCCAGTGAGTTAGCAGGGGATTTATGCCCCCTTTTTTAAAGATTGGTATATAACCTGAGGAAAAAAAGGGGGGGATGGCGCATACTCCACATGAGACAAAAAGAAATCCATTCCAATCATGGATAGAAAAGGGTAGCAATTAGTGTCCGAGATGCGGACATAGCCAGCGTTGCTAGCATGCACAGCAGCGGACAGGGCCCTCTCAAGGAAACTCAAGAAACTCTGCACTTGCACAGCTCAGCGGGGAGGGAGATGGGGGGAGAGATATTGGCATTAACTGAAATCTCATCCCATGATTTCTGTGGGATGCTGAGATGACAGCATCATGGGAGTGCTGCGCACTGTTCGGTATTTGGACAGGCTGCCAGATAGGATAACAGTCCCAGATGCTATCAGCTTCTCTGGTCAGATTAGATAGGGTTACATCAATGAACACTGGATAGGATTTGTTTCAAATTTTCCCCACAATTGATTTCAAATTCTGTCTGTGTGCTTGACTTTCTTTGATAAGGAATATAAAAGGGAGAATATACATTGATAAAGTTTGTGTATTTTTTTTAGAAGATAACTTCGTAGTTTCCAAGCAGCTTCCTATTTGCACAGCTAGAAGCACATGCCAGTATCATGGTTTTGAGATCTAAGGATTTCTGATCTTCTAAAATTAAGAAAAACAACATTAGTTAGTTACAAAGTGAAGTTTATCTGTAGGTTTAACGTTAAAACAATGTACAGCGTACACTCCTTTTTGAAACACCTACAGGTGTAAATGTCATTTATTGACCTCAACAATACAAATAAATCAAATTGGCCAATTTTTGAAGCAACAGTTTACATTTTGATGAATTTGACCTTTAAAATTAAAAAAAAACTGAATCCTTTGTTACTAAATCCGATTTTACTCTAATAGAGAACTAGGAATATTTTCCTCCAAACAACTGTTCCATGTGACCTAAATCTAGTGAAATGTTCCTTGTTGCAAACAATCCCAATGCACAAAGTGATGTTTACAAATCATCATAAACAGTATTCAGTTGCTTTAATTTTCATTCATTATAACGTGTGAGCTGACCATTTCAGGAAGTTCACTGAGCATTTATCTTGGAAAGGGTAAGGGAGGCACATAGTGTTGACAAATTCATAATCCCCAAGGTTAATAGGTTAAAACCCCCTGCATTAATGTTTCTCTGAATGGGAGCATTGGGATATATCCATTGTCTGGTTTTTTGTGTAGACCTTTGAGTGGTGTTTATCACTGGTATAGATCTGTAGGGACTTTCCTTTGGCCCTGTTCAGTTCACACCAGGGTAACTGCAAATGAAAACCCAACATTTTTAAGCTAAGCCCCTCAACATATAGCAATTGGGGAAATACACATACATGTACTGTACTTCAAAACTGCTAGATTTCTCTTAGATTCAAAATTGGAGGTAAGAGCTTCCCTAAATGTTTTATTGTTGATACGCATAGAATTGTGAAGATGACTTTAAACTGTGCTTACTTTGAACTTCTATCCCTCATTGCTGTAAAACTGCAAGCTTTGGAATTTTCCCAACAAACCCCTTAGGAGCACCAAATATCTGTGCTGGGGAAAAATGTGCTATATGTTCTCCGACTCGCAATCTGTGCGACATATTGGAGCTGTGATCAGACTGACTTGCCCACTCCTTCTCCTTCCTATCCCAAATCTCAGTTGTTTCTCTGCCTTGGCTCAGTGAATTCTCAAACCCGAGTACAGAGTACTCAGAGTCCATAAAGAATTGAGTCTGCACAAAGTATTTGCTCGTACTAGTACTTCAGTTGTACTTGAGTACAAGTACCCCAGCTCTGGATGAAAATGCCCCTAACTTGGCTTCACCTCAAAGATAGTTTATCTTATCTGCACTGAAAAATGGAACTACATGGAGCCTGAGGCTCATCTTGAAGAGTGACCTCAAGAAATCAAGCATGAAACCAAAGGCAGAGACACAGCTGGAATGTGGAAGACACTCAGGAATATTGGAGTGGCTGACAATCAGCCTACACTTAATATGTATCTTATTCGCAGTTGTTAAGTAAAATTCACCTTTCCTAAAATGCATTCTGGAAGACACATAATATTGCAAAATATCCCTTTTATGTTTGATCTGTTTCATTTTTATTTTCCTCCCCACTTCAGGATGCAAGAAGGGAATCTTTGTCAAGATTTAGTTCATCTTGCCCAGTGCTAGCCGACGACAATGAAAAAATACATATTCCACGTGAGTACACATGTTTTGTGTTGACCAATTGGCTATTCTAATGCTAAAAACCAAACATGCTTTTGACCGTCTTTTTACACCCCAGTTGGCTCTTACATTCATTCACTTCAGCAGCCCAATCTTTTTCAGATTTCTCCAACCCCTATTTTAAAATGTCCCACATAGGCCTACCGGTGCCATAACTTTGAATAACTCTGGTATCAGCGGTTGGGGAAAGATTGCACTTGAGCAAAGTGTGCAAAAGCCCCAAACTAGGGGCATCAACAACCTTGCACATTATGCTGTTGAAGGATATTTGCCCCTAAAAAGAGTGATATGCTTTTTTGTTCAAACAAGTACAGGATCGTATCTGAATTCAGTTTGCTGCAGGTTTCTGACCGGAATGAGAGAGCAGCAAAGAAAAGGGTCATGTGGTTGATTTACCTACACGAGTGCGTTTATTCCCAGAGCACGGATGAGTCGTGATTCTGTTTTCTTTAGTTTACTCTTTTTTTGTCCTTTTTTAAAATCTAATCCGTAATCCGATCTGAAGGTCTTCTGAGAAAATTGGCTGTAAAATGCTAGCTATCATATGGAAAAGAACTGAGAAAGTAGTTCTAAAAAGGCACTTCAATCCTGAAAAACAATTCCTTTTAAAACACCCACACAATATCTTGCAGCTGTCTTTTGCCTGTCAAGATCAGTTAAAGTCAAAAAGATATCAATAAAACTAAAACGTACTCTTAATATACAAGGATTTTTTTTCATATAGGTCAGACAAAATGTTGCTGCCATTTAAAGTCAGGATTAAAAAAAAATCAGGGAAAACTTCAAAAGGCTTTGTAGACCTTCTGGTATGTAAAAAACACTTTGTCCCATACTTCCTGTTTCTGAAAAATGAAATCCAGTTGCAGCTAATTAAGTGGAGTTACGTTTGAAGTGCACAGTGATTTGATGTACAAACAAAATGTGTACAAACACACAAGGTGCCCACAATAAGTCATGAGATTTGCCTGAAGCAAGGGTCATTAGCCAATATACATGTACATACGTACATGTATGACAGTGTGTTTCATGTTTGCAAGGGGATTGATTTTGTTTGTTTCTAGGTTTGGTTGCTGCTGCTAATTTTATTTCCCACTTAAATACATGTACAATAAGTAACCCCACACAGTGAGAACCAGTGCCCCATTTCATGTCACCAAAGAATATGATTTTCAGCAAAGAAAGCCTCCCCATTTTACAGGGCAATAATCACACAACAGTGAGAACAATGTGGAGTTTACCAACTCCAGTCAGAGAATTTGTTTATAAAATGAAAATGCCACAGAAATCTCCATATTGCCACACTGTCGCAAGTCTACTCTACCAACAACTAGGTTGCAGAACTTCATAACGCAGGTTACACAATAGGTCTGAGAAAAGTTAGGCAGCAGTAGAAATTCCTGTATAGTCATCGTGTGGGACTTGGATGGGAGGATTTTTTTTCCGTTAATGCTCATGAAGTTGGCACAGCTATAATAAAATTAAAGTTAAGCACCATGACATTGGCCCTCTGATCTGTGTACAAGTTCAAAGACTCTGCATGTGGCACCCAGCCTGGAGATTTCCCAGAAGTTGTAGGAATTTGTCCCTTACTATCAGTGATATGTATCCATTTAATCTTCCAGTGGGTAGCTGCTGCAAATATAGTATGGTTGGTTGGTTGGTTGTAACCATGCTGTGTTGGTGTTTCTGAACTGCACGAAAGAGTACAGACCAGCTGGAGTAGAACTGAGCTAAGCACTGGTAAATTGTCAGGTGTCATGGACGCCAGTCACATGGCATTGCCTCCATTGAAAAAGAGCATGGTTATCTTTCATTTGGACTTATATGCTACAGGAATTTAGTTCTTAAAGTGTAAATGCTTGAAACCTTTACACAGTTTGAGGATTCTTGATGGAGAGGACAGTGTTTGGAGGTTAGGGTATACTGGTACACTGAGGAATGTAAGTCTACAAATGACAGTGGCATCTGTACCGGTATAACATAATGTGCCTTCTCTGATGTCAAGCATCCAAACAAAGCCTTATATAAATTACCAAAAGCAACTGTTCTTTGAGAAATGTGCATGGAAAGAAAAAAGAAGAAGAAAAAATTAGAAAAACTTGAAATGTCCTTTTCATTTCCACCTGTTTAGAGCCTCATGGGAATTTCAGAAGGTGCTGTCTACATGAATAACTGAAACAATCCTCTTCTTTCTTCTGCACCTCAAGTCATGTCCCAAAATATCTGTGGAAAATAATAGCGGAAAGTGCAGTGCATCGTGACTGCATTCCAGTCCCCTTTCTCGGTATGTCCTAATAATAAACCTGCCTCACACAGACTCTACTCCAGTGTAATCCATCGCCTTTGTGATAGGCTTTCCTCCCCTAACCGATCAATCCAGGGAGGCTTGGATCAGGGGAGAAAACAGCCATAGGGGAGTCAATATCAGGATCCTTGTCGATGAAGCCAAGCATGGCAGGTGGAGTTTAGCTGTGCTCAAAGGCAGTCGGACCGCCATATTGATCATAGGGGAAGTGGACGTCAAATTAAAAAAGCTTTCTGATCACTTCTTTTTTCCTTTTCTCGAGAAAAGAGAAAGGAATGGATTGTAATGGATTTTTGGGAGAATAAACAACACAGACAAGTCTTTGACAACATGATCCCTAGCACTGTTTTTGCTTCAGCCGCTTGTGATTAATGATGGGAAGTATATTAAAATTTAGATAAGTGTTGATAGAGCTCCATGCTTTTTAGGGGGTCTGGTCACTTTGCATTTTTTTCCAGCTGAAGACGAAACCTCAAAATTTCCGACACAAATTGTTCTCAGTGTGTGATGTTGAACTTCCTACCACTTGTGGGGAGCAGTGTAACCTTTTGGTACATGCAATGCATCAACAGGTTGGATGACAAACATTGAAACAAGCAATTAATGCGTTTTATGTACAGTCCTATGGAAGAAGTGTACTTGCAAAATAACAATCCGTACCCTCCTCAATTCAAGCCGTTCTCTTTTCATACTGTAGCATTGAAGATGTGTGATGAAGTTTTATCACAGATACCAAAGATTAAAGCATATTAGAGAAAGAAAAATTGAGGAATTCTTTCTTTGAGTATTAATTTTTGTCTCAGACAAAGAGCATGAATGTCAATAAGCTAGTATTGACCAATCAGAATTAGATTCAAAGCTCATCCATCCTGCATTGACCAATCGTGTTCAGTTTTCAGCCTGCATTGACTAGTGCCCCTTCAACAAGATAGTGTATTGTGAATGGTGCTTTTTTTCTAAGCTTATAAAAAAAGTAGTGTTTACTCAAAATGTGTGTTGTATACTCTGCATCTTATCTGTGACTTTATGAGCAGGTACTTACATATCAGTATTCTGAGGTAAATTGTTGATCGATGGTTGACTGGTTCAAGTCCCCCCCTAGGTTCATGCATAAAAATGCATGGCTTGTTTGTTATCCAATCCCTCACTGCAGTGTGAGTCTTGAAAGTGTTTATTCTTGTTGGGACAAGAAGTATGTACAGTGTATGTTTCAGATGGGGTGTGTAAACCTAAAGCTAGTGTAAAATCAAAAATACAAATGTACTTGTATTCTCTTCACATTAGCAGCAACTCACTATAAACCGAAGTCATACTCATCAGGTCATTGTGCTTTGCATGTTTGTCAGAGGCAGCCACATACTATTTTGTCTTCCATGTGACATTTGGATTTTGGCTCAGAGTCCAGTCTTGATGAAATTTGTTTTTTTCTTTTTCGGTCACAATCTAATTTGTTGTCCCCCCTTGGATTTGAAATGTTTGTTGTCATCATTATTCTTTTCACAGAATTTGCTGAGTGTTCCTTGATAACTATTGAATGAAAATTGTGGAATCTTACAGCGTGTTATTTTCTTTTCTGAATATTGTGCTCATGATTCTTTTTGTCATCAGCTGAGGGATGAAATGAAACTGAAACTGCAGTATTTGGAAATGATGGGATGTGAAATATATGCCTTTGTAAACACCCCACGTTTGAAGGTCAAAGGGTGAAAATACTTCCCCTACATTTCTCAGGGTTGCAGAAATCCTGCTGTAGACATTTACTTCTGGTAACGTACATACAGTTAATTTTCTCATTTAAAGTTGGCATCAATCATATTTGATTCAGTATTGTAATGGGTTGGTCTTGGTGCCATGAGGTTGAGTCGCAGTGTGACTGCACTTTGTGTCTGAGGAGATCATCGGAAAATACTGAGTGGATTGAAGATGTGATTGAATACATGAATGCAAGGCATATCATCTGAGAGATCCTTAGCAGATATCACATTTCCTCGGTACTCGGTGGAATTTTTTACACACAGTGTGTGTGCTCAATGAAGAGATGTTTATTAGTCTCATCATTAAGTGTGGCAACACATGAGGGGCTATTTAGGGTGTCTGGATAATAATGGAAGTATTGACTTCTCCAGTTGTTTCAGAAAGTTTTCAAGCGTTGAGATGTCATTTAGACAGATGCATGTACTTGTATTCTCAAGAATAAAGAGTACAGATGCAACATTGATGCTATGCCATTTTTACAGAGTGTGGTTAATGTTTCCGTTTGTTTTCATCATTTTCAATTTCAGTGGTTGAGAGATGGCATACCATTAACTTAGTCTAAATGGAAAGTTTTTACTTTTCCAAGAAACCTTCCAATTGACACTAGATTTGACACTGTAGATTTGGTGATATGAACATTTCTTGGAACAGCAAGGAGTCATTACTGTCAAATGACCAAATGTGTAATGAGGAACAGTTCTTTTTTTTAAGTATCCTTGTTTTGGTGGGTACAAATTTTGCAGTATTAACCAAACAGAATAAAAATAGTTCGATGTCTGTGTTGTTATGCCTAATATATTTTTTTTCTTTCATATTATGAGCTGAATGACCTGGGGGGGTGCTCTTAAACATCCCTAATAACCATCAGTATACCTTGAGTAATTCTATGTATATTGTCTCTGTCTAGAAATGTCACAGATTTTTTCCTACAAGTGATCTCACAGAAGAAGGCATTATTATCATTGGGAAATCACTCAAAACTGTTTGATGGAAGAGTGGTTAGCAGTTACCATGTGAAATGATCGTAATTATTTCCCGAGTGACAACACTTTGTATCTGCTGAGGGATCTTTGATACGTTAGAGAGTGACATATCAAATGGATGATTAACACCAAGTTGATGTCTCTTTGAACATATCAACATGCATTTATGCAAAGTAGGAAGGTTCAATTTTGACTGTCAGCTTTTAACCTCAACCTCCTCCCCATCGCACCATCCTAAAAAGAGCTCAGAAAGCACCCGAGGAGAAATGACAGATAGAAGAAGGATTATATTTTGTGATGTCTTTTTTCCTTTCCCATCGTTGTTGGGCTGCCAGTTCCCATCGGCATCACTTTAAATGCCCACCCCCCCATTGCACATCATACTCTCAGATGTTCAGGCAGCGTGGGAAGTCACACTCTCCTCAGCGCACCAAGAAGTACACGCTGCCCTGTCAGCCAATTATACAATTTTTAACACATCATCTCATCTTGTCATCTTCCGCCAGGCCTGTCAGGGCAAGACGTGATCGGCAAGCTAATTTTTTTTTATTCCGAATTGGCCAGTACATGCCAACACTGCATGAATAATTGCCAAATGAGAAGTGGGAATGACTGTCAGTTTCCTCTCTCGCTGGGATTTGGGGGGGGGGCTTTTAACAAAGTATTGATTAGCCACAATGTTTTGACAGGGAAAAAGGCTAAAAAATATTCCATGTATATTTACCCAGCAGTTACCAAAGGAAGAGAAAAAGCCTGCAAAGATAATATTCATCAAAGTTAACATTGATTTTTACATAGTGCTATTATCTCAACCTTAAAAACTCTCAAGTTACCTGTACTGTGAAGAGCATTTTCTTTTTTGAAATGTAAAAAAAAAAGCTTTTGTCGCTCTCAATTTTTTTCTATTTGCGAGTGACCTGTGTGCTTGTAACCAATCATTTATCATCTGAACTCATTCAAATCTTATTTTTTTCACACAGCTAATTCTAGATCAGGATATTGTGTCATGCTTTCCACATGTAGAGTGATGTTCTTTATCTGAAATATCTATACATGTACGTAGACTACACGCACGTGGCACCAAATAGGTTATTACCCAGCAATTTAATTCCTTGACAAATGACTTCCTGCTCATTGCAGGAGACAATTTCAGACTTACAAAATGGTCGTTATATTTACTGATGGTCAGTTATACTAGACTGACCGTGACTTTTGGGGGGATTTTTTCAAAGGCCATAAAATTTCCTTGTTATTTTGGGGTCAGGACTATCGGTATTATGAACTCTAACCAGTGGCATTTATTACCCATCAGAACAGGCCAACCAGAAATGACTGGTTTTAATACCGAGTAAAAGCAGATTGCAAGCGGTGTTGGCCAACCTAAATTTAATAAGCGTCAAATTCAATACATGTCTGTCCATTTACTGCCATCTCAGTGTGACCTGTGTCCAGAAAGTGAGACTAAGGTCCCCAGGTATTGAGGCTACTGTTTTCTTTCAATTAAGATACGAAGTGCTTAGATCTTGAATACTGCAAGGTTTTCCAACATTTCAAGAATGTAACTGACAGCAGCAGCAGTGTTGTAAATGTAAAGTGATCAAGGGTGGATCCAGGAATTTTTTTGGGGGGGGGGGACTTTTTTAATGTCTCATTTTTGTGGACAAGCAGAAACCATGAAACATTACATGTGACTTACATTGTTTACAGTGGTATTGGTGTGCGTACTTTAGGTATTTTATTATTTTCCACCCTTTTTTTCCTTTTTTGTCTCAGAGAAGGTTTTTTCCACCCCCGTGCCCTGATCCTGGCCTGGTGATTCATCTGCTCCAGTATTATTGACATTAGGAAACTTGATTTTGAGCCGGTCTCATTTTGTTGGAGCACACCACAAATAAGAAGGATCAATACATTTTTTGACAACTGCATGTGATGCTCAGTTAATTTGAATGAGGGTTTTTTAGATCCAAACTATGGGTCCTTCTACAGATAGCATTGTCCAGGGCTTAATTGAACAGCATTTTCAAATCATTTTTTGTAAAGTCATGTAACAGTGATAAGTGGTTTGAGCAGGTTTTTGGATATTACAGATGACCCTAACCCAAGCTCAGCAAATTTTGGAGTATTTTGTTTCCACAAATGCCAGCCTTTTATATTTCTGATGTAGTGGAAGAAAGGATTTTGGGGGATGGGTGGGTGCAAAAGGTTTCTCCACTCAGCGGTAAAGAACCAGTGTTGAAACTCATAACCTGCATTTGATCAGGAGGCAATGTACTCTCTGGTGCTAATTCCATGCTACTGCAGTCTTCCCCAAATGTTAAATGGCATTGTGCATCTTTGACCAAGAAAACTGCACTGCTATTTTCGTAGTGTAAATTGATGGAGGGGGATTGGCCTTTTGGAAAGCTGTTAGGAGCTGTCTTATTAACACATGTACAAAAAACTGTTACAGTTAAAATGACAGTACACCTGTTTATTGTAAAATAATCTGTTCCTTTTGTTTGGGAACTTTATATTTATATATATGGTTCAACCAGATTCAGTTGATCTTCACTCAATCAGCAGAAAATGACTGAAGAAAGCTTTGACTAATGTTGTTGACTCTTCTCATTTTTCTTGTGATAGGAATTGTGTTGACTCCGCCTCCATACATGCACATTTTAGGTATGATGTCAGCGGAATTCTTGCCTTGTAGCCGCTTACTGTATACATCAGTTGACATAAAGCATCATGATCATAGCTTGAGCACAAGTGCTAAGTTGCCATCATGCGCCCCATTTTTGTCTCAAAATATAACCAGTTGGCTGCTCTCATTCCATTGATTGGTCCTTTTTACTCTATGGGACATTTCTCACAATCCTTTGCAATGTGCCATCTTTGATGTCAGATTTTGTCTGAATTGGGCTTTTATGGGCTATGGCTCCTGTGCTTGCCATTAACTTGCCTTGGTGAACAGCCATAGACACAGACAATCAGTGTCTGCTTTGGGCATACCCAACATTAGAGACAGTGCATCAAAGAGACTTGTGGGATATGTACAGTACTTACATACCTTACATATATGTGAGCACAAACCATCTTTTGCATTGCATTTGCAAGTATCCAGAAGATGTATGGTGCTCTTAGGAGAAACCACTTTGCAACATTGGCAGCTTAGATAACAAAAGTTTGGCATGCAGATAGATCGCTGGTCACTTGTGATTGTGATTTCAATCAGGTCAAAACAAGGGGTTACCCAA
The DNA here is from genome assembly GCF_001949145.1 of Acanthaster planci. The sequence goes on along the minus strand of NW_019091388.1, from coordinate 885,183 downwards.
ACTCTTTGACTGTATTAGCACAAAGGATCTTGCATCTTGTAATGCTTGTTTGCCGATAGTATTCAACAGTACGATTAGTGGTTGCTTTTAAAGTGAGAAATCTTTTTCTAATGATGTGCATTTTTTTTGTAGAGCCTAGTTCCGATATTGAATGGTGTTTTGATTTAGAAGTCAAATTTTTAACACTGGTTTAACAGTCTTTTAGAGTAAATAGAACCGATAGACTGTAGAGGATTATTTTCCAACTTAGAATCTGGATCTATAGAGGGCGCTCTGAAATGACATGTGGAGGACATTTTACTTTATGCAAAGCTTGAGAAACGCTGTGCACAGGTTCAGCACTGCTCCTCATTAGCCATTTATATTTAGTTTGATGCCTTTATTTTCTTGCTTCTACATTCATCAGATGGAGACACGGCTGTAATACCTTTTCATTGTAAAAACCACAACATCAGAGACTGCACAGTGCAACATGCTAACAGCTCTGAACCCTGTCAGATTTTTTTAAAAATGTAGCCTGGTTTCCATATAGTCATAATGAACGCTTACAGGTACGCAACATGTCAAGACACAGAAAAAGACGGTGTTTGATATCATTCCACAAAATAATGAGAACAAAATGGCCTCTGAAACTCCACAAAAAATTCTGCATGAATGCCTTTGAAGGCAGTTATGTCATTTTTTGATGCTAAATCAGTACTTCAGTTTGAGATATGTTTATTGTCAGCTATTTGTTCACAAAATGAGTTTAATTTCTTTGGAGGAAACTGGCCAACTTTGAGGTTCTCAGATACAGACAGTTAGCAAACTTGAACACTATCAGATTTTTCAACTTTTTGCATTGGTCATGATGTAAAGTGTTTCCATATGACACCACATCTGTGTAGACTGTTCACTGATTCTGTCTGCTTCTCTTTATGTCAGTTTGGAAACCAGGCTTAACACAATCAGAAGGCATGAGCATCTACCACTGCATAGGAAAACTGTACACCAGCACTTGACACTAGAGGGGGCTGTCCATAAAAGGCCAGATATCAGGGCCCAATTTCACAGTGCTGCTTAGCACATGATTTCACGCTTGCAGAGGCTCCACGTATTCATGGAGACTGTAACCAGTAGGTTGCTTACGGTCTCCAAGAGGAAAATTTGCTTCAAGTTAGTGATGTAACAATAGAAATCTCTATGCATGCTGAAGCTTTAGCCAAACCACGCCAAGCACAACCATGAAATAGTGCTTTAGCATTTTTCTGCTAAAGTTAGCACAACTTTTCTGCTACCTGCTAATCAGTGCCGTGAAATTGGGCCCATGCTGCATCATGAAATGAAAGCACATGGTCTTTTGTCCTTTTACAGCCAATATCAAGCCATTTTGGTTTCAGAGATGATCCATAAATGCAGGGAGCATTGCTCTTTATTCTAAAAAGAATATGCATCTTTTTCTTGCATTTAAGTATCAATTTACATGTATCATTCTACATTGGCTGGTTTACGTTTGCCCTCCCCTCATTACAGTGACAAGTATTGTGTGGTTGAAAGGCTTATAAGTTACATCAAGGTTCAAATTGTTCCTTTATCTGCATTGCACATCAGATTTTCTTTTTCTTGAAAAAAAAATGACAAGGGAGATTTGTTAGTGATAACTTCATTTCCTTTCTTCCTCAAAGCATTTAAAAGAGTCCCTAAATGTAGTCTTCACTGAGAAAACCATGAAGATGCTCTCTTTTTTGGGGGGGAGGGGTGGTGGTGCCTTTCCTCCTTTATGTTGTCCCACCCCACTGCCACCCCCCCCAAATATTTGGTCTGAACGTGCCTTAGTTCACACCCATTGAGACCCCCCAAAAAAGTCAGCCTTGAAACTCATGCTTCTTCCCCTGAGCATTCCCCACCCAAGATTAACTTTTTTGTTTCAACTTCAAAATACAGAGGTGAACCCTTAACACAATCTGATTGGTAATTTTCCTCTCCCTTTCCCACCTGGTTCCTGTTGCATTCCACGCAGGTCATGGACTCATGAAATGCACATCATCGTACATGATCACATTCCTTCTCCCATGTTCTCGCATTCAGACCAGCATGCCCCATAATCTAATCAAGCATTTCGTTTGGTTTGCCTCCCCTCCTCCACTTTCAAGCAGTTGAAAGAGCGGAGTATGTGATTTGGATTTTTCACATGAGCATGAATTCGGGACATGATCTTTAAATGTTTTTGGTGCATTGGATGTGCAGAGTTATATGCAATAATTTGCTATCTCATGCAACACTTCGTGTGAAAAAGAAGGTATCAGCCAGTTGACTATTGAAGTTGCGGGACTCATCATTTCACTACAGCCTGCTGCCACAACAAAAAAGCCACAAGCAAGAATGCTCAGTAGATCTTTGCACATATCCCATTATCCTTTCTGGTCCACCATTTGATGTCAGCAGTATCCAAATTGGTTATTTTGTGGCTGTGGCTTTGGTGTTACCATTTTCACACAGTGTACTGAAAAGCCATAGCCATTGTTGCTAATGCTTAAAGATGGCAACCTATGGATTGATGAGTTTTGAAGTCAGTGCAAACAGCCTGTTCAGCATGGCTAAAAATTGGCGCCGTCATTGAATGTAATTCCTGTCAAAAAGCGTGATGACCAATTTGCTACATTTTTTGTCTTTTTTTTGGTCAAATTATTACAAAGACATTGTTTCATTCAATGGTGTTATGCAATCAGAGTTCGTTGGTACTTGGGTCTAGAAATATCCTTGGTTGCCAAGGTGTCAGAACAGGAAAAAATGACCTTGTGTCAAGGATGGTGCATTTACCTCTACTTAGAGTTGGCTACCACAGCTTGCTTAAATTGAGGTTTAACGCTTGTGGGAGGTGACGGGTACTTTGTTTTGATTTAGATAAAAAGTACACAATGTAGAAAAAACATAAGGCTGTTAAAATGGAGAATTAATGCTTTTAGATGAGTTAGACGTTTAGCCAGAATTTGGAATTTCCTTATTGCCATTTTTAGGTTAAAGGTAAATCCACTTAATACAAGCCAAATTTGTGAGCTTAGCATCCCTGCACGATTCCATAAACGCATGTATTAAAATACCTCCAAGTCTCAAATTGTATGTTTTACTGTCTTTCAAAATCCAGTTAGAGGTTTGGGAAGATTTTGCTGGACTGAGAAAGCTAGAGTCTAGCCTCTGTTACTTTGCATTTGGCTTGATTGCACTCCTGAAAGTTGCAGCTTGAAGAATGTGCTTTTGATTTCCTGAACAGAGGATTGTGGAGGCTCGGCCAAAAAAAAGGGGAATTGACACTGATAATGAAGATGAGCAAAATTTGGGTGAAAAGTACCTGCTTCAATCCAACATGCAGTTAATCAGCAGTGGAGAAATGATCCAGATTTTATTGGTAAATGTTACCACTGCTGACCAGCTCTTGATTGGAAGTTTAATTTTGTTTGTTTTTGTGGTTGTCCGAGAAGACATTCCAATGAGAGAGCAAGCCACAGAACGCTACCTCCCAAGTGATGAAGAGGCAGAGCAAGAGGAGGAGGAGGAAGAGGAGGGGGAGGAACAGCAGGTCCCCTCCACCCATCCCCCATCTGACAGTCCCCTGCTGGCCAATGATGAGTCCTCATCCTTCCAGGAGGAGTTTACCGAGGATGTGCCGGGAATAGAGGAGGGCCCCCCATCGGCCCAGGAAAGGCCTGCAAGCCAGCCCGTCGAGATCCACTTGAATGACGTCAGCGTGAGCGACAGTAGTAGGACTGAGGTTGCGGCCCCAGGTCAGGTGTCACCATCCAGGTTAGAGGGAAGCAGGTGAATGAATTGACTCAGCATCTCGAATCAAAGTCTAGAGCTTTTTCATCATCATTCGTAGTAGTGAAGCACCATTGCCCATTCATTTGGATATAGAACAGGCTGCCTCAAATTTTCTGCATGCATTGCACTCTTTAGAAAATGCTTCAAAAATTCTTGTGGACCGAAATGTTTTTTAAGCGGTTCAATTTGCCCTGTGTATGAAATAGATGCCAAAAGTGCTCTGTTATTGTTTGCTTCTCATCTGCTACATACAAGTATTGCATGAGCTGTCATAAGTGTCTAGTGTTTAGCTTACAATACACTGTTGATATATATAGTATTATTATTGTACTAGTGCTTTTCTACTGGAAATAGCACTTGAACTCTTGTACGAGTTTTTAATTTCTTTTCAGACAGTCTGATTGAGCACATCCTTTTTCATTGTAATGTGACTGGTTAGAAAATCTCCTTTGTTTCCCTGTTTGGTTATTTTTTTAGCTCTTTCATTTGGTATGGACTGCATTCCCCTGGTACATATATCTAAATGTACTTGATATCCACATTGCTGTAGACATCTTCCAGAGAATTCTTTGCAGAAAATCTCTTCAGCATTATCTGCTCTGAGCAGAACCGCATAGGTGTGCCATGAGGCGTGTAACTATATGCGCGTTTGATGTGGAGTACACTGAGTACGCGTAACTAATTTATTCCGGCATGTATGGTCATGGTCTTTGTGCACATGCAGAATGCATGCAAGAACCTGCTTGTAACCACATGTCTTTCTTTCGCCGATTGGGGGTTCACCTCAGCTCGGGGCAGATTGGCTTTTGACTGAATGCATGCAGAATTTGTAACCATGATCTTACTTCCATAACCCCTGACTTACATTGTGTTCGTCTTTCAATTGTTTCCAGTTCCCCAGACGAATCATCTGAGGACCTCTTGGAGCCAGAGGAGAAGGTGCGTCGTCACAGCTGGGGACCAGACCCTAACGACGAGGTTATCAGCCCCTCTCAGGAGTCCCAAGTATTGGAAGGACTGCCCCTGGCTTTGGCCCCAAGAAGGTAAGAGAAATTATCCATGAAATGCATGGCGTCCTTGCACAGGTTTGTAACTCCCCTTCAACAGAAAGAGTCTTAAACTGGCCCTAAATGCCATTGTAGCTGCTTGTCTGCCAACCACATAAAGATTCCATGGACAAGCGTGGTGTTCCTCGTGTGGACCAGACAACAAAAGATGCCAGGACAGTGCAGGTTGCAGAAGCGTTGTGTGGACTCTCCACACAGTTCCCTCACTTGGTTTAAAGATGGTATCAAGGACATGTTTAGTTTATGGTCATCAGTAGCAAAATGAAGAGGAACAGGCAAAGAAGTGATGAAAAGCTGAGCTTAAAAGAGCATTTTTGGCAAGAAGCTGAGTATGTTCAGCAAATTCTAATCATGACTTGAAAACAAAGGAATGCTCAACTACTAGCAAGTGTTTATCTCTGTTCAGGTTATGCATATATATATATGTGTACCCCTCACTATGAGGGCGTGAGTGTGCACATGCTGTGTTTTTACCCAAGACACTGTTGGGTTTTGCTGAGTAAGGGATTTCCCAGAGTGGTTGACCCATTTGTATGTGGGTGTGACAGTTTTGCAACTCAGGCCATGAAAAATAGTCAAACAGTGCATGTACCTGTCCCATAGGTGAATTATGCAAGGTAGCTCTGAAGAGGTATAATTGGATTCCGTGAGAGTGCATCTAAATCTTGCCTGTAAAGGAAAAAAAATGAAAGGTGCTAGTTTCCTCTGTGCCCACTGATATTTCCGCAGCCAAGTTCATCCATGAAATGGTGTTCATGGATGTCTTGTTTTAAGTAGTTCTTAATACAGAAGCCAAATTTAATCCATGCAGTGATAAGTCTTTAACCTTAACCTTCGGAGATTCATCCAGATCCAGTAGGTTTGGAGGATGCTGCAGGAGTGAAGCAGGTAGAGCCCAACAAGCCTTATGTAAAACTGAGCCTTACGCAAATAATATACTGTTGATGTGCCGTTGAGTTCCTGGGGGGGCTTGGCTTTGGGAGAATTTAGGAAGGTTTGTGGTAAGAATGCTCACAGAGTTGGGTTTAAGAGACAGTACTTCAGAGAATCAAGCAAGTGGTATAATGTTGTAAAGAGACTTGTTTCTCTGTTGGTTCATCCCACAGTAAAAGCATGGGCAATCTGGATGTCAACAGTGAGGAGGAATTCCACGATGCCAAAGATATTCTAACTCCAAAGTCCTCAAAAGCATCTGTGGAGCTATCACCAGATCAAGGTTTGGCCTTTGACGTCCAATCTTGAATTGAATATGAATTGGCCAGTTTATATGTATTTTTTGCAGGAGTAAGTGAGTTTGGAGTCTCAAAGGGCTCGTTAGCTGATTGCTTTTGCATGCTGGTTGGTATTCTTAGGGCATGAAGGTTTTGCATGGTTTGTAGATGCATGCAGTTATAGTTGACAATTATCTTTTAAAATCAGTGAAAAATCATCCATGGGACTGCCAACACGCCCCTCCCACTCAGTGTAATAAACTCTTTTTCAGGGTTATGATGAGTAAAGTGAGTACTGTAATGAGCACAGGTACTCAAACATGAATACAGCTTTCAAGCATATGAGTACTGCGACAAACAATATGTTCATCTGGGGCTGGATTTCATTTTCATGAAATGAGAATTTGTGCCGAGTACAGATTGCCTTCAAAATATGCCATTTGGAAATGGAAAATATCAGGGAAATAAACAGGAAGTGTTGCGCATTAATGTCTTCCTATTCCTGTATGAAGCTGCAGTCTATATGCATGATGTCATGTTTCCCAGCCATGGATGCATTCATCTTGAACATTACCACGTCTCGTTATGTTTTCCGGTGATAGTTTTAGTTTGATTGCAAGACATTGCCATGCTGCTGAATTCAGCCAATGGATAGGTAGAAGGTTATTGTACATGAAAATGTGCTTTAGCACCCCACAATCCCCTTGTCCTCCACCCAAACTCACTATTAAAATTGTTTGTTGCAGCTCTGTTAATATCCAAAGACAATCCATGTGTACCTTCATACAGAATAAGTAATTGACAATGAGGTTATTGTTTCACTTACTGTGAAGTTTTGTATTTCTTATTCCTCGTGTATTAATTCATCCTGAATGAGGCTGACATTGACATTAGTCAGCAAAAAAAAACCAGAAAAGAAAGAAAGAAAAAGAAAGAAAGAAAGAGACAAGTGTGTTTGTATGCGGAACCTATTTCTAGCAGTAATGTCACACCTCTTGCCAAGAAGTGTAATTTGTCCTTTCTCAGGCTTTGAAGGTGGGCATGCTATCCATTGCTGTAATGGTGTGAATGTTAACATTGAAAGTTCAATGTTTGTTTTCCTGTACCTGGGGTTTCTAAAGTAATGTTGGTGCACAACATTAAGCGATCTTGCCATGAAGAGACTTCGTGATATACAATTATACATACAGTGGAACATCGCTATACCGAACACCGCTATACTGAACATTCAGCCGTACCGAACATCGTCCGTGGCTCCCAATATTTTGTGCACCAAACCTAGCAAGCATTATGCAGTTGCAAATCAACCGAGATTTGCCAAAGCATGCATCAGAGATCAATCCTGAGCAGTAGCTTCACGACTTATAGGATAAACTAAATATCAATTTTGTAACTCAAGATTGAATAAAAACAAAAATTAATTAACAAATACATTTCTAGAAACCACAAACATGAATGCAACGGCAAAACACCACGAAAACAGCGAATCATAATTTCACAAGAGGGTGCACTTCAGTTAGACAAGAGAGGGCGCTATTCATTATGGCAACGCAACGTTTGGCACTTAATTTTTGCTATACAGAACGACCGCTGTACCGAACATTTAGCATGGACCCCGTCGTGTTCGTTGTAGCGGCATTCCATTGTAGTACTTTTGATTACTAATAATTGAGTGTCAAACACAGGTGTACTTGTCAGCAACTGGAGACTCTTGGTTAACTCAGATTTAGCAAACTGAGTGTTTGAAAGCAGGAAACCCTTTTTAAAAGGGTGAAAGTGTTTGTCCAATACTACCAGGCTGTCTGCAGTGATTTGTCATAAATTCTGAAATGGAGAATCCTTATTCTGAAACAATGAACCTCTGTCGATTGATGGTCAGTATATGCCAGAAGAAACATATTTTGTGATCCTTTTGCTGATATGAGATACAAAGGTGGCGTAACTCCAGACAAAAACAGTTCAGTGCTGTTTTCTTTGTTCCTATTCAAATGAAATAAGCAATAACAGATCAACCAAATAGATAGACACATTTGAAGTCCAACTTCAAGTTGATATAAGATTGGACAGATAAATTGATTGAAGTGGGATTTAAGCTTCCAACCTGTAGTGCTTTCCATGGTTGCGCTATCAACTCACCTATCTAGTTTTAACATTGGCAGTGATGCAGATTGGAGAAGTGTAAGTGTAGAATCACCAAGATTTACATCATTAGAAAGACATTGATGGTTTGTGTTGAGCCTCCCACATGTCTCTGCTTTCTGATTGGAAGTTCCTTAACCCTAAAATATAGCATTCTTACCACGTAACTTTCTAAATCCCCCAAATCCCTGTCTGTGCAGTAAACCAAGGGCACAGTCTACACGTACTTCGAAGAGACGTTGAGGTCTGTGCAAAATAAAAGTGGAGAAATTTCATGTACTTCTGCATTAATCATTTGAAATCACAGCAGCAAATCACTTTGAATCTTGATGCATTTGACATGGGTTGGGGTGATTGACTGAATATTTGACCAACTTCCTCAGTAGTGTTGCTAGGTAATGTAGTACAAGGGCGAGAGATATATGCATGTGCTGACAGTATGCTCGTGTTTTTTATGGTGTTGCTTTGATTTGAATGTGATGATTAGTCCATAATACTCAGTGACTCGTCCTCCTAGCTGGACCGTGACAGTCATGATTGGCCAGTTTTCAGAATAATTTTCACACATGACTTCCCAAGTTAGGGTTAAACTTACGCAGAGTTCAGTCACCAGATTTGTACAATGTGTGTTTGCATCAACAAATGGAATTGTGCTTCTGTCTTGCACTCTTGGCAGGTCCAAGTGCCACGTCGTCACCGATTGACTCGAGGGATCCTGAAGTACAGACTGAGTCCGCTGACGTGATTGTGGTAAGTTTGAAATTATGCAGGCCATTAGCACTAAATGACACTATGGTCTTGTGACCAGGAGTGACTGTCCCCTGGGAAGACCTGGACAGTTGGTGGATGTTTAGAAAGCTGAAAATACTTTTGCATTTGTCTCTGTTAATCTACTATGAAGGCAAGCAGACAATTTATTGCAGGTGTTTTGGACAACTTTACAGGTAAAGAGAGTCAATCGACCTCAAAGTGTTGATACACATGAAATAAAGTTTCAGCAGTTCAAAGCTTAGCTCTTTCAAACAAGTCTGCACAATCGGTCATCATCTTGAAAGTTCATTCTAACAAAGCACCTTTCAGAATTGATAAATTGTCTGATTGGAAACTGACTGGGAGAGCGGGCTTTTGAAAATTGCTTCGACTCTCAGTCTTGCACGCCCTGATTCCCCCACCCTGTTTGTCTTCACTGAAAGTCAGATCAAGCCCATGTCACTCATTAAATGTACGTGTGTGTCATACATGAACCATATGCCAACCTCCCAGACAAGGCTCCCCCCTCCCCCCCCAAAAAAATTGCAGGAGAACTTGCAGACATCTGATTGCACCAGCTGGCCCCTGCAGGAAACCACCTCTAGCCAGACACAGGGTTTTTTATAGCGTGGTAAACTTGTGCAAGGCACTCGGCCATTCTGGCTCAACCCCTTGATACCAGAATGACTGATTTTGTTAGCTCATGCATGTTGCCACTGCTTGGTTTTTTCAGTCTCAAAGCTTGTTCCCCATTAAGGCACTGATGGCAACAATCATAACAAACCAAACTACACCATAACACCACTTATTTGAAAGGTAAGCAACAGTGAACAGAACAAACGTGGCGCCCTGATATTCGGCATATGATAGTAATGATTTTGCATGGCGTTTCATAATAAGGGAGACACTGTTGTTTTTTTTTAAGTTTTCATGGAGATGATGCATTGAGCAGCCTTATTGGACACTCTCATTACATAATCAGCTTCAACAAGGACAGTCTATCTATGTACATTGTACACAGCCAAAACTACTAGCCAACAGTCTTGCTAGATATGATAGGAGCATGCCAGTAGTTGAGGCTTGTCTGTGTACACACACTGAACTGAGCTCATTTTCATCAAGAGACCTCTGTCAAAAATATGAAACTGATTAATCATTCAATGATGACCTTTCTTCTGATGGGTGAATGAAACAAGGACAAGATTGGAACCCCTTAGCTTTCGGAACCATAAATGAGTAACCGCTGTACTATGTAAGCCACTCTGATTCACCCTACTTTATTGTGTTATATCCACAATACAGCATGTTTTAGGATATTAAATAAATGGGCTCTTTTAATGAAGAAATCCTGATTATTAATAGACAGATAGACAGATGTAGTCATCTAGAGATGGAATATGATATGATTTCTTTGGATGTGCCAGGATTTATTGTGCATACTATTAGCTGTCAGACAAGGTTTTTGCTGGCGAATAATACAAGTTGACAGACACTGAGAGTCTGGGACTGATTGCTTCGTCAAGCCTTCCGTTGGTCAGAGTTTACCCATGGCTAATAAATGGATTGAGACAAGTCTAATCCCGTACCTTGACGCAGGCCAGACCACCTCTCAGAGATCAACCCTGCTCCTTCCATACTCTGTAGACATGCAACACCTTCCACAGTGACTCTGCATGATTCAGCTCTTAAGGTGCTTTCGGCTTACATCTACTGTTGAAACTCATCGCATCATCATAATTCCCTCCATACCCCCCCCTCCAACAATGAGCCTGATTCCTAGGTGACGTGTTACTAGTACAGATTGTGGTGAGTGTGCCTGCGTTTAGGAAGTGTTGTTGTGGTTCATTCACTCAGCATAGTATCCTTCAAGCCGCTGAATAGCACTTCCGTTTCCCAATCTGGTCCAAGTTACAGCTGAATCTTCAGAGAGCAGGAAAGAAGTCTACGAATAGTTTTTCTCCCAATCCACTGTACTCTTGTTCCTACGTAAGATCATAATTTACCGTACAAGCTTATGTGTCTTTTGAATCTGCATCAGCATGATAGCTATTCTTCGTCCAGCTGTCTTATTGGAGAGCCTCTTTTTAAGGCAACACTCCAAGGCTGATTTTCATCAGTTTGTCCACCAAGCTTCAAGTCAAATGTCAGTTGGATTACATGTCTTGCTTGCACTTGACTCACTTGTAAGTGCTGGATTTGCTTGAGAGTGCTCTCTTGCAAAGATCTCCAGAAGCAGAGACTGGATTGTATATTGGTTGTGTTTGACATCTTAAGAAGGCACTTGGGTGAGTATGCCTTGTCTACTTGGTTGACCCACAGAACCTTACCTTAGCCTTTCCTCTAGGGAAAATTACTAAAAGCTTCAATTTACATGTACATACTTACATATTCTGACATGAAGAGCAAATGAGAAAAACGTCATTAGCTGCAATAGGTGAGGGTTTGGGACCTTTTACGAGAGCTTCTGCAAATTAACTAACAGCAAAATACATAGGATTCTTTCACCAGTGAGGCAGCAATAGTGACTAAAAAGCCACTAAAATTCATAAGGCGATCCGCCTCGCATTTGAATCGGCAAGGGAATCTCTGCTTTTAGGTACACATGGCAGGGAGTACACACACGAGTGATTTTAATCAGAATGTGCATCTGCATGGGGCACCGGATACACATTTGACAGTGTCTGTCATACCTCTCTGACTCTCACCTCAGAGGCAGTAGTCATGCAAGGATTCCATATCTGCTCCGTTCAGCAAGAGAGTTTGTTTTTCTGTACCGTTACATGTAGGAATGACATCCCTGGGGGAGGGGAACACAGTGTACTCTTACATGTGGCACAGGATGCGCTGCGCTCGCGCTTCCGATTTCTGTTGAAATCTAAGGTCTTCACGTGTGTGCTCTGCATGGAGTTGATTTTTTTCCCACCGTCAACCTGTCTCTTTGTTGCCAGTAAGGGGGCGCTTCTAGTCAAAGTGGATGGAATCAATCCAGTGGCCAAAGTATCTGCAATTTCATTACAGAGTGGTGAATATGAGTCTTGATCAAGCAGTTGTGTCAAAGTTGTTTGTCTCCCTTGCAGGCTCATAGCCACAAATATAGCAGTGCTGAAGGGTAAACCCTTGTCTATTAAAACATGCTTGAGTTCTATTGAGTTCTTACCACACTCCCAGTTTTCCCAGCCACAAGTCTTAATCTCGGCCATTAACCCCCCCTCCCCCGGCTTGTTGTACGCATATCCTCGGCCTTATACCCTTGTAGTCTTGGCAAGTCTTAATCTCGGCCATAACCCCCCCCCCAGCTTGTTTTACGCACATCCTCGGCCTTATACCCTCGTAGCCTTGGCAGGTAGTTCCTGGGTCTGGGTAAGTTCCTATGTCAGTCTGTGACCTTTTCCCTCTCAGATTGAAATCCCCACAGTATCATTTGCCTCTGTGCCCTATAAAAATGTTGTGCTGCTGTGCTGTATTCTTAAAATTCGTCTAATTTCTCTGTTGTATGATATCTATGATAAACTGAAAAGTTGAAGCGTAATGCATCAGAAAACAAAATGACTGGACCAAAAGGATTCAGTGGTCATTTAATTTCTAGATATGTCCATAAATTTAAGGTTGTACTCAACTCTCTGTCGCTTGTGTTTTGGGACTAAAATGAGATACCCTGGTTTTGAAATCAAGACATTGATATTACCTGTGATGGCAGTAGCCATGTTCTCACAGTTCACCCACTGGGTTGATCATTACTATGCATGTTTCGTAACAAGACAGGAAGGGGTGTATTTCTATTGATTAGGCTTCATCTATATTGAGTTATGTACATGTTCCAGAGCTTGCTAAGCAACGGCTGAAACATTTCATGTCTCACTTGTGGCTCAGGGTTCAGTTTTCAGTGAGTTTGTTAATTTCTGGTTAGTACATGTACGTCTCTGTCAGACTCGGGGAGTAATCTTGAAAATTTGAAATGTTCTGTTTGAAATGTTCCATTGTCCTTTCTCCTGTTTTTAGATAGAGCATATATGTATGCACATAGAGTTTGTTGGAAAGGGATGCACTAGTATTTCCGGCAGTACTCAGAAACAGCTCATATGTTCCTAAATTGAAAGGTAGCTTTTTGACGGTTCATTTGAAGCAATCTTCATTTCAAATACTACTGCAGGAAACTCTTTTAAACTGAGCGTCCAAGATGAGCTCTGCCTATTTCCACTTCATCTGAATTCCTGCCCAAGGCCTTGAGTGTAGCTACTAAGGAGGTTTCCAAAAATATGACCAAATGTGTGGTTTTTCTTATTCACATGGTAGGGATTGTGATTCATCAAGAAGTCTATTACAAGAGCCACAACTGCCAACCTTTTTTTAATGCATCAGATAAAGTACTCATCGAAAAATCCCAGGGTCTACACGTGTTTAAAATTTATACCGTTACTTTCCAAAGACCCTTTGTAATGTCAATTCTATTCATATAGATTATGTATGTTATCACATCTGAACACTCACAGAAGAGTGCTCTGAAACGAAAAGCCATAAACGATGGAAAGTTTGGCCTTTGGGATAAAAGTCACAACAACCGGTACCCAGCACCCATGGAAAGCCAGGGATAAAGCTGCAGACTTCCTGTGTTACCAAGGAGACTGATGTTGGATCAAAACTCATTTCCTAAATGCATTTAGATGGAGTTCAACGACCTTTAGCTCTTCAGCACACCTAGGATGTGATTCCATTTCATTGGCCAAGGGTACAGGTCAGCCAAGCATTTGAAGCTCAGCATGGAAGGGTTACCATCTGCATTGCTGTGTTATTCTGACTAATTTCCCATTGAGCTTATGAGTAGGCCAAGTACCAAGGGAATTTTGATCTTGATTTTGACAAGTTGGATTTTGGAAAACAAATCTTTGATCAGTATTGACATGAGAAGCACAATACAAGGGTTTGCCACTTCCAAAAATGTCCTGAACTAATGCCTCCAAGAAGAATCTTGGCTATCTATGAGAGAATTGGTGGAACTGTTTTCACAGCAAACTCCTGACTGCACGTGTTCCAATCTTACTGTTCAGAGTGGATGTCAGAATAAAAATGGAACGCATGAAAGTTCAAAAGTTCAGTTGTATTGAGGACAAACCAAGGAATGTAGGTCTTATGTGACCAAGCCTTTAACGAGTACCTGGGGAATCAGCTGGAAGGAAGGGGCCAGAAGAGAGAGTTGATTAGCTGGAGCCCGACAGAATGGCAGCACTGGTCATGTGTATAGAGTCACGGCAGAACTAGCAATTACCCTGGGCTAGTTCAACAGGTGTTTTTTTTTTCTTCTTCTTTGGTGGGTGCTTGGAAGGTGGTGTACATTTTTACAGTGAGATGGAGCTTTGGTCAGCAGTCTGACGGGGAATTGACATTGTGGCAGCGTCCTGGCTTAGATATCAGTCATGCGTGGGGGACTGCTGAGTAGCATAACGACAGCCTGCAATCATGTGGACATGCAACTACATGTATGCCTGCACCCCTTTTGAACAGCACCTGGTACCGGGAGGTGACTTGCTGTCATTCATTTCTGTAGAGGGCTAGTTTGGTTGGTGCATGTGAGCACGCATGCGACGCCAATGCCTTGTTTGATTGCACATTATCTGTCTCTCCGCGAGTATTGTCTGGCTGTGTTATTGACATCACAGCTGTCTGTCTTGGCAGGATTATTGACAGTAATGATGAGTAGAAACTGATTTTTGTACCTGCCAGTTGAAATTATCAGGGTTCTGCAAGTGAAGGGTGCAGCTTTGTTTGACAGTGTTTACTCATATCAAAAGATTTGTGTTCCTGCTGTGTCATCTCTCATGGTGGCTGCATTTTGATCTTCTAGCTGTTTGCATCATGACGCATGTTTTTTCCAGAAACACTCATCGGATGATTTCAGTGACGCTGTGATTTTGCCATACTTGTCAGCATTTTGTGTTGCATCACTTAATGTTCATCTCCTGCATGTATAGGAGTCGTTAAAAAAACTGTCCAGTGAGCGAGCCAAGGAATGCAAGACTTCATGATACAGTGTCAATCATTGGCATTCTTCTTGCTTCAATTCAGACTGAAGTAATTTGACACTGATTTGAAACTGGTCTCTGACAAGGACATAGAGGCTTTTGACCAGTTTCTGCACACCGAATGTCAGCAGGACAGCAAGTCAGAAAAATGAGGTTGAGAACTGAGATCCGAAGCAACCCTGATCGCGACCGTGGGAAGGATTGTGTGGAGATCCGATCCTTCCAAACGTCATCACTTGGTGCATTGTTTACTTTGGTGACAGAATCACGTTACCAGAAGTGATGATCAATTTTGTAGTGGTTTCCTACTGGAGGAGCTAATAGTCATCGTAGTTTAGCATTGGGATGTGATGTCTTACAAAGCACAAGGATGATGTATGTGCTACAGTGTGCACTTCAAACCCTCTGTGCTTGTTACCATAGTTCAAAGGTAAAAATGGACAAAGTGGACAATGTTCCACCTCAGTAACCAACTTGAAATCACTGGTGACATTTGTTTACTGACACAAGGCAATTCAGTAGGTTTAATTCTACATGATGACTTCGTAAATGGTCCACGACTACTTAAATGGTCCATCTTTTTTGTTTTGGTTCTGCAGGATGAGAAGCTTGATCTGAGCTCGAGTGAGTTAGACGTCACCGCCATCTTGCCACCAGACAATGCCCCCACGCTCCCAACCCAAGCCGAGATTGATGCTGTCCCACGCAGAAAGAAAAAAGAGGATGGCCTGAGTCAGAACCGTAAGAAGCACTGTCGTTTACTTTTTTTTTTTGGAATAAAAAAAGTAGACAGAAATTATTCATATTGTTTCTGCATAGCTTTTATCTTTCACTGATTCACAGGGCTTCATACTTCGTTTGGACAAGCAAAGTGTGATGTGTTGGTGCTTTGCCCAATAGACAGTTAAAAAGAACTGTCAGCTTTTGGCTCAAATCATGAAAAATTGTCTTTTACATCATGCCAAAAAGGAGTAAAATAATATCTTCTTCCTTTGTTATCTGGAAAGAACCATTAATGGAAGGTGCTTGTTGGCATTCTATGCTCCTTGAACTTCTCACCACTGTACGCTGCTGTACATTCATTTGCAATTTTGCAGGTCAGGGTGATGAAAAAGCAAGGAGTGACACTTTTATTTGTAAATCCTTGATGAAACCCTGTACCTATGGCTTCATTCTGGTGTGTCACTCTTGATACGCCTGCAGGAAAATGCTGCATCATGGGAACAGAAAATGTTGTCCTTTCTTCCATCTTGAAATAACCACATGGTGCAAGTGTGCTTTCATTTATCTGCGGGTCATATTCCTGCCGTTCTCATCCTCAGGATTGTATTCACATAGCCTCTGTCCCTTTCTCTCTGAAGGGCACTGGTGACTAGTTTGCACTTTGAGCTCTCATTCAGCAGGGCCTCAAAGTTTGGTTTACTGTAGCATAAATCTTTAGTAACCATAAGCATGATATGGCAGTGCTTGCCGTGGGTTGTTAAAGGTTGCATGCACATAGAGATTTCCATTGTTTTTCTCTAGAGTAAGCATGCCTTTTGCTTTGCTTACTTCTTACAGTCTTTATGAAATACACAGAGCCTCCATTGGCATAAAATCATGTGTGCCATGAAATTGGGCCCAGATTTTGTTTGATTGTACTCTGAGTGGATTTGACGTGATCATGATGGTAACGGTAGGGGTTTGCAAAAGAAATATTGTAGTGTGAAGGAATGAGCAGTTGCCCATGGGTAGCTAGAATGGAAGAAAGCGAATTTCATTTGTAAAGAAAGAATATTGCTTGATGTCAAGTAGACTTGAGACATGATCTTACTTCATTGTTAATGTACTTGTAAGAGACAGGCAGTACTTTCCAAGATTCTCAAATTGTATTGGTTGCTATGCATATCATAATGCTTTACATGTTATCTTTTTTTCTTAATTTTCAATCATGTGTATGTAGAGCTGCCTTGGTTATCTGTGCATGCATGGATGTATAAATGTAAAGCCTTTTTTTTGAGTCAATAACAACAATATGAGTATGAAAAGGACAGTCTCAATTTCTGGACCTCAATTTGACATCATACATGTATTCACAGGAATGTCCATTCTTACTTATCCGCTAGACTGGTGCCTTTTTAACTGACAAGGCTCTTGTAATCTTTACGCAGGTTTGATCTTCCATCAGATAGTTTTTTATTCATTTCTTTTTACCTTTTTAGGTCCTCGGCAAGCCAACTCTATGTTTGTCACCCCAAGGTAAAAATCTAATTTGGTTTTTGGTCCTTTCACCTTTAACCCTTGATCACCACAGGTGCAGAGCACCTTGTTGCAAAAGTTTTCCTCTGAAAAATCCTGAGTTAACATGAATAATGTACATGTAATTACACAGTATCTTTCCAACTCATCGTAGCCAAACATATATTTTGTTAGTTGGAGTTCTGAATCTAAAACAAGATATACTTTCATATCATGATTTTTGTCCAGAATTTCTGATGTGTATCCCTGTATATGCATTGTCTCCTGAGAAGCTCATCTCAGAAAGATTTCTTTTGATTGTTTTGTTTTTTCACTGAAGTGGAAAATCACTTGTCTTGCAAGTTCGTTTATTCTGGAACTCTTTGAATACTTGTTTCACTTTGTAATGGTGGCTATGTTTTCCATCTCATAAGTAAACAACTAACAATAACGCTATTAATGACTGTCCCTTGAGTCGTTGAGATTTGAAGTTAGTTCTGTAAATCATGTATAGCTGATTTGCCAGTACTCATGTCATTTGATCTGCCACATGCATGCAAACTTTGTGGCAAGAAGCTTGATGAAAAGTTTGCTTTCTGAAGAAAATACTTAATTCGGTCTAAACCTTCAGACTTGCGTCCTGTTTCACAGTATTTCTGCCCTACTACTTAAGTGCAAACTGTACTTAAATTTTTTTTGATTGCATGGAAAAAAATAGGAGGTTTTCATGTTGGGGTATTGTTATTTGCCTAGAATAAATTTCTTTATATGTGTGGGTGTGAATATTGTCAGATCTTCAAGGACACCTGTAAAATTGGAACAGTGACTAAATGTAATGCAAAACGCTTGGTGTGATGAATATTTTAAAAAATGAAAATCAGTATATTTTTGAAAGAATAAAATGCACCAGGAGCTGTTAAAAATCTGCCAAGCTAAGGATTTCTGTTTTGCACTTTGCCATTTTTCTCTGTATCTTTCATGCTTACGAAATAATGACTTATAGATTATTTCTTTGCGGCCAACAGTAATGGATTTTCTATTGAGTTTTTTGTTTTATATTACATATTCATGATGCAGTTCCACCTCCATATTAAAACAAAACACAAAGTTCAAATCTTGGGTGTTGTAGCTTTCTTGATCATATTAGAATGCCAGTACATTCTGCGGGATACAAGATGATGATGTACATGTCGTGGGTTGATAATTGGTGCTTTACGCTACGCATAACTTATGGAATGTTTTGTGATCAACAGGAGACGTTAATAGTATGTAGTGCAGTCATCAAGGCTTATAATAACAACCCAAACAACATATATTAAGCACATCTCATTTAATACAAATAGATTGCCAGCCTGATTGACTCACTGTGCAAGGTGTAGAAAATTATCTGAGTGCAGAGTTAGTTTAGAAATAGCAACTTCCTTTTGTATGAGGGGAGAAGTTATGGTTTCCTTACCCTTGGAATAGTCTTGACTAAAAACAAAAAGAGCCCATTACCCTTGGATTTTCAGGACGGAGGATTACGAGGGGGAGCCGGTAGGCGAGGAATTACCCCTCACGCCGGAAGAGCCTGAACTGCCCAATTCACCCCAAAGTGCACCGCCGATAGTCATGCTGTAAGACACACCAGCCGAAAATTGTACCTTTCTCTGTCGCCTGCTGTGCTTTTTTGATCGTTGCTAACCAGACAGTTGCTTCTGCTTCCCAGCACTGCCCCCTTTTCTCCCCTTCTTAAGCCCCTCCTCGTCCGTAGTTCCAGAAGATTTGATGTCCGGGTTACAGGCAGTTCATCTGATGGCTCCTTTAGCCTATGTTGTGTTGTTGGTGTGGAACCCCAGAAACATCTCAGCCCTTGTGTGTCCAGTTATCGTGCACTTGTGTCAATTCATGTTTCATCTGAACTTTTGACTTTGTCATCTTTTTTCTTTGCAAGTTATAATCAAAGCGTTTCTTTGTTATAAAAAAATGGACAAAATTGGTAGAAAGTAGTTTCAGTAAACAGATGCATTTTGAAGCTGAACAGAGAATTTTTCATCAACGTGATTTAGTCTCAGTTTAGCCTCTTTAAATATCTATAACACAAAATCAAAAATTTCAATATCTATAACAAAACATTTTGTTAAATGAAGAAATTCACATTCTGCTTGACAGTTAATCCAAGTATGAAAGTTACTTTGCCAAGGTACCTTCCTGTTAGACTACACACAGTTTTATTTTACACAATATTCACTGTGTCCCAACACAGAAAACAACAAGCAATCTCTTGAAAATTAAGTGTGGGTATGGCTGTAAAGTTGTTGGATCCTTTTGCATACTTCCTTAAGTAAGTTAAAAAAAACTCAGGAAATGTTTGCTACGGACAGGAGGAAAATCTAAATGAGAGAAATGTCCAGCATTTGTATCTGCTACATACTTTCTTGACACATTGCTGGTGCACCTTCAATCAGATAAGCCACTATGCTACTATTCTCCCTTCAGGTGAAGGAATTGCAATTTCCCTTTTTCTGGCATTTTTTAACTCTCCTTCCTGGCAACTTTAGCAAACCCTTGTAGACTAAAATGTGCCCTGAGCAGAAAACCTACTTGAATGCGCAAATACCCGAGTGGCAAGTCGAAATGAAGTTCTCTGACAAGTCTGGTTGAAAACAGGCCTTTACATTTCAAAATTTTGAGGCAACTAACATATGCAAGATATTTTCTGGAGTACTCATTTCTTAAATGCACGCAGCCATGTTACTACTTTCAGAAAGATAAGTACAATTTACAGAGAGTTGTGTGCCCGTTAGTGTGCAGTAGTTAGCTTGTAGTTTGCCGTGTATGTATACCCTAGGTGAAAGTTGTTGGTGTTGTCTGCTTGAAATTAGTTTTATATGTGTAGAACCCTTGTCCGGCATAATTATAAAACATGAAAAGTAGTGTAGCATTACAGATGGGCTTTCACATTTTACTGGCTGATAGGACTTAAACCAGACTGTTAAGCTTAAGTATGTTAGGGCAGCATTGTTTTTGCAGATGGATATTTGAGTTATTGAAGAAAGTATAATATCACAGTGTGGTATTGTGGGGCCAGTGATTTTCTCTGTCAGATATGCCCATTTCCCAAGGAGGGACACCCTGTTTGCCTATTTGGCTGGTAGTTATGCTGTAGATGGGCACTGAGAATAGCAAATTTCCTATCGAGCAGACTAACAGAAAGAGATGCACATTAGCTCTCTGAAGTGGATTGATGTCTTGCTTTGAGATACATGTTTGGGGCTTCTTTTTGTAAATCATCCTTTTCATTTGCTTCAAAAGCTGATGTATTTTCCAAGGGTGAATTCTGTGATTTGCGTTCTTTCCCCAGTGAATTTGAAACTCATCGGCCCTGACAGTAGAGTAATTTGCCAGTGTTTAATACCATGACTGTGAAAGAATGAGCTCTGCATGTTACTGTACTACTCTAGCATAGTTTGTCTCCCAACTCTGTTACTAAAATCCACCCTTCCATAACATTTCTAATTCACCCTATACGTAATAATGTGTTGATCTCTCCGGTTAGAGGCTGTGGATTATGTGCAGGAACAAACCACAATACTAGGTAGCCATTTGCATAAGTACTACTATGGCAGACACTGCGTTCATTCAATTGGTTATGCATGTACTGCATGGAGTATACCGGTACACTAGGAATTCTCTCTGAATGTGTGTAATTTGCAGCATTTTCATACGGGCAGCAGGCACACGGTAGCAGTGGCAATTGAAGTTTGAAGGAACTCTTTCCTCCTTGCCCAAATGGAGGCTATATCTTGCTTTCTAATTTCTTGTCAAAAAATACTTCCAAATTTCAAACGAGTTAGTAATTAAGGCCCTTTGCATGTATGTATTTTCTGTCAAATGCCAAATCATATTCCAGTTTTATCCCCTTGATTTTTGGGGTCTAGAATTGCACTCTAGCTTTACTCAGCCAGTAAAAACTCCGTTTTAGAGACACATGTTCCAAAATGTCTATCACAGCCGGTTAGTCCCAATCCCCAATCTCTCTCTATCTTTCTCTCTCTCTCTGAGAATGTTCTTGCTTGTTTAACTCAGCTGAGCCTACATGTAGCAGCTACAAAATTCTCCATGGGAAGGCACAGCCAATGACTAATGATACCGCTCAAACCCCTGTGAAAACCATCCCCAAAACCATGAAATGAAAACGTTGCCCATTAACAGCAATTTTCCCTTGTAATCCACAGATTTCTGAGTTTGGGTAAAAGGCATAAGTTCATGGTCACCATTTTGTCTTAGTGCAGGAAAACTTTGCACCTACATGTAGATGTTCTTACTGCAAAAGAAAAAACCAAAATCCTAACCAAGAAAAAGCAAACTGAATATTTAATGTTAAAATTAATATGATTTATCTCTGAGGATGTTACCGTTGATTAGTGAAGAATTCCACCTTTGCATATTTTAAAGCCATTTTTCTGTGATTCCAAAATAGCCTATTGTGGTGACCATTGACAGACAAATCATTCTCCCAAAAAACACGGAAGTCTTTTTAAAGCCCAAAATATGAAAGACAGAAATGTGAACCAAAAACCTGTTTCAAGAGTAAACCCTCTCTTGCTTTTTAGTCTTGCAACATATTTATAATATTGGTCTTGTCTTCATTTCCTCTTCTGAAGGTGTCAGTTGTTGTGGTTAATTAATCTTCTCCACTTGCACACCGTTTCTTTTCTCTTTTCTCCTGTTCTCTTATTATTTCATGGATCATCATCTACGTGTCCCCCCTTCACACCTTCCCCCCACCCCTTTTCTCTCATGCTCTCAGCACTCTAACCTCTCCGAAGTCTCGCCATCCAATCCAATCCGTGGTGGAGACAGACAGCGAGTAAGTTTGTGATTCAGTTTCTCCACTGATGCCCATCATCCCCCACTTCATCCCGTGCCCACTTGGCCTTATTTCCAGCCACTAAGAACACTCTGCGCCATCTCAGAGCCACTAAAATTGCTCACTGTTGGTTTCTTTTCTTTTCTTTCAATTTGGTAGTTACAAAAGCAGCTATGTTGTAAACAAAGGCCTCTCAAAACGAGTCATCTACAAGTATCTGGAGTCATAAAGTTGTACCTCTTGTCATGAATTTCCACCTGACCTCACAAAAGCAGTCATGCTGTGTAGTTTATTAAATGAGTTGCATAACATTTAACAAGTAAAGATCTTTCCATTGAAAGCATTTTTGTACACTGGACTAACATCACTATGAATTACTCTTCCATGTAACAGTCACACTGCGTCACAAACAAAATATATCCACTGCAAATCCTTATAATAAGAGCATTGTTTCATCCCATAGCAGTAGTCACTTTCACACCAAGGAAAGTCATTAAACTGGTTTATTTTTTGGTAATGGACGACTTGTGTCTCTGTACTGAATGACGAGGGTTTTTTTTGAGTACATGGGTACTTGGTTTTTGGCGGAAATTCACTGATATCAAGATGTTGTTGCTGAATGGCTTTAGTAATCAAAACTTTCACTAACCGCTTGCTAATAAATTTCAATGTATATCCATCAGCCTTTTGGTAATCAGACATTGACCCTTGGCTTTGAAAAGGCAAACTTAAAAGCAAATACACATTTGCAACAATTTCGAATTCCTCATTTGGAATATTGTTGTTTGTTGGTCTTGCTGTTGAAACTTACCAAGAAGAAGGTAAGTAAAAATTGCATAATGATCAAGCAAGCCATTGTCTTTGCTAATTGTTGGAAGTTTGGTGCAAGCTGTATTTTTCCCTTAAGTAACATTCCCCTTGTCAAATTTAAAAAGCAAATGCATATCATGGAAAGAGACCCTTCCCGTTGCAACCAAAATAGAAAAAAATTACAAAAATAACAATGTTTAAATGTTGTTTGACCTTCTAGCCTTTGAACACCCTGAACCTTTTCTTGTTCTTGTTTTAGTTCAGTGTTTGTCATTGTCTCTCATTGGTACTGAAACATTCACATTTCTGTCACTGTGGAGAACACCTCATCCCTCATGTCATTGCTCTATCACTTGGTAGGCATTTGAATTCTATGAAGACTCTCAAAATGTCCTGGGAGCGCTGTAAGACTTTTGAGGTGACCAGGGTGTTGTGGCTAGAGGCATGACAAGATAGGTCGAAGTGATCAAGGACCAGATCATTTCCTTGTATTGCTCTGCAAGATGCTACACATGCTGAACTGTATTTTCTCTTATTTTCTGCAGCTCGGACAACAGTCGTGATTCCGACGTGGACGATGCACAGCGGCAGCAGCTGACCGCCGCTAAGCAAAGGAAGGCTCGACTGTCACTGACGGAGTTCCTGAGTGACCCCAGGAACTTTCAGGACGATCAGGTGCAGAAGGTTGAACAGCAACAGCTGCAGCAACAACAGCAGCAACTACAGCAGGAGCAGTTGCCTCAAAGTAGTAAGTGTGATCACAAGCCTTGTGCTGGCTTATAGGAGCATCAGAATAAGTAAGCACCCACGTTGGTTGAGCACAGACCTGTGCCTGATGGTAAAAATGGGTAACTAGCTGGAAAATTCATATTCATAAATATCTGGGACAGATTTTCTATTCCTATTTGTCAAAACGCGTCATGTGACTGTATATTAAGATTTGATAATGCCCACTGAAAAGTGTTAATGCCCGCTGTGCAAATCATGTGCTGGCACATGGATACGAGACAGTTTAATAGGGTCTGATCAGTCAGGAGTCTGTGTACATGCGATGCATAATGCGCGCGCCAGCGCCAACTTTATTGAAGGGGATTCTATTGGACAACTTTCTGAAGGAATATTCCATAATATGGACGGGAGTGTTTGGGAAAGTGAAAGTAATGTTTTGAATAAAATTGTAGGAAATCCACCATATGTTGACTTCTTTTGATTCTGTGAACAAAAATTCATTTATGAATGGGAATAATTATGCTCTAGGCCAGTTTTAAACAAACGTTTAAGACTAGTCGCATCCATAAAAGTATATTGTGTTAGTGACTTTCTCGTGATCGGTGCGTTTTTCAGTTTGGCTGGTGTACAGAATCATTTCTTCTGAACTCAACTTTGGTTCAGCTCAGAATACATTTTTTTGTGCACACTGGTAATAATAACTTGCAAAATTACATTTGCCAATCTTTGCCAATCTAAACTACAA
Source organism: Acanthaster planci (assembly GCF_001949145.1). The sequence continues at coordinate 860,848 of NW_019091388.1, read as the reverse complement.
TGAGTTTGAAAATGGCACGGTTGTTTCATTTTGTGAAGTTTGGCTAACTTGGCGGAAGCATCGTCCTGATATGTAGCCCTTGATAATTTCACCAATTATGGCCAGGAGAGTGATCACAAATTGGCCAGGTTTTGTTTTTAAGAAAAGTGTAATATGGCACTCAGTGAATCCTAAAGAGGTGTTTTGGAAAGATAGAACAGAATCTAAAAAGAAAAGGAACTCAACATTCCTGAAGAATTACAGATTTCTACATCGAGTTTTCATTTTAAATTTGCACAGTTTTCTACATTCATAGTAAGTTCCCCTGTGGAGCCTGTAGTTGAAGTAGTATCAAGCTAAATGCTCAGATTTTATCCAGCGTTTGAGTTCACAATTGAGTTTTTTTCCTTCTTCTTATTCCAGGAGTGTCTGCTTTAGCAAGCAGTGAGATGGAGTCAAGTAAGATGATTAGAAGGTTCAGCTTCCTAAAGAAAACCAAAAATAAGGTAAAAAATGTCTCAATAATTTCAGGTGTTACTGAGAGGGGAACCAAGTTTTCCTCACATTAGTTGGATTTGCACCCCATACTCTTTGGAAATTGTTTCTTTTGTTCCCTCAGTCACCTTTTTGTCATCCAGAATGAATATTCATCGTAACTTCTGATCGGTCTAAACAAATTCCTCTTGAAAATGGCACATCTTTCAATCCCCAAGTTATGTCATTCTTTTTAAGTACATGTATTCTGTTTCATCACCGGTCATAGAGCCTTTTCTTGAATAGCTTTTGTCAGTATGCAGCGTAGCGCCCTCTATTGGTCCAATGCTGAGTCTTTTGGGGAGTGCCTATACCAGGAGAAACCTTGAGATGGCATGGGAGTAGGAGTCTTTTGCTGCCTCCTAGATTGGCTATTTAGCCAGGGTTTTTTCTTGGCCAGAAGATTAACCATTGTATGCCAATTCATAATGTTTCTCTCTCCTTTTTTACCTGTGTGTGATACAGAAAGAGGACAAAGACAAGAGAGAGAAAGACAAAGAGAAGAGAAAGCACCAGTTTGTGGGCGTTTCCTTCTCTAACTCCACTAAGTGTGATTACTGTGAAAAGTCCCTGGCCAACAGAGACTCACTGCAGTGCTCAGGTTGGAAAGAATACCAAATATATCCCCTGCTTCTCCTAATATCTTACTGGGCTGGGTCTTGTCAGTCATATCCTGTTTAAGCATTTGAGGATACGGAAACAAAGTTTACTGGATACGTCAGCAACAGTGTCTATCTAGTAACTTTACTTGACAATCCTCCAGGTGTAAAAATATAATTCAAATATTGTAGTGATTTAAATTCCTGCCACATTATTGAATTCACACCAGTTTGTTTGCCAGTATAGCAATTTAACAATGACCATATGTCCCTGAGAAGTAGTCGCTGTGCTGACCACGGAATTCTTCTTCTTTTTTCCAGTCTGTTTTGTAAATGTCCACAACAATTCTTGCAAGGATCATGTGCAAGGTTGTGCAAAGCTCACTAAACACCACAAACAGGTAAACGAGATCTTCACTGTGTCTTCACTGAAAGTGTAAGCGAGCAACAATCATTTTGAAAGCTCCACCAGCTCAAAGTTGATGCCTGGAATGTAACTTGGACATTATTGAAAGGGAAACTTCCAAGATGTAACACCTGACAGATGTATAAAAATTTGTGGGATTCACACTACAGTGAACCCCCAAGCATTTGCTTCATAATGGCCCTTTTCAACAAAATATCTCCCATCCTTTGATATGTCAGGACTTCCTCTGGATAACGACATGTTCTCCCTTTTTTTCTGGTAGGTCTCTAAGTCTGTGAGCAGTTTGTCTCGGGATCGTCTCTCCACCATCATTCCAAGCAGACCAGGCAGTACTCGTGAGTCTGGTGGTATGCACAATTAACTCTACTAACCTTACTAAATTTCATAACTTGTGTGTTCAGAGGGAGGGGGGATAAACCGACCATATCCAGCCATCAAAGTGTCCCTTAGTTATTGAAGGAACATTCAGCAGTTGTCCCTTTTCAGCAAGAAAGTGCTTGTACTATTTTTCTCCATTTTAAGCTGTATTTGAGAACAATGGCAAAGTTTGTCACAAGGACGGTATGCGTTTATATTTAGGCAATAGCTCTCTACATTTCCCCGCTTACTTCCCATAATATTGCTACCATCTGGAACATTTGAGGCAACATGTCATTCAGCAATAACCACATCACCGCAGGCACTTACATAATGCTTGGTAGAGACATGTTTACTTGTCATAGGATTGCAGTGATCCTTTTGTCTGAAGTGGCACCCCAACCTTTTGGAATTGCTCGTAAGACCTCAGTTCACCCGACAATGGCAGTGGACCGTGGTATTTCATTAGAGAAAAACAAAACAACTTCTCAAATCTCAAAATCTGAAAATGAACCATTGTGCTTTGGGATCCTCCGAATCAGTTTGGTATTCATCTTACACTTTACGGCGGAAATATTACTGCAGAAGAGAGTGGTCATAACCACAAATGTCAGCATCCATGGAACTATATAACTGAGCAACCTCCCAATTACTACCTGTGGACTGTCTTCCATTCTGTTTGCATCTGATGTCACACTCTGTGTGGAGGATTTTGGTAGAGCTTGCAGATTATCAAACATTCATACCAAGAAAGAAGGGACAAACGATTGAAAAATCTATAAGAAACAGCAGAAATTTGCAGTGACATTATAACTATTAATCTGAGTGACTAACTGAGGTTTTCAGACAATTCACTGTCATCGTTCATGGAATACTCAATCACTGGTGACATTAATGCATGCAGTCTCACAGTAAAATCATCGTTAAAACTTTTAACCCCTTAACGCCAGTAGACAGCGACAGCCACGGCTTTGTGTGAGGATTAGTGCATACCACACATACATTCCACTCATCATGCAACTGCGGTTTCAATGTGGGCCTGCTGATGGACAGAGCTTTGCGTACAGGGCATACCACAGCCCAGCAGTCACGATCAAAAGAATCCCTGCGTTAAGGGGTTAAGGAAATGTTGTGTCATCCACTGTTTAAAGCATTTCCTTTTAAAAATCCCCACCAATTCTCTTACAAGGTTAAATAGGGATTGATTACAGTTGAACTTTTTGTGCATAGATATTGACAGGTATCAGAATCAGTTATTATTTTATCAGTATTATTTGTCTTTTGTTACAGTGGCTCATACACAGTCCCTGAGGGAACCCACAAAAATGAGACCAGCATCTTCGGGACA
>NW_019091388.1:835201-849716 GCF_001949145.1 Acanthaster planci | reverse complement strand
GGCTGGTAGTGGTTAATAACAAAGAAGGACTGAAACTTGACGCACATCCTACAACAGAAGGTTTGTGGCCTTTCGTCATTAATCCTGCTCAGCAAACCTATCAGGAACCCTGCAGACCATCTTAGGTGTAAATTACATGGACTAGTTCTTGAGAGAGACCAATTTTCCTTTTTTCCAATATTTTCCTTTCCATATTTATTTTGATCATTTACTATTGGTATATTATTCATAGGTTTTGAAAAAGATGAGTCACAAAGAAATCAAACGACAGGATGTGATATTTGGTAAGTTCTTTTCTTCTGGCCATTTATTTGCTCATTTTGGGTATAGTTCTACTTTTATGCAGTGGTTTTATGCTCTCACACAAACATGTTTCCTGTGCTGTAATTTTAAGCCTAATCAGCATGTTTGTTTGATTTGTTAATGTGCAGAATTCATTAAAACTGAAAAGCACCATATGAGAACACTGAAGATCATGCAAAAGGTAAGTATGATTGGAGTATCATATGCAACCCTAACCACACACAAACCTTGGATGTGTATGGCTATAATGGATACCCAACTATCTGATATCTGACCCCAGAATGGTTGGAATTACAGTTTCCTGTTGAACACTCTTAGATTTATAAAAAATGAATTGTTTGCACCCCCCCAAAAGGTTTGAGCGCTGTTGCTGGAATCTGTGTGATCCATATTGAGGTGGATAGTGTTTTGTTTTCTTTTTGAAATGTTGGGAATGACAATTTTTCTGCTGATGCCTGACTGATGTGAGTCACTGTTATGAGAAATCTTAAGGTTTTCTCCTCCTCGACAGATTTTCAGCTTTGGGATGCAGAATGAGCTGAAGATGGACCAGACCATCATCAACAAAGTCTTCCCCTCCCTGGAAGAGCTGGTGCAGATTGCTGTCCAGTTCAACGAGGCCTTGCAGGCCAAACAGAGGACCGGTCAACCGGTAGAGACGATAGGTGATGTCTTGGTCAATCAGGTAGGCTCTATAAAATGGACATCTCAAATCTGTCATGGATTAACAGAGGCAGAATCCTTGAAGATAGAGTCTCAGTGCACATAGTCAAAAGAAGCTGAGCCTGTGTCCATGTGCAGTCCACTTTACTTCAGTACCGTATTAGTTCTTCACAATATTCCGTTTGTGTAAATGTGCCTTGAGATTTGAGTCATTCCACAAAGTTCGGGTGCAGTTTGTGACGGCGTCCCTTGTTACATCAGTGAAAATAAACATCTTTTTTCCCTGCACATTGATTCTAAATTGACATTGTTCTAAATCTTGCTAGGTTGTTGTAGTGGTGTGCTTCATCTTTGCAGAACAATAATGACTTAATCTGTTGTAATGTGAAAATAAAGGGCAATAAAGGTTACCGATGTAACAAGGGACGCCATCACAAACTGTGCCCGAACTTCATGGAATGACCCATTTACAAGTGCCAAACAAATTTTAGTAAAGGTCTCTTTAATGTCATCTTCATGCCCCTGTACTCAGGCCAAGTCCTCACATGTGAAGATGCTGTAGTTTCTTCAGTTTTCCTCTGCCTGTTTACAGTAAAGCACTCAGTACATATATCGTGCACTTCCGTTGTGGAGGCCCATGTGTGCAAGCGATTGCCCTGAAGAAATACGTTTGTCTGACCTTGTGCTTGGCTTTTCATCTGCATATCTTTATTATATTATTATTGTAAAGTCTTTCTGGTAATGACACCAAGGATTCCCCAAAAGTGCCCTCGGCACTGAACTCGTAAGCCTGAAGAAACCTGTATCTAGGAGACAGTGAGAAGCAGATACATTTTTAGAGGTGGAAGGAAAACCCCAGAAGAATATTTTGGGTAAAACCCATGAAATTGGGTAGGGACTGAAAACCGAATCCTCATGTCTGCCGAGCCTAGAATCAAACCTGGACCGCAGAGGTAGAAGGCAAGGAAAGAAGCACTACGACAACCTGACACCCGTATATCTTAATTCATGAGTGGTATTTCTCCAGATATTTCAATATTAAACACCATTTACAAATGTTATTTGTCTTGATGGTATTTTACAGAATTTGTACAGTTAACAAATATGAAACATACTGTGTGAATGGCCCAAATCATTGAGTATGAAATGAGTATGTGGAGGAAGAGTCCCTGAAAATGTCTTGATTTTTATGGACAGGTAGTAATCACTGCATTCACTGCACTAGTACTACTGGCTGTTCACTACTGCAGCTCAGTGTCTGCCAGTTTTTACAAAGATTGACATTTCCTTTCCCTCTTGTCTTCATGGAAAAGTTTCCTCTTCACATAAGCTGCAACACTATTCTTACCCTTTTCTTTTCATCTGGTTGAATTTTCTGGCCAGTTTGACAAAGAGAACGGGAAGCGAATGATGGAAGCCTATGCCTTCCTGTGCAGTCGGCAGATTGAGGCTGTAGCACTCTATAAGGAGTTGTATAAGACAGACAGGAAGTTCCAGGCATTTATTAAGGTAAGTCAACATCCACACATCCATAATGGCAATTTGAAGTGCCTTTTGGTGTGCCTGACAAATTTTTGTCAGTAAATTTTAGCCAGATTTTTTGGCACTTGTGTTCTGCATTTTTGGTTGGACATAGCTGAGTCCTTTCATTTTTGTGTAAGTTACGAGTATTTTAATACAATTTACTTTGATGAAAATGTACTGATCTGTGGTTTAAACATCATCTTTTGTCTTTCGGATGAATTTTTCCTGCCAGGAATGCTCTTAATGAAGTTGTGAACAATTTGTTGCGTCCCTGTTGATTGTTTCCAACTTCAAAATAACTTGTTCCAAGCAACCAGGATAACATCAAGGAAACTTGATACCAAAATTACATCTCAGCTGATAAAAACTTCTGAATTTGTTTAATTTCATCATAGGAGCCAATTTCATTGAGTGTACAGAAACGTTCTGATTAGCAACATCAGGTTCACCTGTCATTATGTCAAGTGATGAACACTACTTATGACAGGTTTTAACTGAGTTCTACTCAGCAGGAAAAATTTCTTGCAATATTTCTTTTAAGTAGGTGCATCAATGTTGGATCTTAATCAGTAACAATGAATTGAAATTTGAACTCTCAATAACTGTTTGGTTTGTCTGACTCATATATTGTTTCCCCAGAAATGTAGTACCAATGCCCTTTGCAGACGGTGGTCCATTCCAGAGTGCATACTGAGTGTTACTAACAGACTCACCAAGTACCATCTACTTATAGGAGCCATTATCAAACCTTCCAAAGGTAAGGAATTCTGATTGGAGATAGATTTCTGTCAGGAACTAAAAACCAAAGATTAACTCTGAAGCAGGACTCATAATGTACTTAGAGGCTTGACTTGCTGGACATTGAATTTAACCACTTGCTGCTGGTTGCATGTCGTAAAACCGGGAGATTTTCAAAATTTTCCATTTCAAAACTCTTCAAAAAATCCCAAGTACTGTACATTTACTGGACGTTTACACCCACACAAATGACTGTCTGGTGGCTACTCTTATCTAACAGACAACATCTATTGATGCCCGAGTACTTCAGCTAGGCCTGCAGCCTGGTAAAAAGAGCCCCGATTGTGCCGTGTTACATAAGCTACTTTTGTTCCGAAACAGGCACAGTGCGCGGGCGTCTTTTCAATAGGAGCCAGATAAGCGTGCGACGGCATTGTATTACTCATCACAAAAGTGGTATAATCTTTCAAAACAGTGACGGATTTCCTCTGCTATTGACAACTGAAAAAATGTTTGCAATTCCCAGAAGTTCAGTCATTTGTTTGGAGTACGGTCTTTTGTTATAAGGCCCAGCTCTTTGGTCTGCTTTCGGGCTCCCTGGCTTCGTGTATAAAGCCTACATGTATGTGTCCAAAACCGGTCACCCCCACAGGAAGTGGTTAATGTCAATTCATCATTTTGGTAGTAGGATGAGTGATCAGGTTTATTCAGGATCAGCAACAAGAAGTTTCTTTCCAAGTTTCAGCAATTAGATTCCAGGACTCAGTTCTGACAATCTTTTCCTTTGTCAGTACAAAACTTCAACAATATTTGCCAACATCCATACTGTGATGTACTTACTGCATTCTCATTATTTATCCTTCACCTTTTGTAATTGATTTATGAACCACCAGGTTCTGCACAAGTTGATTCAATGTCATTTTCCACAGGTACCAAAGTGGACAAAAGTGAAATCCCAAACCTCCAGAAAGCATTGCAGCTTATCAAAGTGAGTGTACATGAGATTTGCTGTGGACTAATGAGACACCAATTCTGGGGCAACATCTCACTCGCGCATGCATTGTATCATTGCCTTCTGAAAGTTGTACTTGTATTTTGGCCAATCAGAGCACCCTTTTAGTCAAAGAAAGATTTATCGCATGTGTACAACTCACTCAGAATGAGATGCTACTCTAGTGATGACTCCCTAATTCTGGTCACTGATAAAGTCTGCTGGAGGTGGTTTAGTTCCAGGTCGTGCAGTATGCCTCAGAAATCAATTAGTTGACAATGTACTCCCTTCTGCCCAGTCTTTGTTGCATTTCTGTATTTCTCTCATAATTGCAGAATATGAAGAGGCGAGGCTTAGTTGGTTGCGAGAGGGGTTGGAGAGGGTTTGTTTGCTTGGGGTTTGTTTTGTTACTCAGTGTGTGTCCTCATTTTGGAACTGTCTCTGCCCACGTGTTTGTAGAACATATGCCAAGATGTGAATGTTCAGGTCAAAGAGTACGAACGACACCAGAGACTGATGGAAATCTATAACAAGCTGGAGGCTAGGTCCACAGGCATCCTGAAAAGTGGCAAGAAATTCAAGGTGAGGCAGGCTGCAAAAACACAAGGAAGGAATGAGTTCATGTTTAGAACCAGGTGGTATAAACGGTGATATTGGGGCTGGCATAACTGGTTACTAAGCATTTTTTTCAAAAAAGGTTTTTTTGATCATCTGCAACTACCTCTGTTGACTGAGCTTTCAGTGGCCATCAAGCCTATGTAAGTTCATAGTGGCTGGGCTTTGCGTTCTCTAACTCAGCCAAATACTCCCCAACTTCTGATGAATTTGGAAGAATCTTTGGGGTGAGGTAGACACAGCGAAGCTAGTTTCAGCACGTAGCAAGCATGTTTGAATTTTATGGAGAAGTTTTTTGTGTGAACATCCCATTGTCATGTTTCACTATAGCAGTTGCTTAATGCTACACAACTAAAAATGTCAGGCTGTGTAATGTTAACAGGCTAGACATATTCCAACTACGTACTTGAGTGATGTTTATATCATATAGTCTGTCATGAACCAATATGGCCCATCTGGCTGGTGCTTAATCTCCTGTTTCAGTGGCATGAGACAGCTGTGAATATTTCTTTTTCCCCCTGGGTGAGATGAGAGTCCATTGTGTGTCATTTGTCATCTACTGTTGGTGCACATGTATAGCCCAAGTTGGAGAAAGGCAAGTAGAAGTGAAGCGGCTTTCCCAAGGCCACAACCTGGGGCCAGTTGGTGGATTCGAACCCCCAATTATGTGTCAGAAACCGTAACACTCCCTCCCCCCACCAAAAAGTGATGTGACCTAATTCATCTGTGTTGGAAGTCTCTGAGATGTGATAACTCTGTGACACCTACTTCTTGCATCCTCAGAAATCAGACCTGTTGTCCAGCAATCGAAAGCTGAGGCATGAAGGGGAGCTGAAGTGGAAGTCAGCTAGGGGACGGCTGACAGAAGTCGTTGCCGTTGTGCTCAGCGATGTCATCATCTTCCTTCAGGAAAACAACCAGAAATACACCTTTGCCTCCCAGGATAACAAGGTATCATTTCTACACCGGTTTTGTGCGTGTGAGTTTGTTTCTGCATTCAGTTGGGGACCCTGAACAATAGAAAACAATAAGGTCCCAATTGACAGAGGGTCCCCGATTGATAATTGTGTACAAAACATATGGGTGGTCTTCTAAAAAAGTTAAAGTACAAACAAAAGAGGAACAATAGGGGGTCCCTAGTTGCAGGCAAATACACATGTGTGTGTGTGTGTTTTTAATTGAAATAGGGAAAAACACGTCAAATGCAGATGCTGTGTATTTTCACTTTTTATAATAATACTGATTTCTGTAGAGGGCAGCCAAAGTCTTCACCATGAAACAAAATAGAAAAAGGCAGGCAACTTCCTAGTCTTCCACAATAAGTTCCCTGGGTTTGTCTAACATTACTAATCTAGTGCATGACCCTCATGGATGATAAGACTGTCTTCGTGCTCTAGTCTAGATTTCATCAGCTTCAGCATTTACCTGTCCAGGTAGTAGTACATGGGACGGTTTCTTATACAAGTACAGCTGTTACTTATATTATAGTATCCCCTCGATCTGACAGTGAGCCTACTGTCTTGACTGTAGGCCTGCTTATATTTAACCCTTGGACCTTGAATTATTGACCTGTTACCTGTTAACCTCTTCTCCAGCCACCTGTGATCAACCTGTACAAGCTTATGGTGCGGGATGTGGCCATTGACAAGTGCAGCATGTACCTGATCAGTCCCAACAAGATTGCACCTGAGATGTATGAGGTCAACTGTGACACTCCAGAAAAAAGAAAACGTTGGAAGGAAATCCTGGAACAGGCCATCCATGACTGTCCTGATGAAGGTGAGTCATTTGGGAGGGAGAGTGATGAGGTTTCAATACAAATGAATTGGAAGTACTCCTAGATATTTTATCACTGTCACTGAAATCAGTCTTGACATTATCATTGAACTCAAGATGCCAAGTTACTAATAACTTTTGCTAGTTAGGCACGTAAAGCATTTCAAAATCATCTCAGCTCCCTAGAGTTTATACTGCTCAGTTCATTTGGTGAAAACCGCTAACTAGAACACAACCAATTTGCTCAGAATGTGACTATCTATTCCTGGCTGGAAAGATTTTGGCCCTGTTGGGTGGCTGTGCTTACTGTGAGAATCTTTAAGAAAGCAGAAAACTCTTTGGTAACAAGTTTCATGTTTAACAAGTCAATAGGAAATTTGTGCATGCATACATCCTCTAGTTAAGGGGTCTAAGCTGTCACAGTAACCATGGCATATCTGTGTTACTGCTTTAAACACACAGTGATGATCTTTAGTGTTGAATGTTGCAAACAGCAGAGCTAGAAATTGATCCCTCGTGGAGAAAAAGCAGTCCACATTCATACCACAGCTCAAACAGGCTGGACTTGGACGATCTGTGCAGAATTACCCAGGATAAATGATTTGGTTTCAATCTTCTTGTGATTTCAGATGAAGGTGTAGGAGAAGATGCAGAGACAGATGAAGAGAAGCGTGCTGCAGAGGCAAGAGCCGCTAAGATCAAGAAACTGCTTGGTAGGAGCAACATTGCAGTAGTTATTACAGGCAGTGGTCTTGGCCTTCCAGAAGAGACTGTGGCTTAGGCCAACTAGGCCAGCCAAGCCACTTTGCCTCTTGGGTTGTTCTTGGATTAGGGCCTGGCAGTGATGATGAACAGTAACTTACCATGTTATAGGCCACTTTCTGGTACAGTGCATCGATGAGAATAGGTTCTTAAAATGGCGTATTTGTTCGTGTTCTCTCTCAAAATAACCATTGGCTTCGTTAGTTCTCAAACTGAACCTAAGGTGTTGAGTGTCGTGAAGGAATAAGACAAACAGAAATGGTTGATTTTGTTTGTTGACTTTGTTTTCAGAACAAATGCAAGAGAAGGACAACCAGTTGAATGAGATCATGGAGGAGAAAGCTAAGCTAGTAGAGGAATTGAAGGACACACTCAGCAAAGATGATGCCTTGGGAACCGTATGTACATATTCTGAAAACCTTGGACAAAAAGACCATTGAAATTCCAGTTTGCAAAACAAAACCAGTGTACAAACCTATAGTCACAACTTTTACAAGCTGTAAAGAAAGCAGGATGCAAACACAATAATCCTTTGGTGCCTGGCCTAGGTCGGCCCAAACTGAGGTTGCTGAACATTCAAGTTTGTTTGCCAAAGTTGGTCTAGAAAAATGGGGGGGGGGAAGAAATGGAATGACATACAATGTAGTATGTCAAATCAAAGGTCACTGTGTAAAGAATGTCCAGTGATCCAATATTAACACAAATATTGTAGGAATAAAGTGTAAAGTAAAGTAAAACCAATAATACCTGATTTTGTTGTGATTTAGTTGAAATCATCTGTGATAGTTGATAGCGACGCTCAGATGCAGGAAGCTAAACAGATTCTGCTGGCTGCCATAGCTGAAGGTTAGTCTTTGCTCATCTGTTTGTCTGTGTGTGGTACGATAATGCACTATACATTGTATTGGGAGTCAGTCCCCTTAGTAACGGGGCTAATTCAAAATGTATTCATTATTCTTGAAACAAATGAAATTATTGTGGCAAATTATCTTTTAGGAAAGATTCAGTGCATTTGGGAGACAACATTAAAAAAAATAAACATTTTGGAATTGAGAATTTCAAAGTGCCTTTAATGATAGCTTTATTTTGATTTATGACTTAAAAGGTTTCAGGGCAGCCGAGAATTTTACTTGCTGATTAAATTTATCTACTTCTAAGCTTTTGGATGTGGAATAGTTGTTTTATTGTGGCAGAATAACCTATGAGCTCTGAGCGGGACCAAGAGAGGCCACAGTTTTCTTGTTGTTTTCCTTGCAACAGCGGGAACAACTCTTCACTGGTTCACAAATAACCATGAAATGTATAGTTACCATTGAGTCGCTACCAACAAAATGAACACTCCCTACCAACATGGCTCTTTTCGACTGATAGGGGGAGGTGCTTCTGCTCAAGGCAGATAGCATATATGTACATTCACTGAGGACTGACAACCTAGTGCCTGTCACTTCTTAATCTATCCTGCAGCACATCGCCTTACCACAGCAGTCTACAGTGCTGGGGTGGGGTTGACTCGTAGTGCTAGCAGCGCTGGTGAACGAGAAAGCGGCTTATTCCAAGCCCCTGCCCTACCAAAACGTGCTGAAACCTTTGGTGGCTTTGACAAACAGCAAGGTTGGTTGCTTGTCAACTCTGTCATATTTGACGTCATTTCAAGTTCAGTCTGTACTGTTACTAGGAGGGTAGAGTAATATATGAGGTAAAAAAAATCCAACTCAAGATCAATTTGTAGCAGTAAAGTTTTTCAAAATGAAAGCCCAGTGTACACATTTTTTGTAGTTGAAACATTGTCATTACATGTTCAACAAGACAGTCCTTTGTAACACCTTAACACCAAGTTACTCTGGGGGCAGAATCACAAGGTCTGGCCCATGTTTTAAAAAATATCTTTCCTTGCTTGATGTTGAAGTCTACTCAGGCTGACAATTTTTGCTTAGACTAGCTGATTTTCTTGTGTTGTACTTCTTGTGTAAGGTATTTTAAATGGAAAGACACCAAATTATACTCCTGGGCATTTTAGGGGAATTTCCTGACGTTGCCATGCTGCCTGATGAATACAGCAGGCTGCACTTGTTTTGCTGTTATTGGATTCCTCTAACACTCCTAGAGATAACCTCCAGGATTCAGGACGAAAGAACTGAAGGAGACTATAACTTCTACTGAATCCTCTGCAGGTGCTGTGGCCAAGAAGCGTTTTGTTGCCAGCACCAGGGAGACAGACAACCGCAGTTACAGCTTCCCTGACTTGGCCAAGGCTGAGGGGAAGCTTACGGATGAGTCGGACAGTCACCACCCTGCTCAGCAAGGCTCTGACCCTAACCTGTTGTCTGATAGCTATCAGGACAGGCTACACATGCATGGGAAGGTAAAGTAGAGATCCAGGCTTAACCACTTGCTGCTGGGGGCAGTTATCAATGTTGATGACACTGGTCCGGGATAATTATTGTTTTTTTGTGTTTTCAAAATTCCTTAAAAATTCCTATCTTTATTTACTGGACACTTACAAACACGTGAAGGACTGTCTGGTGTCCGCTCTTGCCTGACAGACAAAATCTATTGATGCCTGAGTATTTCAGCCAGGCCGGCAGCCTTGTAAAAAGAGCCCAGATTGTGCGGTGTTATGTAACTTTCTTTTGTTCACGAATCTGGCTCAGTGCACTGTTGACCTCTTTTCAATAGTGGCCAGATTAGCATGCAGCGGTGCTGTGTGGCTCATCGCTGCGGTGGTGGAGCGTTTTTTTCCCCAGTGGAAATCCACTCACTCTTTTGTTCACAACAAGGCTGGATTATCTCCATTTTTGAGAGTGAAAAAATGTCAGTTATGCCCAATAGTCTGGTCTTTTGTTCAGAGTACGGTCTTTTGTTACAAGGCCCTGTTCCCTTTGTCCGAGTTAGGAGACCCCAGCCACGCATATAAACCGTACGTCGCCGATTTCGGAGTCCCCGGCTGGTAGTGAATATGCAAACAGTTTAGATCCCAAAACAGAGACAGTGATAAGACTGAAGTAATTAAGTGGCCCTGTACAGTAGTCAGCAACCTTCTATCACATCTTTCCTTCTTTACTTCATGGACACAGAGCTGAATAGTCTTCAGTTTTATTGTAAAAAAGTTTGTTCAATCTGTGATATCAAAGCAAAAACTCACACCACAAATTCACATAGTTGGACAGATTATAATTGTGTTTAATTTCACCTCAGTTGCTTCCTGGTGTCACACCACAAATGCATATGTGCTGAGTGTAGAGTGGCATTTAGCCTGGTGATATTTATAAAAGTGTATCATGAGAGAGGTCTGTTATGTATTTTTTTTACAGGAGCCAGGGAGTCAGGACAGGTTCTCAGACAACTCCAGCCGACTGACTGTGGACAGCTTCAGCTCCACGAGTGAGGACATACCAGAGGGCATGTTGAAAGACGATAAAACTGCTGTCACACCGGACCATGTAGTTAGCGTCAACCACCTCCTGAAACATCTCAACTCCCTCTTGGTGAGTGACAACACTCATCAGTCATGACACAAACTGTGTGTCATTATTCAAGCATATGTGGTAGCTGGTATAAATGTTGATCTTGCCGATACTAAGTCAGTTTCCTTTATTTCCTGCCACAGTCGATTACATCCAAGAAAGAAACGGCTTATGAAAGGTACGGATGACAGTTCAGAAATTTTTTTGTAAAGAAATATTAAAAAGTAGTATTCTTGGTGTTTGTTTGACCGAGGGCGCTGGCAAGGTTTTGCTTTTTTTACTGGTGTAACAAAGTAGTGAAGCCTTTGAATGGCTCTCCTCAACTTTTTTCCTACTTTGCTCAAGAAGTGTCACCACAAGGCTTTGGGATTCTTACTGTTGTCATGTTAATCATGTGAATTGTTATTTATCTTTAATTCAAAAAGCGGTGTCTGAAGATTGCGCACAAAGTTGGGCCGAGGGTCCCCTAACATGCTTCTTTTGAAGTGTCTCTGGGAATGCTTTCAAGCTTATCTCAACAAATCAGAGAATCGTGTGGGGAAAATGTCATTTTTTAACAGGCCTGTTAAACTCAAGCATTTGCAAATAAGGAGTTTGAAATCAATAGAGTCATACTTTCTGTGCATTTTCGAATTCAAAAATTACACCATTTAAATCATAAAGGGAAGAAAAAATAAAGTGTGGCATGTTGGATGCAATTATCAATATACTCAGTGCTTTTAAAGGGCGTTCATCCATTAACAGGCCACCCACTCCCACATCGGGTGCAGTCTGTTTGCATGGTAACACCCTCATAAGCTGTTTATCTAGTCTTTGTAGGGAGTTTCAGAAAGGTCTTAGAAACCTTTCATTTGACAATGTCTTGATTCTGTTCTCCCCCTGGCAGCATGAGATCACAGTTGCTGGAAGCGAACAAGAGGATTGAATCACTGGGTGGAGTTGTTCCCAAGCCCCGCGCTAAAGCTTACTCCATGGGTACACAAGGGTTGGCCTCACTACCAAAACGAGGGGTAAGAAATGAACTTTTATGCCTAGGATGTCTTTTAAACATGTTGTTCCTCAGCCCGTGTGGCTCTTCATACAGCTGTGTTCCAGCTTTATTTTTAGCGTGTTTCTCTCTCCTGTGAGATTTCTTCGATAAAGGCCCACACAGGATAAATGTCTTAATGGAGAGAGGCAAGTGTGGGTAAATAAGGTTGCCTAAGGACATGACTGTTGCTGGATTGAGACCCCAGATCAAGAATTGAAAACCCCAGTCACTGGTCTGTGATATCCATGGTTGGACCGATTGTTTCGTTCACCATTTATACTTCATCGCTGTGTTTCCATGGAACTCTTAAGCTGTGGCCGCTTTACTTCATCTCAGGGTTTTGTAGAGTGACACAAAACTTTGCTGAGTGAAATTATTGGTAGTGTTATTTCTTTTTTGTATGCTACCCTTCTGCTATCACAGTCTTCAGCATGTTATCAATAGCCAGCATGTTGTCAGTAGCCAACATGTTATCAATAGCCAACATGTTATCAATAGCCAGCACGTTATCAATAGCCAGCATAGGCATAAGAGCAAAGTATTATGCATGAAACAAACTCCACCTTGATACACACTGGGTTTCACTACTGCATCAGAATTTTTGAGATACTATAGATAGCATCACTGATGTGTGTACTCCAAATCAGGATTTGCTTACCGCTCTTACATGTATATAGTTAACCTGTAAAATACGTATTGAGTGTTATGCACTGTAAACAATAACCCCCAGCATTGGGTGAGCAAGCAATTACGTTTCTTGATTAATTGTGAAAGATTTTTGATTACATTTGTCTAGGACAAGGGACGGAGCAGCAGTACAACTTCAGATAAAAATCTGGACTCTAAGGATGGTAAAGGGAGGACGCCTGACACCAAAGATAGGAGTAAACGAGAGTCAGTTGGGGAAGGGAAGCCCTATGAGCCTCCTTTTAGTGGTGTGAAGGCCTCAGACCAAAGCCTTAGGAGAATAGCCTTTGGAGACATATCCTATAATGAGAACAGCACCCATGCTGGTCATGGGGCACAGGCTGAGAGCCCCAAGTCCATCATGAAGCACCGAGGGATGAGCGACAGCAGAGCGCCCAGTGAACCACCATCATCATTCTTGTCATCCTCCTCCTCATTGTCCCCAGAGAAGACTGTCGGCGGCAGGAGGCGGGATGCAGTGCCGGAGCACCTGCTGAGTGCCACCAACGAGCTGCAGGGATCCAGCGGGCTGGTCCAGCAGCAGCTCCCCTTGAAGCTCTCTTCGTTGGCTTCCATCCAGCCCTCCTCTTCCTCCTCTAACAAACCTCAGCAGATGATCCCCACAAAACTCTCATCTCTTGCCTCGTCAGCGAAGAGCTCATCCCCTGCAATGACACGCAATGGGAACCGGATGTCCACGGGGTCCTCCAAATCCAACCAGGGATCCAGCAAAATGAACAATAAGCAGGGCAAGGAGCAGAACATCATATTTTTCTGAGGAGGTGAGACAGCAGTCTGTGTCCAGATGTTTTCAAGCACAGTCTTGATCGTATTTTCTAACAAGTTAGGGTTGTAATTACCACACACTCAGGAAATCTGTTTTAACAGTGTTAGCATTCAGAGCCACTACTGAGTCAAGGAAATGGCTCTTAGCAGTTTTGCTGAATAAAAGCTGGCCGAGTGATTCCATCAGTACTGGAAGTTTCCCCCCAGTATGAAGTGATCATGTATCCATTGGGAGGCACCAATACATTGTCACATTCCACACTCGGTTAAAAATGGAACACAGTTATTGATAAATGCCAACAGCAAACACCGGCATTGGTGATGTTATAGCAGACCTTCACATTTCTGGAACAAATGCTGGAAAACTGAACTGATGAAATTCCTACAGCTTTTTGCCCACGACAGAAGTTGGAGTTGAGATTTCTTACGGCTATTTCCTGCATTTGACACACTCTGCTAATGCTGTGGTGTAAAGTTGCTATTAATTTAACACCTGTGGAGTTAATATTAGCCAGCACTGGATCCAGATTTGAAGGGTGTAAAATTAACACCACAGTGTTTGCAGTGTAATAGATCTGGAATGATTATATAAATGAATAATTCCCATTCAAGTTGAATAAACAAAAAAAAGATGACAACTGGCAACCTGTATACTGATACCAAGTAGTTGTAAAGTCTTGGTTTTCATTTGTCCAAATGGAAAGGATAACTAAATGTTGATGTTTGTAGTGGAGTGATTCATACTGGGGTGCACCACCGAGAGGTGACCATGGATAGGCCATTTGGCAAAACATATGCATAAGGCCAAATACAGTAAAAGCTGTGCTCCCTATTACATTGGGGAAAAACTAGGTTTGGTAGGTGGGAATATCTTTTTTTTTTCTTTTTACATTTTTGGGTCCAAAATTTTAGGGTGGGAATTTTTCAATTTTTTTTTAATAAAAGTGATTTTGATCATCTACAGTGTATTCCATCCACTTTTTTTTCTGCGGATTCATAACTTGAGGATCGATCTTGTCAAAGGTTGCATCCAAGTCAGAGCCTCTTCAAACAGTTATACATTTGTGTTGCACTGACATTTTGCTAAATTAATGTCCAAAATTGTTTAAAAGCTCATACAAACTGATGCCCTTAACCACTACCAGCCAGGGACTCCAAAATCGGAGACGTATGGTT
>NW_019091388.1:824229-834751 GCF_001949145.1 Acanthaster planci | reverse complement strand
CACGAAGTGGTTAAAACCGACGTGATGATGCAAGACACAATAACTTTGTGTGCCTCGCACCAGTTGTCATGAAACCTGCTACCCGTGGAAGCAAAAATGTTTTAACCTCATTTCAAGCTGTAAATTCACAGTGAAATGTGTGCAACTGTGAGTTACAGTGGAGATTGTTAGTCACTACTTCTGCTTGTGCAGGAACGGCTGTAATGATTCTCACTGATATATGAGTATTGAAGTTTCATTTGCAGCCAATCACAGCACAACGACCGGATGGTCCCAGGGTGCTGTTTACACATAAGGCTTGCGCTTTGAGCCACACAGATACATATCACTATATGCACGTACTGTACATGTGCAATGTACATGTGCAAAACCGGAAATGAAATTTAGCATACTCCACAAAAAAGCAGAGATTTCACACCCCTGAAATAAGCACAAGGGTCGGCAACAGTGTCTTTTTTAAAATTTCTTTTTCAATAAAAAGATTTAGAGTCGGCCCAATTTGCTAGGTTGGGGTGGGTAATTTGAAGCACAACTACTATTTTGGTTGGCTTAACGTGCTCAAAGTCAAAATCCATACCAAGTGGTGTTCCCTTGGCCAAAGACTTGGCAGTTAACCACTTTTGATGACAGGTTTTGGGCTCAGTTGATGAAGTTGGAATTTGCGCATATAAGTAACGAGTTTATGGCTGAGGATCCATGTGCATTTGTGGTTACACCATGTACACAGTGAAAATTGGATAAGCTTAAACTTCTGGATTCAATATTGACATGTAGTCTTTTGCAGACAAACACTGGTACCCTGCTGTCAATCACTGCTCTCTGGTACTCAAATAGTCAGTCAGTCTTAGTTGTTTCTTTTATCTTTTGCTTTTGAAAGGCTGACCATTCCAACTGACTGGTTGTCCACTGAGGTGAGAGACATTTCAGTCCTGGCAATAACGTCAAAATTGCTGCGGGAACTCTGGACATCATTTTCTCCAGGAGATTTTTTAGTGCAGTATGCTTGCTTACCGTGGTGCGGCTGTATATAAGGAAGCCACCTAATGTTGCTTGTCCAATATTGCTATGGAGAAAGTGGACAATTTGAGAGTGTAAAAAATTTAAAGAACTGTACAGTTTAATAATCAAGAGATGGTGTGTGTGATGCATTGAGGGTAGACCAAGTTCAGAAACCACAAAATTTAAACTGCAAATAATTCTTGTGAATATTGAAGTATGTACAAAACAGGAGAAAACAGATACCAGCCGTTCCACTATTTTTAGGTGCAGAATTTGTACTACTATTAACGGGCCAGAATATCTATATAATATTCCGATTTTCTTGAAGTTTGCAATGTAGGTTGTAGTGCCTATTCAAGAGAACAAATGTGTAAATTATGAGTGGAGTATTTGTTTGCAAGCGTGTTTGTTGTGCCAGTTAGTTTGTACATCTGTTTGGTTTCTTCGGGGGAGGGGGTGTTTGCTCGTAGCAACTGCCTAAGCATACCAGTAGATGGGTTCATGAATTGGTGAGTTTTTAACTCTCGGAGTAAATTTTGAAAAATATGTAAGTCTGAAATACAATATTGACTTTTGTGAAAGGGCATGCTTTTCCTGTTGGTACATACGCATAGCTGTTTTGTGAATTTCATTTGATTTAGGTTTTTGGTCAAATTTTGTTTTCCAATTTTTAGACCTATCAAAGGAAACCTAAGTTGATCTTAAATGAGTGATGTCCAGTTTTTCAAGTTACTTGGCGCTTTAGGCCCTCAGCAAAACTCAGTATATATCTTTGGCCAAAGTATTTTCTAATATGTCTGGTACCATGCTCATATTGCACTTTAATCCTAAATTCAATGATTTAGTCAGCTTCTACCTAGTCAATAAAGTTTGCAGTCCATTGTGCCTGATAAGCAGATATTTGTTTCATTTCAACTTGTGAGAATCCTACAAATGTCACCATTGTTCTGAGCATTTTGAGCAAAGTATTACAACTTTTGACTGCTTTAAGTAGTCTTGTAAAACTAGCCTTCCATGGTGATCCATTTTATTTTTATAGATTCAAGTTAAAGCCACAGGGGAAAAATGTTCCACTCGTAAAAGCAGTCAGCATTTGTTCTTTGGAGGCCATCACCATAGATTTCTGTAAAGTTTAAAAAAGTATTTGACTAGTAATTAAAAGCCCAACTCATTTCAGTTCAAGTGGTATAAATGAGAAATTCCTTTGCAGTTTGCCAAACTTGATGAAAATATTTGCTTCAAGCTACATATTATGAGCTGGCATGGGCATACATATGAAACTATTGCAGATGGCTCTGAACCTTTCAGACTGAGACTGTCTTGGTCATTTTTATTTTGAGTGTACAATAGAATAACAAATTCATCCGATTTGCTCTCAGCCAATCAAAACAGAATCTTTGGGTGCGGTGTTTGAAAAGCCTTAGGCAAGAATAATTGTAAAAAGCACCTTGTTGTCCAGAGTGTAGATAAGAAAATGTTCAGAGAAACAAACTTCTATTTTTGATACATAATTGTATAAGGATACCTGGATGAGTCCCTTCAGATACTTTGTGTATGCATTCTTGATTATATTCCCTCCAATGCAACAACAGCAGCAGAACAAAACATTGGAAGTGTGCTGTAAAAACTTTCAGCATTGAAGTGTGGCAGCATTCAGTAATTTAAAGTTGCATGATGGAAACAAAATGGGAATGTTTTGGAGACAGTGTAGTCCTTTCTTTTCTGCATCAGAGCTGAACTCTGCCAACCTCGGCGTGGGTAGCTGCCTTGATAAGAAAGAAATGAATGACTCGGGTACTAGCATGTTGTACATTGTGTATAATTACTCATCACTATACAACCACAACGATGCCAAAATGACATTGCAGATTCAACCCCTTGGACTACAGTAGGTGTGCCATTGTGGTAAAAACTGTTAGCGTACCTACTTTGACATCCTGAGTAGAAATTCAAATTCAGGCACAGGAAATTGCAGTACGCACTTTGCACTCAACGTTTATAAAGAAAAGAAAGGTCTATACAGCATACAGTACTAGTAAAACATAGGTTTAACAGTGGGCAAAGAACAAAGATCGTGTAATGCTGCGTAGCGGCACAAGATTGAGAACTTCACCGTGAATACGTGTAAAACGTAATCTTATGGGCACCATTTGAGCAAGCGATGCACCTGCACAGTGCACATTAATGCACAGGCGCTGCGACAGGCGCACACACCTTGTGCGCCTGAGTTTATGCATCAACATGCACTGTGCAGGTGTATTGCTTGCCCAGACTGCGTCCATGGTGATTACACCTTTTGGGCAGAGTTCTCCATCTTACGCTGCTATGTGGCACTATACAATCTTTGGCAAAGAGTTTAAGCCCAGCCAAAAATGGCGGGGAAAGTATTAAATAGCAATGTATGCTGAATCAGTTGAACCAGATTCTCCACTGATGCAATGAAGTAACTGATGGAGATGGGCACTGGAGAAATGTTACATTTTGTCTATTGTTTCTGCCCACCATTTGTAACCTGTCTGTCCAAATGCCACTGTTTGAAGTGTACACTGAATGTAAAATTCAGTTTTAAGGCCAGAATGTTAGTACCTGATCAACACTAAACTTGGGGCACAAGAAGTCTTCTCGCCAAAAATCCATTTTTCCTTTGCAAACAGACAAAAGCAAAAGTTAAGGAATACTTGATCCTATAAACAGGCCCTCACTATAAAAATAGTTTACTGTCTTTGTGTATCTAAAGAATTGTAACTTTCTGTATATGCAGAAAGGCAGTGTGCTACTTGAGATTTTATTTAGAATTAATTTAATTGCGCAGATAGCTCAATGGTGTACAATATTTATATTAAAGATGTGACTGATCTTTTTTTAAGCCAGACTTATGGAGAAGCAAATTTTAGTCATGCAGTTTGGTCTGCAACTGACAAGAGGTATTGAACTTGGTTATTTTGACCCTTAAAACGATTTTCAAAAAGCACTGTATTTTAGAACCATTTGTTATTATTAGGAAAACTAATAGAAATCTTCAGCTCACACTTTGCCTTTGAATACATGTACTTTGAATACCAGGCTTCCAGCAATTTCTAGACATCTTGGTGAACAGTTCGATTGAGCAGTTGGAAAGAGTAACTCTTATCCCAAATTTGACAAAATAAGAACTGGGCGAGGTCTTGCAAAGTAGTAAATTACACCAAAGTGCCAAAGTTGCTTTTTTCAGATTGCATGTTGAAACTGAGTCTAGAGATGTCGTAAGAGATTTGGAATCTGTTTCAAAAAGATATCCAAACAATCGTTTCTTCATGAAAAGCATTGGTTGGTTTTTTTTTAAACCTGTTCCCATTAGTAATATTCTAAGGAAAAACTTCCAAGTTTCATAAGTTTTATTCGGACTATTCAAGTCCTTGTGTGCATGCTGAAATGTACATAGGAGTATGGAGAAATCTCCAGTGTTTGATGAAAATTTCCCTCCAAAAATCTTTCAGAATTTCGTCACTAACCCCATAGAAATCATGATAAAGGAATACTGTAATCTTTCTCATTAAACAGGCATTGCTTTATCAGTATTATAATTTTAGCTGCTGCTGGAAGAGCCACGGATAGTTGATCCTACTCTTCAAGAAACTTCACCGAGGTATCCTTAAATGAGTCCCAATCACATTGAACTTATTGCCAGACATCCTGAAAGAGAAAGAAAAACATGACTTATTTGGTTTTCTGCAGGTACATTTGTGCACAAAATCTGCTCCATTCCAGTTTTATTGCCAGATCTTGGCATACTAGAAGTAGTGGCAGTCCAGTGCTGTTGGTATTTTTAATTTTCACTTGTGTTTGTTATGTGGTATCCAAATTCAAGAGCCATAAGGTGATATTCCAAAGTCATTCTTTGACTTTTTAGGTTTATTTGTGTGAAAACTATGGTGTGATGATTGTTGGAAACTTTTAAAAACATTCAGCTTGTGATAAATTGTATTTTCTTTTACAAACAGCAACAACATTCTAATAGTTTCCCAAATTAAATCATGTTTAAAACTCGCAGACCAATGTTTTGGTTTGTTTTTGTAATCTTGGATTTAGTCTGCTCGAATATATAATTTGCCATGGGTTTTTTTTGTTTGAAGTGATTGTACATGTGTAAATCTTATTTATTACTGATTTTTGTTTTAAAATAAAAGTTCCAAACAGTCCCCTTCCCTGTACTGATTTTATAAACTGCACCAGGTTTGAAAGTAAATACTTAACAAATGTGATGCTTTGTACACCTGGGTATGAGGTTGAGAATAGCCTGTTGGCTAGTAATATTGCGGTAATTAAGTTAGTTATTTCCTAACTAGGAAAAATCACCACACAAAAAATAAATGAAAATTTGCAAAGAAAACTTTACAAAATAATGATTTTCATGTGTTTATTTTCGTGATTAATTGGTCTTAGGCAGCGAAGACGTCAGAAGGAAATGCTTCAAAATCATCTCCTAAAATACACAGCTGTGTACATTCCTAACAATCAAAGTAATGCTACTGGTTGGTTATTGGTGTAAGTCTGCCTCTTGCAACTGCCTGTTCCATGGTGATTATATCATATGCAGCTTTGTATTGTTTTGCAATACTTTGTATTGGTCATTGTCTCGCAGGAATCTGGGGAATTCCTTGCAGACATCTTGGGGGGATGTGTTAAGTAACAATAGTCTGGAATGTGTATAGGGATTGGACATGTTGGGGGGGTACCCCGCGGTCTCATTTCTTGCTGGGTATAAATTATATTAGCCAGGCTGATTTAGGGTGGTCCTTCTGTATCTCCATTTGCCAGTTTTTCTTCCTCAATGCGAATCTTATGTTGGTATAACCACTAAACTTCAAGCCACGTGTACAGACATGTTGTACTCTGACTGGGGTCACAGGTCACATAACAGTCATAAAGTGGTCACATTGAAAATTACACACTGCTTCTCTCATAGCATTCTTCCTATGGGAGCTAAATATGATTAGTTGCATCTCTGGACTGAGATTTAGATACAGTGAATGAACACAGAATTTGGCAAAAGGTCATGCGGTGGTCACAAGGGGTAATTTCATTGAAACAAGGGAAATGACACTTTTGTCACATTCTTCAGCCAATGTTAGCCATATTGTCACATGTATCCTTGACCAAAGCTACAAATAGGGTGTTAATGGATAAAGGTTAAAGAACACTTGGTGGTCAACAGTGGCAATTTTCTGGAGAATGGACGAACTAGCTTTGTTACAAACCATGCCGCTGTTGGTCAGTTGTAGCCCTATTGCAAGTTTCATGGACACTGTTTGCAGATCAAGGGCAAAGGTCACCTAGTAGTCAGCAGTGGTCATTTCTCGACAAGCCATCCAAACTGGGTTGTTTCCCAAATTGTATGAACTAACTCGGCTCACATTTGCTCAGTTTAACTAATGTTGACTGCTGAATATGCACTATTTCAAGGCAAAGGTCAAAATTTACCCAGTGTTTACCAACAGTAACTGGTGGCAGTTAAGACTACCGGCTGATACGTGTGCTTCGTTAGGCACATCTTGCTCAGATTTTCTTTAGTTTTTTCTTCTGAAGGTGGAAACCTACCTGAAGTAGAATTCTGAAGGGTGTTTGGAGGTGTTTTTGACTCTTAGGACTCAATGATAGCCTTCATATGCAGCTAAACACTTCAGATGAACAGAGGGTGCAAACTGCTTGTCAGCTGTCCCTGGAAGTCACAAAGTCAGGAAATGAATTTAACTGAAGCAGTTTGAACAGGGCAATCAGCCATTTTCATGAATCAGTACATAGCTCTATCCTGTACCAATGATTTCCACAACAAATGTATGCAATTTGTTGCATTGCAAGTGAGCACTTCTGATTTTTTGTACTTAATGGCCAACTGTGACTCAGAGTCATCTGAACAATATTTCTGCACCCTAGCTTCATATTTCTCAACACTCCCAGGCATTGCCACGGACTGACATTTGCTACAACAGGCTGGGTACATACAGTAGTCAAGTTCAAGTTGGACACATGATCCGTACACAGCTTGGACATAGGTGAAGTCCCTAAATGATTCCATGGGTTTTACCCAGACTATTCCTCTGGGGTTTTCCTCCCACCTCTAAATCTGTAACTGCTTCTCACTGTCTCCTCTCCACAGGTTTCTTCAGGCTTGCAAGCCACAGTACCTAGGGCACTTTTGAGGAATCCTTGTGTCATTACCAGAAATAATTGATAATTGATAATAATAAATTACTAAATCTAGACAAACCTGCGTTAGCTGAGGAACTTCTCATGCTTGTACCTCGGTTCCTGAGTTGGCAGTGCAGTACCAAGGGTTTCTGTAAACTGTCATCACTACAGAGTAGATTCACCAGGCCCTCAGTGTCTGTTGGAGAGGGCAAAACTACCTGCAAAGTGATGGATGATGTATGATCAATTCAATCACTGGCAAGTCTTTAATGTAGTGTTGTTATAGTGGAGTCTGTCCAGAACAAGTCAATCCTTGTTCATGCAGTTTCAAGTCATTGTAGTCACAGGCTATTCCAATAAACTGTGACATATCCATTTCTCTGTTTCTGTTTGTTTCCTGTTACCCATGAGCAGATTGGTGACCAAGCTTGTGATAGGTTGGACTACAACACTATCTTAAGTCAGAATAGTTCATGTGAAGATATGTCATTCCTACGTGTTGAATCATATGGATGTAAAACCTCTTGATACCCTCTCCTAAATACTGTTTGCAAAGTCCATATTTGGGTAGGAGGGGTCAATTAAACTTTTTTTTTTGAACCATAAACTTTGATGAGACTTGAAAGGTCTCTGAGTTGAATGTCTACATAAGTTACCCAAGTAAAAGTCACACAAGATAATCTGCCCCAAGTTGAAGTGCATCCTCACTGGCAAAAAAGAGACAGGCTGGTAGGAAGTTTTTCAACTGGTCGGTGCAGAAGCAGGAAGTGATTTGATTTCATTATGATTAATAGTGGCTGCGTTGGCTTGATTTAATTAGCACCAACGAATATTCTGCAGTGGGCAATAATTTGCTAATTGGGCTAATATAGCTTTGACTTTGGACCACTAGGATAAGGGGCCGGGGAGCTAGACAAAACTCTCCCTATTCCTCACTGTTGGGTGGCTATATACAAATGGTTGGGGAGAGTCAAATAACTGGTTAGTGGGCCACCTTTTCAAACACAATATGTTTCCAAGTGGAATCAATTGACCTGATTTTGTCTGGCCTGCTTTGTTACATTTGGTGTCTATATTAAAGTCTGACTGCATCCTTCTTGTTTAAAGCTACAGAACGTCATTTGTCATTAATGCACCATGTTTGTTTGAGGCAACAAAAGTGCTCAAAATCTAAAGAAAGGTGCCCAAACCTGATGAAGTTTTAGCTCAGTGAATACTGTATATTCTAAAGAAAAACTTTTAAGGATGTCAATTTCAAATCAACAGTTGCCGAGTTATGTTTTGAATTGCACACAAATTCAATGTCAAGGACATGCTCTTTCTCTGTGATGTTGCACACTGGAGTGATGAATTAAAGCAACCACACACATTGTGCATCACTTGTGCACACTTTGCCAAATTGAAAATGAACTACTAACTACAATGTCAACAAATGCGTCTTGGACAAATCATTGACAACAGCCTTCTCTCATTGCTTTCTTCAATGTGACAGCTTGTTAGAAAGAATCATTCCACTGGGAGAGTTGGGCCCATAACCGTCTTTAAACCAAGAACATGCTTTATAACAATAATTACGTGAGCTACTTTATGGACAGCTGCAAATATGGGCCTGTACCTTTAAAGAAATTCTTGAAAAGGACCTATAAAGACATTTGAACACCATGCAATGATGCTGTGCTTCCACGTACCTGAAGACGCCCGAGTTTGTCATCTTTTACCTGAAATTTACGTATATGCACCGCATGCTATATGTGCATGAACAATTACACCCACACGGTGTACACAGCCCCAAGGGATATATCTAACTAGGTAGGAAAGCGCTCTCTTTAGTTCACCTATCCTCACTCATTCAGGAAACAGAGCTCAAGATTTCTTGTACCGATCAACTATCTTAAATAAGCTAACCTTTTCTCTGTAGTTGGGTTTCTTGTAGGAGTAGACCACCTCTTTGCAGCGCCGTATCTCCAACTCCAGCTGAGTCCATTGCTGTGCTGTCAAGCCTAACACAGCGGCAATGACAGAGGGTTGAGTGCACCACACCAATGCCTCTGCACTCCCATCCTCCACAACAAACCTGTCAGACAGACCCGGTTTGTGATCAATGAGCATTAATAGGACATCGCAGTCAGTGGTGGAAGCATCTTGCTTTCTACTATTCCAAATGTATACAAACGTTCATTAAACCCTCCACTGTTTAAAACAAAAACAATTCCTTGAACAAGTCATTTCTTGGTGCAAGATGGTTCTGAGGGAGGGCTTTTCTTGCTCTGCATCAACTTCCAGCAAGATGTCCTCTTGCACTCAGTCCGATGGCCTGCTATGAAAAGAACTTTGAATCTTGCCAAGGAGACAAATAAAGTTTAATTTGCACCTTTGAGATTCCTTGCCACTCAATAACTTTTATATTTTTATTTACAAAATGCCTCTTGCAAAAGACTGAAAAACAAACATTTAAAAGACTGAGAGACTTGGTGGATTTTAGGCAATATCTTCCAATCGTACCTCACTGATGATGTCAGCATTCCCCCTTCCTCACTATCTGAGCTACAGATGCACTCTTTGTGACCACAACGCTGACAAGACCATCTGAAAATCCAAATTAAAATCTATCATTCATGTCCAATGTTGTTTCCAAGTTTTAAAGCCATGATAAAAAAACAGACTTTCTGATGGAACACTCGCAATTGTTATTTTCGAAGGATTTGTCAAAACTTTACTGAGGTGAGTTATCCTTCTGAACCCGAAATATCACTATACAGAAAACTATCTCTGATATTTTGCATATATGAAAGATTCAGTTTCTGCTTGCCCTAACAAAGGTACCCAGTTACCAAAAGCTTGGCAATCACATTTTTCAGAGCACTGATAATGTATTATACTTTTGTCCATATTCTGATTTCTTGCAAATTGGATTTGTAGACAAACATATATTATGTTTCTTGACTCACTTGAGTACCAGTGACTTGATGGCCAGCAAGTGACAGTTGATGATGAACACCTCAGTGGGGGAGACAGAGTCAGGACAGGACAGAAGATGGGAGAGGAAGTATTGATGGGGAGAGATAAAAGGTGTGGTCACTGTGTCTGTAGGTGAATCCTGCTGGTTGGAGGGCGGGGCTGTATGTTGGTATCGCTGGGGAAAGGTTGAGGGTGTGGTCACTGTGTCTGTAGGTGAATCCTGCTGGTTGGAGGGCGGGGCTGTATGTTGGTATCGCTGGGGAAAGGTTGAGGGTGTGGTCACTGTGTCTGTAGCTGAATCCTGCTGGTTGGTGGGCGGGGCTGTGTGATCTTGTACAGGCCTACGAAAAAATACACGCGGAAAGAAACTGAAAAGTTATTTTAACCACTACCAGCC
>NW_019091388.1:791288-821844 GCF_001949145.1 Acanthaster planci | reverse complement strand
GTTTCTCATCCTCAAACCACCCAGTTTCTCATCCTCAAACCACCCAGTTTCTCATCCTCAAGCCACCCAGTTTCTCATCCTCAAGCCACCCAGTTTCTCATCCTCAAACTACCCAGTTTCTCATCTTCAAGCCACCCAGTTTCTCTTCATCAAGTTTTACTGTTCCAAGTTGTATTTCGGTATACTTACAGAATTTGGTCAAGGACTTGCTTACAAGCCGATGGAGTTGCATAAGCGATGACACACCAAGTAAAAACCAAGACCCATAACAGGATGAGAAAAAACAGTGAAAAAACAAGACGATGCAGAAAGACTTCTAGAGAAAGATACCCTGAAACTGGCCTGCTGGTAAAGATTTGAGGGAGTCTGAGGGCGAGAAAACAAGCAAGCAAACATGCAGGGGAGCGAGCAAGCAAGCAAGTAATCTACCAACCTGAATGTTACTGATGCCCCAGGTAGTAATCCCCTCATACTATGAAGTGAAGTTCCACTCATACAGACTACCATGGTGATTGAAGAAACTGCAGTACCAGCCACTAGTAACCTCAACTCACCATCTACAACAATGGCAGAAAACCAAATAGTTGGTAACCACTGATGCAGCCACAAAAATAAGAAATGTTAGTGAACTCTTAGTGAAAGCAGAGCATGTACAGGAATATATGAATAACATATTTATAATTATAAACAAACAGGCATGATATAGGGACAAAGTTCTTAATACTCCAACAGAAAAACAAATGAGATCTGTTTGGGGTAAAGGCTACTTTCTGTTTGCATGAGTTACATGTGAGACCTTGCCAACAAAGTGACTCCACACAAATAATGCTCTAAAAGCTGAATAACTTTGCCTATTTATCCAATGATAAAAATAGCTGAAAACAGCTGAAAAAAAGACATAAAGAAGCTGAACTGTGAAAATCTTCTTTACTTTTGTACACAGCAAGTGAGCAAAAAAAGCTGAAAACAAAAACAAAAAACAAAAAAAGCTGAAATCAGCTGAAAGGCTGAGAAATCTCACCCCTGGTTGAGGGATTCTCACTTGTCTTCCTCTTCTTGTCAAAATGATGAATTCTGTCTCCAGGACTGTCACTTGTTGAGATGATTACACAGCAAAATGAGACAAGGCTTCCTGATGCACTTTTCCTAATGGAATCACAAATAATGATTTCTAATAAATTCTAATCTGCATCTCCCCCAGCAACATTCCATTGACAATTACTGACTGTAATATCTGCTGTTGGATTTCAACAAGCCAACCAACTCTGACAATCTGAGTGACTTGGAAAGCAGTCTGCAGCAAATATTACTGTGCAGCAACACCCCTGTGGGATTGTTCAACTGACCTGCACTAATCAGTTATTGTAGTTTTGCTGCATTTGAAAGTTTGCCACTATATTTGGTCTTTTACATCAGTCAGCATTTTCAACCCAAAATGATACCATGTACAACTAAGTGATTTTTTGTAAATTTGTCGGCAGCAAATCACTGTTTAAAATTACTTGCTTGGTAGTGCAATGATTTTGGCCTGTATTTCAATAGGATTTGATGCAGTATGGATTGGGTATACTGACCTGTCAGCTGTTATATCCTGTAGGGTACTGACATGAAGCTTGTCTTTGTACCTACTCTGTATAACTCGCAGTTGCTGAAGAATATGAGCTGGCAACACACTCCCCTGAAAAAACACACACACAATAAGACTATTGGTGTGGCTTTAGCCCCAAACATTTGAGGAGATTTTTGGCAAGGAAATGTCCAAGAAAGATCTGATTTCCATTAGTTTCGCATTTTTCTTAATTTGGCCAGTGAAATTCCTAAGACCCCCCCCAATACTGTTTCTCAATTCATGCAGTTAACTGTCTCTTTTGCAAAAAAATTAAATAAACCGGATTATGTTTAATTAGCTTTTTTTTAAGTTGAAACTACTTGGAAATGATGCGGAACACATGTCTAGCCTTAATACCTGGCCAACGATTACACTAAAAGTCCACAGCTAATCAACTTTTCAGTCAAACGGACTCATGTAACATCAATAGGAAGTTCATACATGCATTTGACCTCCCACCAATCTAGAAATATAAACATTTCAATAAAGTTGTACAGCATACAGGAATTTGTTCCAGTGCAAGATCACGTGACACAGTCAGAAATGTACTGTTGTCTTCAAGCTTCAGCTGGGCAGGAGGTAAGGATGTTATGCTGTGGAACTCTTGCTGCAAGAAAAACCAATGTTGATCAGATGACACCAAAAGTTCATTAGTTCCGAAGATGCAAAGAACATTGAACTGGATCTTGTCTTTCACCAGAAAATTGATTTTTTATTTCCTTCTTTGATCAATTCTGAATTCTTTAGTTTTTCATTGTATAAAATCTACACGTATGACAGTCAAAAAAGTTTGAAATTTAGCATTTCATGAGTTTCAAAAATATTTAGAAATACACCTAACTCAAATTTATAAATTACCCCAAAGGAAATCCTACAAATTAACAGGTATTCTAATAATTAAGAAAGAGTGGAAGGAAAGCAACCAACTAAATCTAACCTGAGTGACTACACTGACTTCCCCTTGCATCCTGTAAACACAGCCGCTGTGTAAGGTATGGTACCACCTCACTGAGTCTCCTACAAACCTCACAACAGCCGACCTTAGCTTGGATTGCTGTTGTAATTTTACCGCAATCTTTCCTTTTTCCTCTGGCAATTGTTCATGCAGGATCACGACATGGACCAAGAAAGAGAGAGAATCTCTCAAACTCTTGAGGAGTTGACTCTTTGTGAGAAGTAGGAAGAGATTTGTGTTGAAGGAATGACCAATGGAAACATCGTTTGCTAATGTTGATTTGAAACTGCCCATTTCACTCTGAGTACTATTTGTTGACTTGACTTTTGAAGAGTTCCAACTTCTACCACGGTGGTTACAATCAGAACAATCCTGACATAGAGCAGTTACTGTTCCACCTTCAGTTTTGTTCTGGAATTCCTTGGCAAGACTGTGGCTTTGGACAACATTCAAACAATTTAAGCACTCTACAGACTGCATGCTGAATGCAACAAACTCACGATGCCTTCTCAGTTGACTGAGAGAATTGAAGTCCTCTTTTTCACTACTATGAGCAGTTGTCCCAGGATCGCCAGATGGTCCAGTACAGCTTGGTGGCAAATCTTCCTGAACAATTAGAAAGCCTTCAACTCGAATGAGGTGTCCTAGACACCAGGTGTGCATGTGATGACAATTGGAAAAAGAACACTTCCTCTGCAAGGGTAAGGCCACTTCTGATGAGTTGTCTTTTGATGGGCAACACTCTGCAGGATTTATAGTGTTGTGGTCTGGGGTGGGGTATATGACGGTGTCTTTGGACTCAAATGAGTTAGGGTGTGCCTTTGTAATTACACAATCCACCAGACCAGTTTGGTCTTTGAGTTGTACCTGGCCTGTGGCTGAGTCAAGGTGAAGGTAGCCAATTAGTATCTGAAAAATAACAAACAGTTCATAAGTAAGCAGGTAAACTGTGCCACACCAAGTCATTTTAAGGATATGGGTAATTCTAGAAAATTAGGGGTCCATTTTTTGTGTGTCCTTGTCACATGTGACAAATGATTAGGTAAGTTCAGAACACATTTTCTCATTTCCAAGAGTGATGAATTAATGTAAATTACCCGCCAAATGAATAGTAACAGTTTGAAATCAATTCTGGGGATATTTCCACGTCAAATAACAAAGGTCAGATGTAACAGGGACACACAAAGATCACAAAAAGGGTCACAATTTTGGACCCCTAATTTCTGGAATTACCAAACATTATTTGGTCAAGATTCTTAGAACTGAATGATGCTATACTGTGTCATATTCTATTTGGAATTATTCCTAGGCTCATTTCCCAAGATGAAACAGAAAGATGAACAAAGATGAACTAGACAGTAGACAAAGAATTTCTCGGCAAGAACAGACACAGAAAGTCTTAAAAGCAAGGTGTACCATGGGCGGAGTCAGGCTGGTTGACAGTATGCTCCTACAGTGCCATTCACCAGGGATCAAGGTGTCATCACTCAGACTTTCTCCCATGCATCTATGCCAACTTAGCTGCTCTCTGCACTTTTCAATACAGCCAGAGAATTCTGCCATGGATGGAAACTGCCAAGGTGGAGTCTTGAAGGTGAACAAGAGGATAGGAAACTCTGCTTCAAATATCTGAAATTCTCTTGAGTCCATGCAATACATTTTTTTACTAAGACGTATCTGTGTAAGTACGGTTTGTCTGAGCTGTTTTTTACTTAATAAGACACTTTTCCAGTGTGAATTGTTTCATTTCAGTGCAATTTTTCTCAAAGTTTAAAGAGCCTGTGCCATGTAGTTAGAAGTGCCCTCTACACAGAGACCTTCTTTATGAATTATGAACCCAAACTGTAGAAAATGTTTAATCACTGATCTGTTGTCAGTCACATGCTAAGTCAACACACTGTCACACATTAAACAAGGACGGAAATGACGACAGCTGGAAGAGACATGATTAAGAAAAGAGTCATACTGAAACTTCAACTTAAGATGTCATTTTTTTCTAGCGAACAGGAAATTTGCAACAAAAATTGTAAATAGCAATACAATGGCTAACAGTGAATTCCAATGGTACACAAAACGCAATTCAAAGATTCCACTGAAATGTCTATGCAGTCTCTTGTGTCTGTGAGAGTTGTGTGTCATTCACATGGACATGTTAGTCAACATGTGCTATGGTCAGGCAATACATACAACATTGCCTGATTTACCTGTTCATTATCTGCACCCTTTGAGGCCAGGCAGACATGGGATTGATTCAGGAACTCTTCATAGATGTTCCTTTTTCTCTTGGACAGCAGAGGCTCCTTGGAGATTGTAGATGGTGTGTTGAAGAGTCTTAGCAGAATGGCATGGAGACCCTTATGCCTAAAATGACAAGGATGTGGAGACCCATAATGAGACCATGTTGTCAGGAAACAACTGCAAAATATCTCTGACACTGCCTGTCATCCAGTCGGCAGAGCAGGTGCATCCAGTTCGTAAGTGACTTCTTGTCACAAAGGCAGATGCACCACGATTTGCAGGCTCCCACTGGACGATCACTGAAGTTGTGCATTTACTTCCGGCTCCATGTAAACAGCGATCAGTGTATGTAACTCTATGTACAGTGCATGCACAGTGGGCGTGGTTTAAACTGAAGTGATGTCACACTTACGAACCGGATAAACCTTGTATTTTCGCATGCTAATTTTAGCTACAATATACACCGGCCAATCAGAACTGATATAAGAAACTGTGATGCAGCCACAATGACAACATCACGTTGTAGACTGAATGATAGCCCTTAGCTGACTCTAGTAAGAATAAAATAGCAGCCTGCACAAAGTAATAATCTGTGGATATGGACAGATACCGTGTGTCAATTTCAGCCTTTTGGATGAGTTGTGTGCCTACAATTTCATGATCTGTGAACTTATCACAAATGTCTGCAGTGCCTATTCAACACGGTATAAAGATAAAGATTTTAAAATTCAGCAATTTTAAGAAAAGCTTGAAAATATCAAAAACATTCTTGTGTCTAGAAATGCTTCCAATTTACCAAGCATACTGAATGTCTGCAAACTCAAAGAGTTTAAGGGTGATCACATGCTTCTGAGGACACCAAAAACTTGCACCAAAAACTTCTCACTTGAGGACATAATTCAACTTAAGAATTCAATTTTTAAAGTCAAGTTACAAGGCAAACAAACACATACAAAGATGCCAGCATGACTAGAATGTACTAAATCGACTTCTTTGTTCAATTCTCTTCCCTTGCATTACATTGAATTTTGTCTGAACACAATGTATGATCTTTATATTGGGTGTTTTTCCCATTCACTGACTTAATCCCAAGATCTAGATCCACCCTTACTGCAGATGTCTTACCACTCGATGACTGAGCTTCCCAGGGTTTGCTGGCTGGTCAAAGTCACATAAGCAGCAGTACGTATTGCAAAAATAAAAATTTAAATTGTGTTCATTTTATTGAAAGTGTCACACCATTTGTGATCCTGTTTGTGCTTTACCTGATGAGAGTTGGAGTGAATTTTTTTTCTAGCTGAGTCACGACGGAAACCAACCACTCTAACTGGCTAATGGTCAAGTTGTACTTCAGAAGAAGTCTTACCATCCCAGACAAGGGTGGGCTTAATTTCTAAAATACAAACAAAACGTGTGGTCAATAGCAACATGAAGGATTACTGAAAAGCTTCAAGCCTTGAATAAGCTATCAATTAAATATTGTAAGAGCAACTTCATCAATGTGAGTCTGGCACTATGTGCAAACTAAGGGACATCATGGTATGCCTTTGTGGTAGAGTTGTGATCCAGTCCACACAAGTCACTCATAGTCATCCAGTCTAAAGCCACCAGAGATTCTGACAAACTGCACCAGAGGCTTTCCCTTGTCATTGTTCCTCTTTGTGGGTATGTGTACCTGTGACAAGACTTGAGATTCAATTTGAGACTGACACATCATTTGGTCCTTGGTAAGTGTTCCAAAAACCTACAGAATCAATGAACATTTCTGATGATATAAGTACAGGATGACCAAGTGTTAAACTACTATCACGGCCAAGTCTTGAAATTACTGCAAAAAAACCAATTACCTTCTTTGGCCCTGTATCCAGAGGTGAACACGTGTCTACTGAGAGTGTACTTTGCATACAACAGACTACACAAGGCACAGTGGACTACATGGGGGAAGGCAGAAAATAAAGAAACATGGATTTCTCTTGGAAGCAAACCGTTATCTCAAGTCCAACACATGTGGACTCTAGCTTTAAAAATTTTATTTTGCTTTGTTAAGTTTGTCACTGTTGAAGGTATGTTAGGCATTATTAATCACACGGCATTAGTTCTATGTAGGGATATGTGCACGTACATGTATATCCCTAACACTCCTCAATCCTTCACCTGTTGGAGGACTGAGGAGTGTTAGGGATATATTAATTTTATCAGCTAGGTAATTCTAAGAACAGCTTAACCTGACCCTTATCTTACCTAACTTTACTTTCTGATCATGCATCAAACTAACAACCAATAATCTATCTTTCAACACATACATGTAACCCTTCTTTTGCTGTATTAACCACCACAAACTGTCCAAAATTCAATCCACTTCTGCTGCTTATACTTCATACACCTGCCAGTCACCAACAGTCAAATCATAATTCTGGTTGGTACTGTGACCAGTCAAATTCCATCAATAGACAAAGGCAGATGACTGTGACAGACAAAGCTGGTTTATCAATCATTAACAGTCAAGGCACAGATATGTCAAGTTACATAAACAGTCACAGTCAGTCAATTTTGCTTTATGTAGGCAGGGGACTTCAAACTTTTAAAACTGTAACTTGACTGATACAACTTTTTTCTGAATGGACATTTGCATAGGAGGGTTTTGAGAAAATGAGGAAATCAGAAACGAGATGTGGGAAATCAGCAGAAAGGCATTATCACAAACTTCTTTACATCCAAATGTTGAGGTCAATAATTAACTCAGCATCATACGGAATGAATCAAGCAAATTCAAACAACAATATCTTAACCAAAAGTTCCATCTCATTTCAAATATTAATTGGTTCTAATTATTCCAGGCAATTATGCAGAAACAAGCTTGGCGCCTTTGCCAAGTAGATTTCAAGATTCAACTGCTTCAGTCTTCTATCTTTTCATAACATTTCATCTATCCCACAATGTTTAATTGTTAATAATTATCTTTATCTACGGCATTGTGCCTGCATCAAAATAGTGGATTTACCTTTCCAATCTGCAAGTGATGGTAGTGAGCATTGTGGATTGTGACTATACATCCCGACCTCAGAACTTGGTAGGATGCAGAATCATCCATCTGATAACACAGGTACAACCTTTGTACAAACACACATGGCAGATGAAAAGATATTGACACACAATAATAAAGGCGACTATCATTTCTGTTCTAACTGCATTACTGAGTACTTAGTTTGCTCACCTCATGTTCCCATCCAATTCATAAATGCCTGTAGTTGCATCAATGCACTTGGTAACAGCTGCCTACAATGAAATTATTTTGAACAAGGAACAGAGGTCAACACTTTGGTTGGGTAAACTTTTTTATGTCCAGAAGAACATCCATTAACAGATGTTGAGAATTCACACAAAGAGGAAGTGAGGGTTTAAGAGGGTTTTCTCTGAAACACTCCCCCCAAAATTGCTGTCTTCTTACAGTAAATATGCACATTCTGAAAATGAAATGCTTGTGGCACATGATGGGTACGAGTAGGGAAAAACACCAAGAGTTCTTCTTTCTACAAACTCATGTACATGTGGTCTCAGTATGCTGACACACTGTGACCCATTTCATCCACACAGAGGTGTTACCATTTTTTTTTGCCTTGCAAAGATTCCATGTTTTGGTTTACATCAAACATTATTCACCCAAATTTTAACCTTCAGTGCACTTCCTTACCTATGTACTACATCCCTTTAGGCTAACAAATCTTACGTGGACACACAAATGTGTGCAGGTACATGCCAACGGTATCCACTCCAAGTTGAAGTGTACCCCCAAGTGGCAAAAAAAGACAGATAGTAGAAAGTTTTCCAAGCAGGTTCTTGCATGCGTTCTGCGTGTACGCAGAGACCATACATTAAGGAGTAAATTCGTAGTACACATATTCAGCATACTCTGTGTCCAACGCGCCATTGATCTCCATTATAAACGAACGCCTGTGCAGTAAGTACCAAAGAAAACAAAAAACATGCCCTCTTTTGTTCTGTTCAAATCGGATAGTATGCATGACCAATTTTCATCTAGGTCTTCACATGGTGCACAGCATTCAGGTAGCCACTAAGCCCGTGGCTTTGAGTCCATTGAGGGAGCAGTAATACATAGAACCCTTTCAACAGTTTTCATGTACATAAAATGTAGTGATGTAGTGCAGTGATGCCCAGTGGCAGGTATGTATAATCTCAAGCACGACATAAGACATATGATTTGCATGGCTACAGTTGAGGAAAAAAATTGGATGAAAGATTACATTATGTATGCTCAATGCTAGATTAAGTGCAAACTTTTTTGACTATTAATTATAATCAAAATCGAATCCTTAAAATATGCTACAGCATTCAATGAACAAGTTGGAAATGTAGCTAAAGTGAGAACTAGAGGGGAGAAAGCTTAATGATCTGTCTTACCGTGACGCTATTCTTATACTCATGCTCACTGCAACTCTCCTGGACATTAACTGTGGTCTCTTTTCTGCACAGGTATATATGATAAGGCTTCCTTGTGCCCTGAACATTCCAAAATTAAAAAACAATGCTGGCCAAAAATTACATCACAGAAAACAAAGATATTCATCAAATAATCCAATCATATACCTGCACTGACAAAAACAAGCTCAAACAACAAGAGTGATTCTAGGGCATCAATTTTCAAGATTTCAGGGGAAATGCTTTGAATAAAAAGATTCTTCACAATACTATGTTAGGAGCTGAAGAACATGTTTGATTTCTTACCTTCAGAATTGTTGTAGGAGTAACATGAGTCACACAACAAGAGGAATACATTGGTAGAGCACAGTGTAAAAAAGTGAGGTTGCTTCCCTGTGGGAGAATTCAGATTCAGATTCACTGCCGAGTTAACTAGTTCTTCTTCTTGCAAGATCTGCCTGATGCTAAGGTTTGCCAAAGTGATCACAATACACATCAAGAAAGGAAACAGTTAGGTTTTTTAACTGTGAGCATTAATCAATTTAAAAATTAAATTGTAGTTGATGAAATGGGTGTGGCTGTTCTTTTGTGTATATGCTGTATCTGCTACCAATTACACATATCAAAAGTAAGCTTCAAAATTCAAGTGGATTATGCAAAATGTATCCACAAAAAATCTGAAACACAAAAACTGGGGATTTTTTGGCAGGATTTTTTCTATAGAGTATACAAATTACAGCCCTGGTGTTAAAGTTGGTGCCATAAAGATATTTTGCTGTAGTTATGTTGTTAAGTTGATAATTAATCAGAGAATTCAACTAACTGTTATTTTATCTTTACAAATTATTTAATTAAATATTTTACTCCCTCCTCAAATTCATCTTCAAGTATTGTTACCTTGGCAAGAAATGATACACTACTTGATCCAGAAACATCAGAAGAGAGCTTGAAGAAGAACAGTGGTTTCCCATGAATGCTGTTTAAGGGCATTTTAAGCAGATAAAACACACTGGCAAACAAGTATATTATTTTACAAAAAAATTTAATTTGGCTTAATTAATCTCTCCTCACAATTAGACAACAGACCTACAGGTTCTAATTGTAAACACTGAAATTGGCTAGCATCACTTGCCACAAAATCATTTTCAAAAGGTATGTTTAATTTTAATTGGACATAATCTTTGGAGCCTTTTTATAAACTATCATGATCTAGCGTTCATTATCAACTTGATTATAAAAGAGAATGGATATGATATGGATGTCCAAATCTGCAAAAACCCTTTACATGGTAGAGACATTCATTCTGAAAGTTTATACAACCTAGACGCATCAACAGGGCTCTTTTAATGAAATTCACTTCTTTCAACAATGTCTACGTCATTAGCAGTATAACATTACATGAACAAATGGCTTAAATTAAAAGAGCTTTAAAGACAATTTGATTTTTAAATGTAACATTTTCACCAGGTGAAGGGTTTCACTGATTGCATCAATATTGTATTCAAAAATGTTCAATAGAAAGCCTACCTACCTTATTATTGGACTCTTACAAACTAGTGTCCCTTTTACGGTGACTTGCTTTACTCTTCCCTTAGAGCTGCAAGAAAAAAAGTTTTGCCAAAGTAACCACGAATTTTCCATAAATTCATACTAGCCACTCTGAAAATGTTAACTACCATTTTGAAAAAGTTAAGATGTTTCTTTCACAGCCTGGCCAATACAATGACAAGTGACAATCAGTTAGCTGGTGTGTGTGATTTAATGCACTGTTCCATGTGTTATCATGTTCAAAGTCTTTTAACTCAAAAAGATTGATGCTGCTTTGGTACTGATTCAGACAACACCAACTCATTTGCTACTCAGTGAATCAGTCATGGCAAAGCACCCTGCTCAAGAACACAACTACCATCAATTTTTCTGTATTGTGCTTTTTTATGTCCTCCTTAATACTTTCCTGTTGTTTTGGACCTTCTAGCAAACATCTGAATATGTTCCACAGCCAACTCTACAATATGTTTCAAGATTGGAGTGGTAGAGTTGTACCTGTTATGATGCTGAAGCAGCTGCACTGCAGCAGAGGCAGACAGCATTGTCTGCTGTTTGTCAGACAGTCGTCCAGGCTCTGAGGCTATGCTGGAGATGACCACGGGGGTACAGCGAGGGCAGATCTCAACCAATCCTTGTACCCTTGCATCAGCACCTTGGAGCCAACCAAGTCAGAGTTTTCGAAATCACCCAAGCTAAATTAAAACAATCCTTGAAGCTGCCAGCATCCCATGTTTTTTTCTTCTTACAAGTCTCTTTAACACTTGGTCAGGTGCTTGGCAAGTATGGGTTCTAGTATTAGACAATCCTAATTTACGCCAACTTGTATGTAGAACAGTTCACAAACAATGCCAAACTGAGTTTGTACACTGCAAGGATATGGCTGTACAAAATGTCAAAGAAAGTACAGTATTCTGATTTTATTCCAACACATAAAACAGTGACAAAGGCATAATTGGTACTTGATTTATGCATGTGCATAATTGTGGTAATTAGTACAGACTTATATTAGGCAGTACACACATATAGGTACCTGGAATAACATTCCAACAGGGGATTAACAAAGCTTGGTTGAGCCAACCCCAGTGACAAATGGCTACCTATGAAGAAATATGTACCAACATAACTTTAGAATGAGAGCAAACTGTTTTAAAAATCGAATAGTCTGGAGGTAAAAGTAATTCTTACTTAATCTTGTCTCACTTTCACAAAGTTCACGTACGAATCTCATCAATGCACAACTGGAGCGCAAACACACTGCCATAGCATAGCCATACACAGCAGACATTGATTATGAGCACTTGGCTACTTTTGACATCACCAGTCTCAATCGAATTTCACTATTACGTTTCACAAATGCATGCAACGGTTAAAATTCAACATTAAAATACCGAATCATTTGGTAAATTATAATCATTCTGTATACACACACATGAATGCTTAATTTAATTAATGAAATTGATCATCGGTGTACTGACATTCCGAAGACTCTTACTGTGAGAGTTAAGTACCTGACACTGCACTTTTCCGGTATCATCTTTAAGATACAGTTCATCCTCCCCTGTTGATGGACAATGTCTCTTGTCCTCTTTGTCTTCCTGTTTGCGATGAACATTTGGTGATGCAGTCAGCCAGGCCAGAAGAAATGAGTTGGTATTTGGTATTGGCTTCAAGCCTACAAATGATTAAGGACAACAAAAAAGCACGAGCAAAGCTCGTTAAAAGGCTTTCACATCTGAGAAAACTATTTAACCAGGGGTTTTTGTGGACTTGTTATATCGTACATCAGTCAAAGTTTTCCAACATCAGGCAAAGTAAATGTACAAGTCCACTTTAACATTCAACTCTAAAATTCCATAGACATTACTGCTACATTTGTCAGGGCCAAGGAGTAGTATGATCAATGTTTACTCCCTTAAAAACATTGGGCAATGAAAATAATAAAAACTAAAATCTTTCACCAAAGGTCTCAAATTACCCAAGTTCAGCATAAATTAAATGATCTGTGGAAATGTCCTTTTGGATTAAAATGTGCCCTGGTTTTGTGCATTTAACAGATCTGAAACTTCAAATGAAACCAAATCTTTATACAGGGTTTGTAACTTCCAGCATTATTTGTCATCATCAATTGTTTAAATTTGTAAAATATTAATAAAATGTTTGACTGTTCAACAGCAAAGAAATAATCAGCCACAGACATACTGTACATGTACCTTGATTCACAGTGTGATAGTGAAGAGCAGAATGTTGTGGGAGACACTTGGCATTCTCTGTGTGACTGTGGCCTACTTGTGTGTAACCATGAAGCTCACTTATGGTAATGCACTTATGACTTTGAGCAGATGGAAGAGTATTCAACCATGAACCTTCATGCAAGAAATACAATACAAAGAAGTACATGGATGGCATTCAGCCCTTCATGTAACAGGAAATGGTGAGTGGACATTGTATATTCCTGATTCTTTTAGATAAAGGATTCCCAAGACTGAGAATGTTATTCCACGGACTCTTCCTCTTGTGCAACTTGTAATGCTTCTTATCCAAACTATCTTCACAAGCTTTGCATGTTTGTATTAATGCAGTACAACTGTGATTTTTGTGTTCCCATATGGTGACACGGGCACACTGCAGAGTTTAAAAACCAACTGTTACCCTTAGAACAATTTGGAAACATGACTTGACTAAAAGGGAAACTCGTCCCTGCAAAACTGATAGAAAAAGGTTTGACGAAGATTGTTGGTTACTCCATTGTAATTCTAAACACAGAGGTCTGGAGAGGGCCAAGCCTACCCTTGAGTTGGTGTTGAATTTGTGTGGTGTGCAGCATGTAGCTTGCATCTGATGATCCCTGCCAATTACCAGGGCGACTAACACCCAAATGACTTAGCGCATGCTGAGTTACTGTCTCCCACATACTGGCTCTAGTGATCAGTCTGGGTAAGAAACCAAACAAAAATGAAGACGTGTTGAATGTACTCATATCTGTGTGAATGTACAATAAACTCTAAGAAAAAATTGAGGGCACTGTGGCAGTGAAACTCACCTAGACCACAAAGCCGCAATTATGTGACTATTGGTTGTACATGTACCTCATCGTTAAGGAACATTAGGCCTAAATTGCTAATACATGTAGTTAAATCAATTCTTCACATCATGATGGTCTAATGGCAAGTTTGACTTTAATTCAACTGGCCAAGAAATTTGTTTTAAACTCTCTAAGAAACCAATAAAATGTGGAATAATACAAAGCACAGTGCAGTCAGGCATCAACCTTAACCTTTTTTTAACCAGCCTACCGGAATTTTCACAGGCTCACTGGACATTATTTGGCAGAACTAACTTTGACTGGTTTTTCAACTTTATAACCATTTCTGTGGCGTCAAGATGTCCATTGTAAAGCTGTTCAAAACAGTTGAGGATTGAAAACTGTTACAATTAAATAGTAATTTAGTAAACAACATGCTCAAAATTCAAAACATTTATAACCTTTGATTAGTCATGTTTACAAAATAAAACAAATGATGGTTTCAAACAAGTGTTTTGTTCCTAGCCCACCAGGCAAATTAAGGATTACATTTTACTGCCCCACACCAGTTTTTACAAGCATTTAAACACCAGTCTAGTGCTGCGATCAAGGCCTGATGCAGTGATACTTAAAGAAATGCAACATGCTGCATTATTAGAGTGTCATTTCCATCTTTACCATGTTTACTAGTCCAAATAACTTGGACCAAATTGCCTTTTTGAACATTATGGAGCATTTTGGAGACCTGTGAATTCAGAGATTTTTGATTTGGGTTACAATCTATTTAGAGTGAAATAATTAATGGAAGCAAAAGCCTATAGAAGGTACATGTACCCTACAATCGCCCCACCGTGTCCAAATGTTACAAAAGGCAATTTGTAGGGTCCAAGATACGCAAACTACAGTACATATTTACCTACTTACTTAGTTGTTTAAAACACCTGGGACTTTGGTTCACTTTTCCGTGTTGCTATTTAATCTTGGTACCATTTCTGAGTATCTAGCCACATACATACATACAAGTATGCTACTTGCACAAGTCACAACTCTAAATGACTTTTGGCCTTTTCACTTTCTCAATCAAGTCGTCCCCCAAAAGCCATATGCACACATGTAATGTGAGATGCATGTAAAGTGTGTGATGTGCTGGACTGTTTTCATCAGAACGAGAGGGTGGTGAGTAAAAAAGTCAGTTGTATGATCTTCAAAATACAGGTCATAAGATTTAAAGAGATATGCATCAACTTGGTTGTTTTTTGTGGGGGGGCCAATTTGATTGGCACAATTGAGATGGTAGAATTTTTGAGCAAAGTGAATGTAGGTAGCCTTAGCCTACAATAGTAATATTATTAAAAATTAAACCTGGACTGACTTAATGATCTACATTGTACATGTAACCATGATCAGTTGCATTCCAAAACTCAACCATAGCGTTACGAACCTAGTATAAAAAGTCGTAGTGACTTTGAGTTCTGCAAGTATTACAAGGGCTGTATCTGAATCATGGAGCCATGGCCTAATGATTTCAAACAAACCGTAAGCTCGTTACCACACAAGCTACATTTTACCACGTCTACCCGTGTGTCCGAAAAACGGACAGCAATCTCCTTCCTTGCACTATACTTGAAAGAATTAGGACCTACATGTAGGCCTACATGTACTTAAACTTATCTACGCCGTCGCTTTACCTTGTTTCTATCAAAAGTTCTTCTTATTTCTTCTATCAAACGCTTAGTTCAGTAAATTTCCTCAAATTCAAAGCCTCCTGAAACCGACATGACCGAAGGTGCATTCGACCATTCCTTCCTCCATGATTCGACATTTCTTTCAACCATCGCTGCACCGTTTTTATCATTTTCAAGTGGAGCGCCAGTTCATAGTCTGGTTTCCGGACAACTCGCAGGCGCAATGTGTACAGGTGGGGGGCCGGCCGCGATTGTTTTTCCGTACCACATAGCTATGGTCCCAGCCCCCCATAGAGCTGTGCACAAAATGGTACGACGCAAGACGTTCAAAGGTCACAAGATACAAAATCGGCACTGGCTGGCTGTGTACATGATTTGTTTACATGTATATGTACATGTACAGTGCACATGTACATGTTCTCCCGCATGCTCGATGCATGTGTTTACATCAGCAAGTACTGTACATGTACATGTACTTGAAGTTAGCCGGCTTCGGGAAAGTCGTGCATTATGTAGTGATGAAGTCCGCGGTGCCCACACTGGAGACCCATTGTCGGGTGCGGATCTAAGGGGCGTACGTGGGGGGCACACGCCCCCTTTTAACCCCCAAAGATAATGAATAAATGAATAAATTAATTTAAAACAGAAGAAGAAGCGGGACAGGGAAGAAAAGAGGAGTCATACTACCTGAAATCGCACTACAGAGCGGCCTAAAATCCCCAAATGCCCCGCGGGCCCGGATCCTACCCGTACGGGCTATTTTGAGTTCGCGCTCAGGCTACTGGCGCGCTCACCGTGACGGGCCGCATTTACTATTGTTGCTTTTGTTCACACGCCCCCTTTGGAAAATCTGCCCCCCCCCCGGGAAAATCCTGGATCCGTCCCTGATTGTGTCGTCTTTGATCTTGAAATATGAAAAGGTCACGTATGATAAATATGAATGAGGATAGGGTGAAACCTTGAGTACAATTTGACCTTGGGTAGGGGTATAACAATGGAGTAGGGGTAGAAATACGGTACGAATTGACCTTGACTGTAGAGGGAGAATATGAACATAGTGGGTTAAAAACTTTGGGTACAA
Organism: Acanthaster planci; assembly: GCF_001949145.1. The sequence goes on along the minus strand of NW_019091388.1, from coordinate 805,269 downwards.
TTTGACCTTGCTGATAATAAAAAATAGTGGATGAGTCATACAGTGTGTGATGGTATACGGACTGGCCCACCAGGCAATCCTAAGGGGTAATAAGGAGTAGGAAGCGATCATCCCTACACAATAGACAGCTCGTGCCGCCGGTTAATGAGAGAGATAATCTCTAGATAACTGACTGTCTGTAGTGGCTGAGCTGTGTCGGCGGACTATTGTATTAATGATTACATTGTGTACGTTGGAAGTGAGCGTTGGTCTGACTTAACCTTTGGACACTAAGGAAGAGAGGGCGCCCACATGCTAGCGGTCTTTGGGTTTGGCTTACTATGGCTACCGAGATTCGATCGATACGGGAAGAAGACTCTATTGTCCCTAGCCCTGGGCTGAGCCCTTTTCATATTTCAAGGTCAAAGTGTACCCAATAGGCCCCCTCCCACTACTTAGGTTGGACTGTAATTATTGGTTTGTACGTCTTCAATCCCCCCAAAGGGAAATGGTCATAACCTAAGGTTCACGACCCCTTGCACGGCCCTTGGGGTGCAGTGTCCCAATTCAAGGAAAATTCTCCGCCAGGCCGAGGCGCAGAAAAAGTACCCCCAGAGATTGTTTCGAAAAGAGGGGAGTGTTTGGGCCAAGAAATGGTGGAATTGTGTCAGTATGGCCCAAGATCATCTTTGTAGATTCAGGGGCACCCATCTGGGGGCAAAGCAGACAAAAATGGGATTGAAATTAGTCAGAAGAGCCCCAGGAAGGTGAGGGATGTCATTTGAAAAATGGCTGCTGAGAAGACTTGGAAACATTGACTTTTTGGGGGGTGAGTTTGTTTTGGGCGGATAATTAAAAAATTCATTGGTTAACCTACTAAAAATTGAAAATCGAATGAAACCTAAAGGACCGAACAACATATTGTTTTTTGTTTGAGAGGCCTCAGGGACTTCAGTTGCCTGCCATGGGGCTTCAAACTTGGTTGATTTTACACTGTTTTCAATGGAGCTTAAATTGGTTCAGTGCACCCTATTGGAAGGCAGAAAAGCAGATGGCCACTTTTCGGCCGCCTGTGTGAAATCTGCTTTTCAGGTATCAAACTGAAAAAAGCAGAAAAGTAGAATTCACGGTTGTTGTCAAAACGTCTGATTCTCATTTCTGCCTGTTCGATGGGAGAAAAGCAGATGCCCACTTTCCGTCCTCCATAAGATGGCCACTTCTCGACCACCAGCGAACTTAAAAAAACGAAGAAAAGGTAAAATCTGCTTTTCTTAAAGCAGAAAAGCAGGAAAATAGAAAAAATGTTTGTTCTGCTTTTTGAGGTGGCAGAAAAGTGGAAAATTGCCGGTTAGAGAAAACAATCTGCTTTTCTACGATTGTGATAGCAGAAAAGCAGATGGCCACTTTTCGTCCTCCATTTCGGAGATATCATTCATTCGTAAATTTCACGATGCAAATTTTCAACTACAGCACGCGCGAGCAAAATCTCTTTTAGCAGAAATTCCTCTGTTGATTTTTATTGTAATTGAGTTTGTACCTGCACTATATCGCGCGGCGGGCCATGGTGGTGGAGCTGGTCCTTACTCTATGGTTGAAGGGAAAGGGTTAACCAATTAAACCATCACTCCTGTTTCCCATGAAAACCTTTCCCTGAAGATTCTGAAGGTTTTTAAATGATTCTTGGTGCTCTTCCAAATAGTGCACATCTTTGCTTGATTTTGAAAAATCAGTCAATTGATGACACTGAACAGGAATGATTCAATATCGTGGTGTGGGTTTAACATCAAAGTAATACCCGTCAAGGGCTTTCGAGAGGATGACACAAACGTGCCGACCCTGAATACTGAAATCTAAAAAAGGACACTGCATGAGAATAGCAATTCTTTTTCTTCGACTCAGGATATATATATATATTTTGAATAATAACATTTGCATTTTTTTCAACGACCGAGCAAGTTTTATTGAGGGAAATGCACTCAGCAAGCGTCAAGTTTTTAAAGTTTACCCAGTGATTTGCTCCTCAGAACCTAGATAAATTAGTTGAATGTAAAAAAAAAAACAGAACTTTAACATTTTGATTTCAATTTTGTGATTTCTCCGATGCTGCTTAGTTTTATGCTGTATTTTCCTAAAAAGAAATTACTAGCCTAAAAACGAAAGTAAAGCGCCACGGTATAGGGCCCACTTGTATTATTTGAGCTGAGAGTTTGCATGGCCGGGGATCCTAAATTCTTAGATGGTATGCAGAATGTAACACGTGCAGAAGCTTTGGACAAAACCTTGGATATCAACGAAATTAGGTCCTATTCTATGCTGGGGGTGAAGCCGTCATTTTAAATCCGGGAGATTGACATTGACAACATCGTCTGCACTTTTAGCAACAAACTCGACCGTACTGCGTATCCCAGTGCGTCCAGGGCCGGGGGGGGGGGTTATTAAGAAAAGATTCCACTTTTTCAGCCGTAAAAATTACTTGTCCTCCCTCCCCTACAGAAAGACGGTAACACCATTCGTGAAAAACCGGCGCTTTCAATGGCAACATATCTCATCACAGCCCCAAATTCAGAACAAATCATAATATTGGAACCGCACTTTTCGCTGTTTTATTCCGGGAAGGCTGCCTTCACATCACCTGCGTCTTCCTTACTCTATCATGTATAGGGCGTATAATGTACATACCAATATCGAATAACAATTTCTTTTAATGCACAACTATAAACGTACGTCTGTCTAGCAAATGTGGAAACAAAATGCTCCCTTAGTAACAACTTGCCGTATCCTGGGATAGGAAAAACGAAAAAAACAACAACAACAACAACAACAAACAAACAAACAAATATTCAAAGAAAATTTTCTATCAGCCCCCCCCCCACGGGTGATCGAGAAAGTCCGGGGCATTGTATCTCTCGTATATAACTAGCAGTCAAAAAGTGATCTGCTTATTTGTATCTAAGAAAATGTTAGACTGAGGATGCAGCACTTAAATAAATCCCGTGGATGTCTTATTTCTTTTCTTTTAAATTTGTTATTTTTTTAATGAACGGCTTGACAAATGGCCGGAAACAAACCGCCCAGCTCAGCTTTTACAGCACTGGCCGTTTCGCTGTCCACCAAAAACCTTTTCATACCTGACATAAAACATATCAACAGGCGCTCTCACACATACGACGAGACAAGCATTTTCTTTTATGTACAGTACATGCCAAGAGAATGAATTATTCTTGGGGGCTCACCCCGCACTGCCTTTACTGGAGAAAAGCCACCCGTTGAAGAATCGACCAAGCTACAATGCATCCCTCTTGTTCTCAATGGGTGCGTTCGATTAGCTTCCCTGAAAACACCAGTGTTACACTCAAGGGAAGCCTCAAAATGAGGCTTATCGAACGCTGCAGTGTGTTTTCCAAGGCATTCTGGGAAAAAGGTCAAGTCCCCGCCTTGTTCCATCATGTACGTTCATGCTCGAACAGTCCATCCGTGACGTCATTACACTCGGGCAGCCTCCAGAGACCCGCTCGCCAGCTGGGGTAGTGGTGGCTGACACCAGGACAGGCACGAACATCACGTAATGGCTAAACGAACGCTCTCGTGTAAGTTTGATTTACACGTGTAAGCTAATCGAACGCACCCATAGGGCAAAACATTTGCATAACCATTTCTAAAGTTCCCGCCCAAACGTTAAACGGGTGATGAAATGTGGCCCGCAGGGTGTTTCGCAATATCTTCATTCAAAGACGTTAGTTTGCATACTCACACCGGGTAACTCCCAACTTCACCAAGGTAGTCTTTTTGTTCAGTACCACGTGGTCGTCGAGCGGCACAATGCGCGAAATTTGAAGTATCTGCATAAACACGCGGAACAGGTGGTCATGTACAGGCCTGCCTGTATTGATATAATTATTTAGAATTACAACTTTTCATCTTATATTTTCCAGGCAATAACTTCACGTCGAACTGAAAGTCTAACGACTAGAAATGAGGTTGCCTACCTGAATGATGTGGCAAGTGACTAAGGTTCAGTAAGTTTGCTCTGTGGGGAGTAGGGGTTGCTCTTGCAACCCTTAGGAGGTGATCGGCCCAGCTTTTGCGAGATCATGTTTGTCCTGTTAACTGTTGTCTGTGTTTTGTGACTTATTTGTGCATGCACTTATTTCGTCTGTCATTCCCCTAAAATTATTGTGTTGACATGCTGCTCTCGTTTGAATCTTTTTGTTTTTCTGCAGGGGTAGCTCTTGCTACCTTCATGAAGCGATCGGCCCTGCCCTTGCCAGATCATATTTGTCCTGTTAACTGTTGTCTGCGTTTTAATTGTGCGTGCACTTATTTCGTCTGTCATTCCCCTTAAATTAGTGATTTGACATGTTACTCTCGTTTGAGTCTTTTTGTTTTTCTGCGGATATATACTGACTGGGTGTGCGACTGCCCGGCTGGCTGGATGTGCGACCGCCCGGCTGGCTTCATGTGCGACAGGGTGTGTGACTTCCTGAATGAAGTTTTGACTAGAGTGAAGCAGCGATGCTGGATGGGTTTTTTTTTTAGAGGAAACATCTTTTAATTAAACAACTGACCTCCAGGAGATGTCCATCACACCACTATCTTAATAAAAGCACTGCTTCATTTTCAGCTACGCGTGCATTCCATCCCAACTGCTTTTGGAATAAGTGCCACGATTTATCTTCCCCTCCCAACTTGTTTTTTTGTCATCGTAGGGCCTACTTGGAAGTCCCACCCCGTAACCCGGCCACGGCTTGACCAATTAAAGGCTGAACTGACCTTGCAACACCTACACACACCAGCTTGCAGAAAGAAGTGATGTACAGCAGTTGTGACACTAAGCGTCAGGCTGCCGCTGACATCCCACAATTCAGAGACAGAGACTGAGATAATGTGCTTCTTGTACATTGTGTGTCATTTTACATGTTATAGAAGTATCGAAATACATGTAGGCCTACCTGGATAATTTCTGAATCATTCCATTCAGTTTGCACTTAAAGGCGTGCTTGATTGCAGGATCATAAAATTTACGGCAGCATTTTCATCAGAACCCAAGAATTATGAAATACATTTCCTGTTGTTATCTAAGATTCTCATACTTGGGCTTTATAATCTAAACTTCCTGGCTTTTCAAACTTTGTTCTTTTAAAAGTTTCTTCTGTGTTTTAGTAACATGTGTTATGATTTATTAATCGCTCTCATTCGTTCTATCAATTTAAATTGTTCATATTTGTATTGGTTCCTGTTCATAATGCATGATTGATCATAATGACAGTCACACTGAATTAAAAAAAATTGTTTTTGCATTGATGATAGTATTTCATTGCGAGTAACAGGACCTTAGAAAAATGTTTAGCACAAACCATGCAAGAGACATCCAATGTGTGTTTAATAGTTTTTGCAACATATCATCTGGACCTTTCGTATTTGTGAAAGATCACTTTCAAAAAGTACATACAGATAATTGGCAACAGCTTGCAAGTACAGGTAGTTTGTACTCATTCTTCATATTAATGGCGGGTTATAGATCTGTTTATATATAACATCCATACAAATTGTTAGCTGTGTGTTACATATATGTGTTTCTTCATTAGCTAATTTCTACCTAATTATTAACTTTGAAAAACTTTAAATTCATACCCAATAGTTCAGATACTAAGTTTTTTCAAAGATAATGCACTTCTATTTTTGGTGTGAACATTTTGAAAAATAACATTAAACTCAAGAGTCATGGAAGCATTTATTTTATAACTATATAGGTATGTAAGAATCCATATATGTAAGAACAGAATTCAGTTGTCCCAATCTGTTGTTACAGCTTGTATGATTGCAGTAATATTACCTATACAGCTATGAACAGTAATGGTACTGTATATAATTATTTTAGTTTTTGTAGAAATGCGAATATTTTGTATGAGTTTTCAACCTTTTGAACATTTAAACCAATTTTGTTTTATACTGTTGCATGATGGACCATTGTTGCAAGTCGCATAATACAGATTTTGAAATGGTAGATTATTTTTGAAGATCTGCTTTGACATTTTACTGCAAGTAACTGAACCTAAGACAAAACTTGCAGAGTGTAGTTACTCGCCAAGTACAGTATTTTTACTCGTGTTTTTGAGTCATTTTTAAAGCACTTGTAGACGCAGGTTAACTTGCATGAAAATGTATCTATTATGAATCGATTTTTTTTCCAGCTAGCTCAAATGATTTGAAAGAAGACTCTCAACAGCTTTCTTCAGAAACTTATCAATTTATTGTATGAAGTGACAACCTTGAACTCGCAGGTCCTTGAGAAATGGAGATTTTGTAGGTGGGGAAAAATGGAGCACTTTCATATGCATTTTGAAGTAAACTTCGCTTTAGTTTTTAAAATAAACAGTCATCACTAAAACTAAGTGCATTTACACAGCGTACAGCGTGTTTGTCAATGACATTTTTTACCACTGTTCTAAATTTTAGAACAGTGCATTTCAGTAACGTGAATAAAAATCTTTAATATTTATTTTCATAGTCACTGTAGACAGTTTTACTATAATTCCCACAATACTATTTTTTGTCTAATGAAAACTGTTCACAATGGAACAGTTTTAACAATTGCAAGGCCTTGCATTGAATTCATGCATGCTGTCAGTATAGGCGTTGCCATTATCAGTTTTTCCATGTATGGCAGGGTTGGGGGTGCCCAGCAAACCTACAATTCAAACATGTGAACGTGGAAGGAGACGATACTGCCGCTTTTGAACCCCTTTTCTCCTTTTCGCTTTTTATTATCTTTTTAAAATTAATTTTGCTTTTTATAGCTTTTGTCGCCCTTTATATTTTCTTGTTTCAGTCGAGAACTTGGCAGAGGTATGGGGAGTTGGGTCGAAGTGGCCTCAATGCACTTCCATTGCGCACTGGCCAGAGAGCTCGAGCTATATTAGCTCTATGGTACTGTCGTAGTGTATACAAGCTGTTGAAAACTGATGAAAATGTTGGCAATCTACATCAAAGATCGTAAAGCGCTGCGATCTTTGGTCAACATGTGTAGTATTACGTGCCATGGGAGTAGAAGTAGCATACGTCTTAATCAAATGCTGTTCGTAGTGACAAAAAGCGGTAACTTTGACTCCTCGTGGTTCAAGTTGGCGTATGAGTAGTCTAGGGCGACAAAATACAAAAACTCCTGAATATGAATGTATAAAAGACACATGCAGAGGTCGGTTTTTGTACACGTACATATTACAAGGTGTTACAACAATACCAAAAAGATCTAAATGTTTCTTGTCATTGGATTTGACAAGAAGGTGGTAGGGGGGGGGGTAATTTCACATTCCTACGAAATTCAAGTTCATCAATACTTTTAAGAGTGCGCTGTTTTGCTTTTGTTAGACGTGGCAAACGTTGTCGAAAGAGCCTAAGAAAAAGTACACTCACCTTTCAAAATTCCCAATAAAGACTTGAAGGAATTATTGGCCATTGGTATTGTCGAAATGAGCTGCTTAACACTATAAACAAGTTAAACTTAACTTACTACAAAAAATGTAGACAATTATTGTGATATTATTTGTATACAGAGCTACGAACTTGGGTGACATCTCACTTCAGCTTATGAATATGGATATTTTCATCAGCATCCGGTTCGTAAGTGACTTTGTCAAAAGGGCGGACGCGCACGATTTGCAGGCTCCCATTGGTCGATCGCTGAAGTTGCTCGTTAACTTCTGGTTCCACGGTTCCATACGGTGACCAATGCATGTAACACTATATATGTGCAGTGAGTGTGCAGTGGGCGTGGTTTAAACCGACGTGACGTCACAGTTACGAACCGGATATAAACCAAGTTTTTCCCACTTAATGCTTTAAGGAGGGGAGTTCTGAGTAACTATACAAGGAAGCTTTCCTAGATGTATCCAAGTCACAAAATTCGTAGGCCTATTACATCATCTCCCTTAAAAGATTTTTGTTTCAATCTTCATCCCAAGCAGTTTCGATTTAGTTGAGAGGCTGACAGGCATTCCCATAGAGTACCCATATCAAGAACAATCAGACGTACGAAACTTATGTGGGCATGCCCGCCAGATGAACATTTCTTCAAACCCTAGCAAAGAGCTCTGCTCTTCCCGACCATCTCACTGCGGGGGCCGGGAAATCCCCACCCTTACTCAAACTCTGCTCTCATACCCCCGATTTTTGGAAACATGACATGTATGCAAAGATCTGTGTTTTTGATGATTATTTTGAAGTTCATGGTCTTACGCGGAAAAATACACATTTTTTGCTGACTTATTTTGGAAAAATCACGTTTCGCGAGATCATATCCGATTTTTAATTAAACTAGTGTCAAAATGACCTCCACATGACATTCGCCTCGGCACAGGAAAAATTGCAGAGTGACGACAACGGAGTTTATGTCAAGGGGAATTCTGCTCCGGGCTCTTTGAAGGCTTTATCCTACAGAGTTCTCAGCTTACGCCGTTCTTGTCGTCAGTGTCGTTGTGGTTGTCGTCATGGGCGTAAATCCCGGGGATGGATGTATATACCCCCCCCTTTTTAAGGGAGGGGGTGGGCATGTAAACCATCCCCCAGCTTTTTCGTGGTGATAAAAACTAAAGCGTACTGTGAAGAATTTCTCGGGTTCCCCAACAACAAAGATATATTCCATACCTTTAAAAAATGACAATCAAAAAAGCCATAAATGGCACTGCATAAGATTCTTCGTGAATGTAATACATATTACACATGTGCATCTGTACCATGAGCATCGCCCCCCCCCTTCCCCGTGTCATATGGTTTCATACCCTACTCCCCCGCATTTCAAATTTCCACGGCCTGGCAAATCATCCGCCCCCAAGTCTCCACCCCATCCCCTCCAATTTCTGGCACAAATTTACGCCACTCGTTGTCGTCGTCATTGTTTTTTCTTTTCTTTTAATTTCTTCAGTATAGCAAAATAATCAATTTTTGAAGTTTACACAAGTGAGCATGAAAAAGTGTTGTTTTTATTTAACATAATGTCAATCCAATAGTAGGGCCTTTCTAAAATTTGAAGACGTGCATAATATATCGTATTTATCAGTATGGGTCTTACTGGTTGAAATATGCCTGCTGACGGATAAAGCGTATAATACATCTCATCCGTTGAATAAAAAGTTACAGCAACTTGAACGTATTTATGAAAATAATGTATTGGATTAATTTCTTTTGCAAACATTGGCTAACTTTACAGCCGTGCACCGCCTGGGGGCTCGCGATGCACATTCACTACAGGGCGTTCTAACGTACATAAAAATGTGTACAAGGCTGGACCCGTGCGTCGAAATGCGATCCAGTTTATTCGGAAACGAACAAAGTAAGGCAGTCCAAAGATCTTCCTATAAGGCCTGTCACTGGATACACGGCTCTGAAGTGGGATTTAGGCAAGTTTAAATATTCTTTAGGCCTGTGAAGGAAAGCTGTAGGCCTAATTGACTTGTTTTTCTTTTTATGAGGACTGATGAAGAATGTTAGAAAACACCGACAAACTGATTATGATAATAAGACTTAAAAATGGGAAACTCTAAAGAGTTGATCAAACAGTTGAAGTTTTCGCAAGATTGGTATGTAGTCTTTTGTGTAGATTTGTTTTATCTAAAAAAGAAATATTATTCTTTTATGAATTAGTAGGCCTATAATAATACAACTAGCATGGCCAAATTTCGTATAACTGGCGTACAAGGGTGAGTTTTCCTCGAATGATAATAATGGCAGCCGGGCAATGTTTTCAGGGTAATTTATGAAGTGTTAAGCAGCAGCAGGCCATGCCGGTGTACGCTTGAGGATAGTCTGCTATTTCCGACCACTCCCTCGCCTCCACGTCGTAGCATTCGACGGACTCCAACCAGCATTTCTTGTCCCAAGAGTACCCTCCCAGTATGTAGATGCGGTTGCCGACTAAACAGCTGGCGGCTTCAGCCCGCGGTTGCCCCATGACCGCTGGCAGGGTCGTCCAGGTGTCTGTCCCGGGCTCATACCGATCGATCTGCGGTACGCATCGGACGCCTTCGGGGGGGTTGACTGTGGCTCCTCCAGTAAGGTACAGGTAGTCACCCACGGAGGACAGAGAAGCGAAGAAGCGAGGGGTTTGGAGGTCTCGCTTTTGTTTCCACGTATCGGAGGCTGGGCAGTAGCATTCAACTTTGTTGGAAACTTTCCTGTTCCCTGCATTTGTGAACAGGTTTTACAGGGAAGGAGAAACATGTTAAGTCTGTCAGATGCAATACAGTCGATGTAAGCAAGCTTACTGGAAAGTCCAGCAACTCACTTGTAATGTACTGCTTGAATAGGTTCTCAAAATTTCCAGAGAGCTCGCTGAATACATTTTCTAGTCCACATTTTCTCTAGGATATCCAAAAAATGGCAGAGTAGAAAGCCATAGTACTCACAGAACACTGAGAGCATAATATTGCCTGCAATTTCTGTGTTTTGTAAAATTTAGCATGAGAGTTGGTCCCCAAAGCTGGCTTTGTAAGCAGTTCGGCATGACATCTTGGTCATCAATGTTACTGGGTTAATATTTCTCTCTTCCCGACAACTCTTGTGATTAACAGCTCCTGTCATTTGGCACTTGTCACTGTGAGAGAACGTAAATACCTGATCCACCAACCGCATACAATTTCCCATCACGCACAGCAACTGCAACACCCCGTCTGGGAGCACAAAGTTGTGCTCTCTCTTCCCATTGGTCGGTACTTGGATTATAACGCTCGACAGCAGCCAATGAGATTTCACTGCTTTGACGTCCTCCTGGGAAAAACGTAAAGGAAACAAAAATATGGACATGTATTCGGCTGGTAGCGTACATGGGTTATCACTTCAGAAGCGAAGAAGTATAAAAACAATAATAACAATTTAGTAATTTTCATTGCCTACCAACGACATATCTTCATTTAATATTTCCCGCTGTGTATCTTTTCGATTGTAAATTCATTTAGTGTTTACCTTTCGATAATCTTTGCGTATCTTTGCTTTAGTTGGACGAAAATTCTCTAAGGAGGAAAGGAAGAAGATTCCTGTCCCTTATATCAGTCAGGAGGACGGTGAAGCGAAACTGAACCGAAACGAAACTAACCATTCAATATATTCAGTTGAGGTAAGAATTTTAATACACCTGGACGGACAATAGAGTGAACAATAATGTTCCTTGACCTAGCTGATTATGTGCCAAAATAATTGTGGCTTTTTTTTATCGGAGACACAGAGCCCATACTTTGCAGCTCCTCAGCTCCATGTATTTTGAGAGTAAATACTATCATTCTGAAATAATCATTATAAAGGTACGAGGTACGATGCTGAAAACAAAGACAACTGTGTCGTGTTGCTACCATTATGATGGTTGTAACGTGTTGGAAGGATGTTCATAACCTACCGATGGCATATATCATTCCATCAAGTACGCCCATCTGAAAGCTTTCTCGTGCGTTCCTCATATCAGCAATCTGGATCCAAGATTCCGTACGAGGGTCGTACCTAAAGGCTGACTTCAAAGGGTCATCCATGTTGTTGACGAGTTCCCTACCCCCCATCACGTACAGAAACCCTCCAAGAACGGCAGCTGAAAATGAAATCGTAATTCGTTTGAACAGAAGTTTGTGGATATAACTAGAATGAAAGGCTATGGATAATGACGAGAACAATTTCCTTGCATGGGACCAACAGTCCATGCCGCCAAATGACGGAAAATTGCGGACACGGATTAAGGGTAAAAGTAAAATTGTTGCCGTCATGCAGGGTCTTACAAGAGGCATCAGGGGCGGATCCAGGAGGTTTTCAGGAGGTAGACCGAAACCTTTTTTTCATCTACTTTTTGTGGACAAGTAGAATCGATGCTGACACATCATACAAAACATACATTGTTTAAACAATGGTATTGGTGCACTTACGTTAGTTATATTGTCCCCGTTTGAAGCCTTTTTTGTCTCAGAGCGGGGGGAGGACGTTTTACCCCCGCCTGATCAGCACCTGACCATGAAAATGCCCGTTTATCATGATAAGTTTCGTTGTACCGGTTTTGAGGGTATGTTTGTGCCATGTTTTTGAAAATGTGAGATAACTTCCCGTAAATAGGACAAGTTGCACAAAAACCTTCCCCGAGTGAAATTCACAGAATGCCTCCTGTGAACCAAAAGTGATAGATTCCGGTTTTTTTTTTAATTTTATTATTAAGCTTAATGCCATAAGATCACCTCTATAATGCACAATAATGCACGTTCTATAAGATACGTCTATGTGACAAATGTCTACGACTGCTCAATCGTGTGAATTCTTCCGATAAATCATGTGATCGTGCTCTATCGGCATCACCTGTTCGTTTTATATGATTTTTTAGTATTATTCGTTTTTATTCTTTTATTTACCCATGGTAAATCCAAACAGCCAGGGCAGATTTCAATTGGGGCGATGTAGTTATAAAACTAGGATTTAAAATTTAACATAAACAGGATTTGATTAAAGCTAAACATAAAAACCAGATAACTTAATACCCCCAAAAGTGTTTGTTAAACCATCAAAAACAAGATAAAGAATTACAAGACTAAACAAAAGAACAAACTACGGAAAACAAAACTTAAGGTCAAAACCTTAAGCACTTTAGCATTTACATATTAGAAGCTGAACCAAACACATTGATGAACCTAAGACTCTCCTCCATCCCTTAAATCATAATTTTTCTGTTATTGGATTGACTGAAACTTGGTTAAGATATAGATAAATGAAATTAGGGAGTTTACCACAACTAAGATGCTCCGATAGATGATAAGTAAAAGGACTGGTGTGTCTGAACCCGAAGGGGTGGGTAACCAGTAACCCCGAATGAGATATCCATGGAAAAAGATACTACCAATTTACAATCACAATGCCAGAAGGCATTCACTCAGTCTAAGAATCCATTCCTAGGGTACAAACCGCGGACACACCAACCTTTATATTACACCAAACGATTTAATAATGAGTTTGACAGATAAAGTCCAGGTAATTAAGACCTTGGACCAACCTAGACAAATCAAGCTTGGAAGGTAGATAACTCAGACCTAGGTGGACTAGGCTGGGCTGGGCTAGTTGGACTGGAAATGGGCAGTGGGGGATAATATTTCTGACGACTGATATGTCACCATTCTGAAATACTGGCTTCCTGTCAGCCTTGTAAGCCTTCTACATCACATCCTTCTGGTGGTAGCAAGTGGGTCTTGGATGAGGTATATACCATGCTTAGCCAAGATCTCTTTACTGGAGTAGTACAGCCAGGCGTTCTGGTCGGTAAATGGATTTCGCCAGTATGTGGCGCGGTTTGTCCTTAGGGATCTTGGACGACGTCCAGACCTGTGGGTGTTTTTAATTCCTGGCGACAGGTCGCATCTCTCGGAGAGAATATGTTTTAAGTTTATCATACGGGTACTCTGGTGATTCGTCAAGAAGTTCAGGTACACCGCCAAATCGCAGATTATAATTTCTTGAATAACGCTCAACGTGAAGGTTTGCAGCATTTAGATCGACGACTTTCCATAGATCAATGACCCTCTCGCAGAACCCGCGTGTTCGTGTACAGTAACTTGATGACAGTTGTACAATGGTAGCTTGTCTTCATGCTTAGACAGAGCACAGATTTGTACTCTTTTTTGCCACTTTTGTGTGTAAGTACCTGATTTATTCGTGGACTCACATACACTTATATAAAGTAGGAATAATGTAGAATTCCTTGTCCTTTTTGACTGAGTGAACACAACCTAATTCTGAGACTTTTCTGTGTGTATAGTGTACTTGTGTAGAAAAGTGTTGGCGCGTTCCCATTGAGTGACACTGTTTCCCAAGTACATGTAACTGGTGGGGCTTGGCGGTACAAGCATAAAGAATCGGAGCCGTTAATGTCCTGGGTGGGTTGATTGTAGACTGTATGACCAGCACTCTGCGTTTGTTGCATATTTTTTTGGGAGGGGGTGGGTTTTCGAGCAGAGGAATGTTTTCAATTCCTGTTGTTAGCAAATTGTATATG
>NW_019091388.1:771322-790328 GCF_001949145.1 Acanthaster planci | reverse complement strand
TTACATTACATTAAAATAATCGTTCTTTTCAAGGTATTCCCTGAACAAAGTAGAGTACCAAAGCGAATACGTCTGATATGTACGTTTTTTTTGGTGAAGTTCAGAGAAGATATATGGACGATTGTCAGTCAAATAGTAATTCATAGTAGTAAGTGACTTTTGTCAGTTATTCTAAAGATGTAAACAATGTACTTCGTAATTGCCTGCTAATAGTTACGTTGAAATATACATGTATTTATAATCTTTGGAATGGCATGTTGTATACACGATGTTTTAAAGATAGGGACCCTCGTTCGTAAGCAACGGATTTATGCACACTGTAACTATCGAGTTTTTTTTGGGGGGGGGGGCATTTTAGTGAGTCTCCAAATTCTCAGATATTTGGTTTGTTTTATTTGCTTAGTTTATACTTGAAACTATTTAGTTAGTTCGGCTATTTGTGAGGACTGAGTCACTTAAACAGAAGTAAAACAAAAATCATAATTCTAGTTTTCTAATCAAATCACCGCGATTGATAACTACACAAACACTAGCATAGGTTACGGTTTTCAGTTCAAAAAATCAAATTATATCCTAATCGCCGTGTCATACAATGTACGTGACGTCTTCTTAAAAATGCAGAATTACGAATCCAATATTTCCGAGCCTTTTTTGGCATTTGTTTGTTTTTGGGGCAGCAAAAAAAATTGGGGATGGGGGTGCTAAAGCGTCTGAAAGCGTAATACACAAGAGTACCGGTTCACCTTTAAAGAAAGGCGTATTTATATATACATTGTAATTGTTGTGGCAAGCGATTGGGGTTATTGTGGGGAAATGAAATTCCCCAGACATTGATTTTTGAACAAAACTGACAAATTCTGACTGGTTTTCTTTGTCAATGTTGTAATTTATATATACAGTCATGGTGTAAGTAAACTTTAACCACTATTTTAGTCACATCATGTCCCGTCCAAAGTGAAAAGGTCGTAAAAACCTTTGAGGAAAAAATGAAAGTGAATGGTTGAGCTCATTATAGGAATGGAAAGAATAATGATTATTGTAAAGAAAAGCGGTTTAAATGGCAGTAAAGTGTATTCTGCTCAAGTGTATAATCTTTTAGACACGACTACACATTTACAGACAAATATTTAGGCTTTTGTTGTGATCCCCAGTAATTAATCTATATGCTTTGGGACCCATACTGTGATTCTATGTTTATAAATTATTACACCTTAACCGATTCCGTTTTCATAAATCCCAGCATTTCAAGTGGCTTTCCCTCTGGCCATTTTTTTTAATACACGAATTCTGTCAGCATTAATTCATGCAGCTCCCATGGCTGTGAAATTCTTCCTCAAAGCCCATTCACTTGTGCACAGTGTTCTTAAGAGTCAGGTGTTTTACAGATTACCAAAGGGCACCTTCTCGACATTTATATTTAATGATTCATTAATTTTACATATTTACGTATTGTTCACAAGCAGTGACCTTAGACAGGTCACGCGTATTCCAGGGTAAAATCGTGCACATACTGATCCTAGGAGACGTCGTGACTGCAGTGGCGCCACTGTATTACACGCGTCTTAAGCTTGACGCGCGCGTGCATTTGGCAAAACACGTTACCTTACTGGTCGAAAATGCATGCAATGCATGCATACTATCTTGGTCCGTTTACATAAAGTTCGGTTCATTCATTCTTGAATTGAAAATGAAACATGAAAAACGAATCCAAGCTGTTTTTAGTTTTCCATTAAAAAATCAATCAATTTAACTTTGAAAAACTCTTCTGTTAATTTGTTTTTAATGCAAAAAAAAAACAGTAAACATGGTTATCTATCAATACACTTTTTGAAGAATTAAAACAGTCCCATTTTTACTTGGTAATCTATAAAATGTCTTTATAGCTCCCAAATTACAGAAAAAATATTGGCTGTGTGTGTGCTACACATGTAAATGCAGATGGATCATCTTAGACGTGACGTCGTACCATGTCGAAGGAGACGGTTATTATATAGGCCCTATCACATGTACAATACGACAGGGAACCAGTGTTAACAAATCTTCTTCTCGTTTTTCAATTTTTGGATTTTTGTTTTCAAATCGCAAAACTGATGAAAGAGACGTACACGGACCCATGCACTTGCTCCAGTAGTAATGACTTTTAATGCTGGTCGCCGATTTACACTGCCACATAAGCAATGTGCGACGCATGGTCATATTTTCATTTGGTCAACGGAATTCACAAGTGGAGAAAATATTTTCTGCATCTGAACATCGAAATTGAAAGATGTTTCGACGTTCGTTTAAGTTGCTCATTGTTTGTTTGCATATTAAGGCAGAGTGAACGTTGTCATCGGGTTTTTATTTCACACATGCTCACTGAGGAAAACAGTTTCTTGACCTTTTAGTAAAAGTCTGTGGTCAGTACATGAGAATCTCCCATCTAGATCGGTGGAAATGTTTTGAGGTCATTTTGAATATTTCAGGAAGCTTGCAGACAACCTGTCAGGCCAGTACAATTTAACATCGCACAGCAGAAACCGGGTGGGTGTCAAAACGATCAACAATAATTATACGCTCAAACTTAATCCGGAAAAAATACACCACGATGCAGTGGCGCACCTAAGTGCATGGGGAGTCTCGGGCCTCAAGGCCATACTCAAAACAACATACAACTACATCTTAAACTACTAGCTCTAATGTAGTCGTAAATCCCAGACCTCTGTGGCACAACTGGGGGTGGACATCATGAGCTATTTTGAATAAATTATTTTGAATGCACATCATTCGTAAATGGGAATCAGATTCGAGCTAAAACGTCTCAAGTTGTCAATAGAAGTTGCGCAAGACTGAATGACGGATTGGTTGATACCTAATTGGATGACGTCAACTCAAACGTGTGTGTCGTCAATGCCTTTTACGCGAAATCTAATGTACATGTATGTACCTCTAAACGAGAAAATTAACAATTATAAAACAGAAGCATGAATTCGCATAGCCTAAACCTCTACCTTTAAGAACGGTTACGCATACCAGTAGTGTGTTAAATTTGATAACTTCGGTAGATGCATTAAGTGCAATAGGTCTTACCCGCATGATGATGTCTGGGTTGAATCATTTTCGTCAGAACCCTCCACTTCTTTGTTTCAGAGTTATAATACGTCAGTACATCACCAACCGAATCCTTAGCTTTCCTTGGTTGGCCACCCAACGCCACCACAGTAGTGAGTCGCATCGTTGACCGGGGAGTTGTTCGGCTAGACTGGAGAATGCTCTGTCTCAGGGGCAGACAGTAGTAATGGAGTGCCTCCCGAACCAATGCCTCGCACGACGGTAGCTCCATCAAGAAGTGTGTGCTCTCCACGTGATCCACGAGGTCCGCAGGTTTGATCATCGGGAGACGAACGTTCTCCAGCAGGGCAGCAGCATGACCCAACCTTGTCTCACGGTCTAATTCGATCCACCGCAATACTGCTGCGAACACGGTCAGTTCAGAATCCACGACCAAATCGTCGCGAGCTAAGAGCGTCATTAAAGGTTTCTCCGGCAACTCCAAGAATTCCTGAGCGTCGGTAATTTCACCAAAGTTCCTGGCTGCCATCTTGGAGGCCTCCTCCATCACGCGGGTCAATCCAAACACCGTAGCCAGTCCAAGAGTCCTCAAGCAGTTGAATGTCTCCATGTTCTCGATCATATAATCGCAGCAGATCTTCAGGGCGAAGGAGAGCTTGAGGTAAACAGAAGCTGCGAGGACCTCTTCTAGTGTTGACGAATCAATTGGCAGATTTCCAGTGTACATGGACTCGAGGAGCAACTTTAGCGTGTCGAAGGAGATGCCATGAAGTTTGTAGACGAACTCCTCGCTGTCCAAATTCTCCCCAGTGAAAAGCTCCGAGAAGTACCCGCTGCATGCGGCAAGAACCAGCTTGTGGGTGCCTATCCGATGGGGCCCAATGGCCAGCACTACATCATTCAGCTGCTTCTGTCGCCACAGAGCTGTCATTGCCCCGAGGACGTGCTCAGCGTGAGGAGCGTCCGAAGAAGGCAACGTGACGTTAGGATGAGACACCTCAAGCAGTGTACTAAGCTTGGACTGTCTGCCTGGCAGCTCCGGCAAGACAACCCCAATCGTTTTCGGTGACCTAGGAACTACCGGTGTCGTGGTCTCGGATTTTGTTTTATATAGACTTTCATCCCGCTCGGCATCTGTGCGTTCTTCATCTTCTGTGCGAATAGGCGGTACAGGAGTCGTCTGTGTTAACTTTTGTCCAGCGGGTACCCGGCTGCTTTTTTTCCTATTCTTCCACCGCAACATCTTAATAAATAACAAAAATGGCACTGTTATGAATCTGGATGCCCGTGCTGTTATTGATGATGATGACTATCATCTGCCCTTTGGGCTGGTTGACTGTTGCCAAAACAACATCTCATAGGACAATGCACATGCGCATGTGCGTATCCTTGCACGTCGCGCGCTCTGCGCAAGCACAACCGTTTTGCCGTCTCGGCTTCCGAAGCTACGGCTAGGTCTACTGTCTGCGCGTCTCCACGTAAAGAAGTCCTAGCTCTATCCGGTTCGTAAGTGACTTCGTCACAAAGGCAAACGGGCCACGATTTGCAGACTCTCATTGGACAATCATTGAAGGTGCGCGTTAAATTCCGATTCCATGGTTCAATGTCAACGGCGATCAGTGCATGTAACCCTCTGTGCAGTGGACGTAGTTTAAACTGAAGTGACGTCACGCTTACGAACGGATAGACAGCGGAATCGGATGTAGACTTAATATTCCTCCTTTTCGTCAGTTGTTTTAATGATGTTCTCTTGTTTCCCGTATGGAATATGAAGCTTTCATCAATGCATAAAGAGGGACATTTGCCCTTCCAGATGCCACCAGGATTGCCAGATTTAGACCATTTTCAGGTCTCATGATCCAATATATGGAGCCATCTTTTCGCGGGAACATGACCAATAATGTGTAGATGTTAAGCGGAAATTCCACATAAAAATAGCAAGCGGTACTTTAAGAACTTCTGCCTTCTTTTGCGGGTATTTTCCTAACTAAAACAAATATGGATATGAAACTTACATCAATGGATAGAGGGACATTCGCCCTTTAAGAGGCCACCAAGATTGCCAGATTTGGACAATTTTCGGGTCTGTTCTGATCCAACAATGGATCCATCTTTGCGCGGAAATAAGACTAATAATGTGTAGACAAAACGGGAATTCCACAACAACAAAAAGCAGCAGGACAAGAACTTCTGCCTTCTTTCGCGGATTTTTTCCTACCTAAAGCAAATATGGATATGTAACCTACATCAATGAATAGAGGCACATTTGCAATTTCAGATGCCAAAAGGATTGAAAGATTTGGACAATTGTCTTTTATGATCCAATATATTGAGCAATTTTTGTGCGGGAACAGGACCAATAATGTGTAGACAAAGCGGGAATTTCACGAAACTAGCAATATTATATCATTTACATCAAAATTTATGTTAAGTGCTTTGACACCACTGAGTATAAAGCGTCACATATCAACACTTCATTATTTGAGCAACACAACAGCAAGTTGCTTTTGCATTTTAAAAATCCGTGCCTTTAAATTTCACCTTCAGGACCACAATTTCCTTAACAATTATGTTTTACTTAGAACATTTGTTGGCCGTTTTAGTAGTTTTCAATCATCATAAGCATGGAGAATCCGCCCCACTGATGATTTTGATTGCGAATGTTAACTTCGTTTTTGTTTAATTACGGCAATCAGGTTCGCATGATAAAAATTCAAAAGTATGCAGCTTTTCTTGACTTCAGTAGACTGGTATTTTCCTCTAAAATAGTTCATAGGGCTTAGGCGTCACTTCCACCCATAATGATGCAAGATATGGGGCGGAGAGAACCCCCCCGCCTTTGTGTTGGTCATTGTTTGGTCGGAATCTCAGGAACTCTTTACAGACTTCTGGAGGATGTGTTGGGTAACAATAGTCTAGAGTGCGTATAGGGATTGGACGTATTGGGGGGGGGTACCCATCGGCCCTATATCGCGTACGGTATCCTTCCATCAGTTGCACTACCAGTGGCGTAGCCACGGGGACGGGGAGGGGGGGGGACGTGTCCCCCACAAATTCCCGGTGCCCCCCCGTTTCCCCCCCCCCCCACAAAAAACCTTGATGAATGGATATTGAAGAAGGCTTAAAAAAAAAAAAAGCTTGAAAAACCACACCACTGGAAGCTGGTGCCCCCATCAGGGCGTTTTAGATGGGTTATTCTCAACAATCTCTGTCACTGTTGAGTCTATTTTTGAACATAATGTGGCCCAACTCTGGAAGTTTTCTTGTCTGCCAAACACTTTGCTTCAATCATTTTCTGGCATTTGTATAGTTTCTTGCACATGCTTTGCTCAAAGTTTTAGGCTACCGTCTATTTTTCGTTTCAAGCTGCCATGCTGGTGTGTATATGCTCGCTGTGGTAGTTGAATCTGACAGTCAATAATTACATGGTAAACGTGGCAGAACATTCAAAGAGACATGTACCTAGTTTGAACATCAAAGAAGCAACAATAATTCCAATGAACAATAAAATATACCAAAAGCGTCTCTTTGCTTGCATTTTACAAATGTCTGCTGATTTGCAACAGTCGGCTGGCCAAACTTAGCAATTGGCCGCTACGGTGAACTCGAATGTGCATTGGTACCGGCAATTCTTTTCAAGTTTTAATTAGTCGACCAAAATAATGTGAAAAATCTAACGTGCATTTAAATTTGTACAAAGGAAAGGAGGGTGATTAATCATCAAGGCGATGAGGGCGCTATAACCGATGACTAATGACACGGAGGGAAGTCACTCAGTCGGGCTACCTTAAAATTTAGTGCACCTTTCTCCTGTATTGGCATCAGTTACCAGCGAGCGGGTCAAAGATATTTTAATTCTGAAACGTCAGCTGAACAAAGCTGAAACAAGTGACGAAGATTGTCCTCACTCTACATCAAAATGACCCGTAAGTGGTATACTTTTTATTATTATTATAGATTCATATACAGATTTCTTAAAATTTAATGTTCAAATAAAGCATGTGATTTGTTAATTTAACATATTTAATTAATTTGAAAGTAGGCCTACGCCAGTTCCCCAACTTGTCACGATGACATGTTGTGACTGTAGGCCTAGGCGTCAGAACAGGCATGTCATCCCAGACAGAAATAGCCTCCAGCACTGTCATGATAAGCCTTTTTCACGTTTCATATGTGCAAGCAGAGGGAAGAAATTCATGACAACAACGTTGCGTAACGTTTGGCAAATGGATGCTCGCAATAAACCTTTTTGAAGTTGGCAATGCATTATATAGGCGTGATGGGTGATGAGGATGACAAACAAGCAATGCATTTCATGCACAACCCTATGGGGGAAGTGAACCAGTCAAAAATCAAGCTACAGTTTTCTACTAAATTTGTCTTATGTATCTGCTCATCAACTCACAGATGCATGCGTATTATATTAGGGCCTAATCATATAGTAATATAGGGAGGCTCATAAATTTTGCAACTATTTTTTTTATGTTTTCTTTTGGACTTGATTTTGGAGAGGATGTAATGAGAAACATTTTGATATAGTTTGGATTCCATCGGTCCTTGCAAAACAAAGAAATACTGATTTATAGTTGGCCTAGGGGTATTTCAAGATGTTTTGGGACTTTTTTTTGCATGTGTAATGCAGAGGAAACTGATGTTTTTGTACACGAAAATGAGTGGGTTTTGACTGAAAAGCTTAAAATCCATATTTTTGTAAAATCTACCTTATTTCAATGAATTAAATATTGGGTGAAAGAAGGCAGACCCTGGCTCTTGTATATATGGTAATTGGTCTTTGTGTGTAGCCCAGAAATGAAAAGACCGAATTTGCATCATAATCACCAGTTTCACAATTTCAACACTTTGAAAAGATGCAAGTTGCAAGTTGGGTCTTGACAAAGCGGTGTCAGTAGACAAAGTTGAGGCATACATGTACGTGCAACAATCTCTTGATCATTATTAAGTAACAAAGGAAGTGTTTGCTTACAAGGGGACGCTTCCATCTTTTTTGATTCAGAAAACATTTGGTCATTTACATTATAGTGACATCTGCCATCCCACAATGTTCCAGTCACATGCACATTGACCCAATGGTTGTGGATTTTGAACAGCAGTGTGGGAGAAAAAGTGACTTTCTTATCTTACTTTCTGTTAGTGATAGTTACTACAGGCTTATACCTGTACATGTGCACTGCTGTCATGCTGTTACATGCAGTAAGTTTACTCTTGGAACAAAATGCTACTCAGGACTAATCACAGGTTGGCTTTGTGAATGAAACTTTTCATCAACCAGTCAGTGACTGCTTACCAAACCGTTTCCACTGTTACCAGTTTTGTTTCCAGTGTGTTGCAGGGTTTGTTTGTGGATACATGGTCAACATTGCTATTTTCACCCATAACTGCATAATGTCCATTAATTTATTTCCCAGATACCTTGTATTGAACGTGTACATTTACATAGCAAATACATGTATCACACCTTTTATCTTCGTTTTGGAACTGTACCTACTTGTAGCCACAAAGGAAATACTAATAGATGAAGGCAACACATCCCATTTGTACTGGATTCTTTTTTTTGCTGACCCTGGCAGATTCTCTGAAAGATAGAGGATTGAGATTTTGGGACTTCTAAAGGTCGGATAGCAGATTCACAACTCAAAAATGCAGGGCACTCTTCATCAGTATCATTTGGGACCAGTTACACTGACTGGGACCAGCTACACTGACTGCTTCTGCACAAATGACTCAATAATAACTGCCAGAAATGATTAAGCTGATACAGAAGTATCTGACTTTAATAGATGTACTTGTAGCTTGCCAAAGAAGCCTTTTTTGGCCTCTATGGCATTTTTATATGTAAATACATGTACATGTATGTTAAGTCTCATATAAAGACTAGCGCATACGGTCACTTCATGTACAAGTGTGTATCAAAAAGCACAATGTGAGTTGTTTACAGATGTTCCAGGCAGGCAGTGGACATTAGAGTCATGTCTAGTTCACCATCTTTTATGCATAATCTATGCACCCTAATGGACGACACATACATGTACATGCCAATGTTTAAAGTTTTGAAGGATGCATCAGAGCAAAAGGTTTAAGATGTTTAAGTTGTATAAACCTTTTGAGAAAGATTCTGCTAGGATTAAAACGTCAGGCCCTCTAACTTTTTCACTTTGTATTGTTAATTCATGTACATGTACTTTTAGGTCACTGTAGTCAGCGATGAGTTTGCAGCAGTTTTTGTGCTTTAAATTTCAGCAGTTTAAATTTTTTCTTTTTGACTGAATAGGTGGTAATCAGCGAGAATTGGCAAGGGCCAAGAACCTGAAGAAACAGCAAGAACAGCAGAAGAAAAAGGCAGCAAAGACAGCAGGAGGAAATGCAGGCACAAATCTGGAAAGTAGACGTCAGAGGTACAGTCTGGGTTATCACTGATTGTCATTGTTCCCTTAGCAATTTTTTTTTTCAAGAACCTTCCCAAATCCTCCATAATCCTTTACGATGCCAGGAAGCTGGAAAAAATAGCACATTCTGTGTACTTCCAAACTTTATGGTGGATTTTGTAGGATCCTGGAGGGTGGCAAATTGGAAGAAATTAGACTTAGTGTTGCTTTTTAATGTTACTGTGCTTGGTATTACCGTGTGACCATATAGTATCATTCCATGTACCGGCAGACCAGTTCACACCATATGCAGAGAGTTTGAGGCATGTTTGCCTCTTGTATGATCACAGTTTTGGAAATTGCCATTCGTAAATTGCCCCCTGCATTTGTCAGATATACATGTATGCCATGCTTCAAATCAAATGTGATTTTCCGTTCAATTAGGAGAAAAATTTGCAAAAGTGAAAAAAAAAAATTTAACTCAGTTTGCCAAAAATGGTGTCTTTTTTTCGTGCAGGGATGCCGATGTGATGCGCAAAAAGCAACAACAAGCAGAGGAAAAGAAGGCAGAGCAGGCAGGAACAAGCAAGAAGTAACCCCAGCCCTCCGGAGGATCTCTCAGGCCAAGGTGACATGGAATCCAGGCCATCCCATTCCTCCCGGAGGCTACTTATAAATACTGGCCAAGATATTTGTAGATAAGGCAAAAAACAGATGAAATATTTTTGTTTCCCCAACCTTTTCCCAAGACTGAGCTCAAGAATGACTGATTTGGCCTCCAGATTAATTGTAAAATGTTTGCACTCTTTTGGATTTGTATCACTTGCTTTTGTTTGCGTTGCCTTCTCTTTATCACAAATTAAATAGTAATATGAAAATATTTACGATTATCTTGTCATTACTTGTTTGATGTTTCCACTTAATTATTCAGAAACATCATGCACAAGGACTTAACCAAGCACTGATCTGTAATCATGCAAGGTGTCCTTTTAACAATAATCCACCTGATTTAAGAGATTTGACTTCTGGCATGCTAGAGCAATGAAGTCCTGCTGTGTGCAAGCATTGCCAATACATGTACATGTAGGTCACCCGCATTAACTACCTAAAAATAAGTCCCGTTTTTACTTGAGTAAGAAAGTTTTGATAATTTTCTATTCATCAAGTGCTGGTATTAAAAGCAAATCCTAGTTTGTGAATTACTTTACTAATACTGTTCAGCAGTTGTAAAAGCAACGTTGAATGAAGACCAGATTTGAATGTACTGTGTTAAAGTCAACACTAGGTACAGACAAACAGTTCTTTGAAGTCAATAAAATCATTTACACATCTCAACATTTTTGATGTAGCCAACATTGTTTATTTACAAAAGATTATATGGAAATAAAGAAACAGCATTTTTGAACTTCTAAACAGAATCTGTGATGGTTGGTAATTATCATTTACAGTTTTTGCAGATCAACTGGTATTCAGAGAAAGACCCAATTCGATGTGGGTAGTCTGTGATGGTTTTCTGGGCTTTAACTCTCCCTGAGCCATGATGTCACATTACTACATCTTGATACAATCTCCAGATATCCCAGGAAAGTGCTGATAAACACGTTTCATCTGGAAGTCAACTACATTGTAAAGCAGTGAATTTCATTTTCTACAATCATGATGCCGTGTCCAGCAACACTGAACAATGCATAATCTTAAAGATCCTTACAATCAAACCATATCCAGAGACTAAGAAAACATCTCACAAAATCATTGTCCTGCCAACACCATTCAGTACTGTTGGATGTTGCTGCATTCTGCAGGGATGAAGATGTAGCTTTGGAGGGTGGTAAAATCTTTGAATGCAATGTATTCAATGGTACAGTAAGACTGCTGGAAAAGGGTCTTGACTAGACCACGGTGGTCTTGAATTTGGACTTTGGACCAGCATTAAGGTCAAAGCCTAACATGCAAAAAATCATGGTGCAGCAGTCGGGATTCCACAGGTTTGGTCATGTCAAAAGGTCGTGCCATGCTTCCTTAAAGCACTGAGCTACAAAATTATCTAGTTTACATTGTCCAGTCCATGGCTTTGACGTGTCTATTTAGTGTGCTTGGAAACTACAAAATGTAACGGGGGACCTCGGCATGATAATACTGAAACCTTCACAGTTGCATTTGTGAAATAAAGGAGAATGGAATTGAGAAGCAGGCACTTTGCCAGATTCCAGTAAGTTACATGTGTATTCCTTAAAGACAAAAACCTTTCATATCTATTAATGTGTTCTTAAAATTTGGGAGGGGTGGATTTATGGATTAAAGATGAAAAAAAAAAACTAGAAAAAGTGGGTAAGATGGAACAAGTGACTGCTGTTATCTCGACTGTGCCCCGCTAGTTCTTGACCGTGACTGCCATTCTTTGGATTGTCTCCTCCGCTGGTCTTGGTTCTGAGGTGATGCTGTCTGGCTGGTGCCCCGCCCTTGTTTTAAACCCTGAGATGATGTAGGAGAGACAAGAAGCAAGACTCACTGATTTACCATTTTAATGGGGGGGGGTTTAATCATGAAATTTGCTGACAGACTATCAGCAAATTCCTAAATGCAATGGAGGTCTGATTCCTTGACCTGACAGGTGGCCCCCTCCCTTCTCCATTCTTGCTGACAGCACCAAAGTTTTGCCGGGGGGGGGGGAACTGACATCCCACACCAGTGCATTTTTATGAAATGGAACAATCACCACTTATGCCTTGTATAGTTGTTCTCATGCTAATCCAGCACTTGATCACATACTTTTTTCTCATACGTTTTGCAACTTATAAGCCTTGAAGGCCTGCTTGCTTACTTCTACTACCAAAATAGTAAAAGCAGTGCTCTAGTATTAACCCACGACAACTGTGGATGTACCTTGGGTCACATTTGCATGTAAGAGTGACCACACTGTAATGTCTTCAAGTGTCTGTGTGAGCAGCCAAATGTGTAAACAACTACTTGATAAGGACTGACCTGGTAGTATCCGGTGTGATATCCGCTCATATACCATGACATAAGCATGGTGTGCAGGGCCTCTTCATCCCCTTGCTGTGCCTCAGCAGGAATAGACATGGGTGTGGGAGGGGGAATGTCAGAGGGTAGAGGGGGCACTGGCATTGCTAAACCCTGAGTAGAAAACAGCAAGACAGAGGAGAACATTAAATCATTGTCAATCAATCATTCTGTTGCATCATGCCAAAGCCAAAGAGATCAAAATTAAGACTTGAAGGTTTTCATGGTGAAAGAACTCTATAAGTAAAACGATTGTGGTTAGACAGAAGATGGACAGAGTACACTGTTCGAAACGTCAAGTTATTCCCTGCTTCTTCTCAGAACCACACATACTCAAGAAAGAGATTGATCCATGGTGTAACTGCTATCGTTACTCATCGCTACTCATTGAGATCAAAATTGTAATTTAAAGCGGTACTTAAAAAAATAATATTGACATTTGGGGTTCTGGGAATTGACTTGCCATCCCCAAACCAAAATGCATTAGATTTCTCAACCAAAAAGCAGGACAAGATAAATAAGAGGCATTTCTGTCCACAGCAAGTCCGATTTCCGAAACACACTTATGGCCAAATCTATTGTTTATGTTGGGCTGATGACATTATTCTTTCGACAAATTTTAGCATGCATGCATGCAACCCTGCCTGGTGCAGTTGTAGCTACAGCTCCATAACACAAGATGGTTTGATGAGCTTACAGAGAATATGCTCCATATTAAAGTTGTGTGTAGTCTCAGATTTTATGATCATTTTGTAAGAATACTTTTGAATTCATGTCAAAAACAAGTCATTGAAAGCAAGTCTCAACATGAATGGTTGTCTGATTAAGGTACTCAGGACAGAAATTTGGTTTTACATACCAGTATGGTAGCTCTATGGGTACACACAAATTGCAATGTGCTGTAGTAGTAACATTCTTTTCATAAGTTTGACGTGAGGTCTCAGACCAATAAAATGACAGTACCGTACATGTATCCAAAACAGGATTTAACAAATTCTCCTCAAAGGGTTTTCACAGTTCTGCCTTTTCTTCAGTCATCAATGATTTCAGCCTTGAATTTATATTTATGTGACTGTGTGTGGTATCGTACAAAATGTGCTCTGTTGGACACAAGTTTTGGCTGTTTGAGCATGTTCTGCTTATTAAGAACTGCAGTGACCAATTCCTGAAACAATCTCAGCTCCCTAGGGAGCATACAGCTACATTCTGACTGTACAAATAAAATTGCTGCAAAGCTTGCTACATATTAGAGAATTAGATCTCTTTGGTGAAGTGAAGTAACTGACAGTGTAAAAGCCAGATTGCCATTTCAAACACACAACCAGGTTTCAAGATTGAACAATTTCCTGTTTTGGAATAGTTTGTCACGCATGCAAACATATGGATGGTAAAATGATACTGATAACAAGTAAGCAACTTGCTTTCCATATTATGCATTAGGTATAAAATTTTAAAACAGTTGAAATAAATGATGTTAGACAGCCTTTTGAAGCTTTTTTGGTGAGCAATATCTCAACCTTATTTTTGATGGCATGAAAATATCACTGGCTGGTGCACTTGTATAAATTCATTGCCTGTATTAAATCAGCAGTTGGCAAATCTCGATATGAGCATGTACAGTTGGAAAACCAAATGGGCTTGTTCATGGAACAAGTTTCATTGAAGAAAATCACTCACCTGTGGCATGTACCCATGTCCATGGAAAGGGGGATATGAAGGGAAACCAGGCAGAGTGAAGCCATGTGACTGAGGGATGGAAACACAAGTCAATTACTCATTTGAACTCTAAAGGTGATCCCCGTAATATCATAAACCCACTTTGATATGATATCCAAACACAGCTTTTGGTGGTCCATTGCTGGATGATTTCAATTAAATTTTATTGAAACAAATTATATCCAGAAACTGACCAGGTGCTTACAAATGATTACAAAGATGAACAAAGAAACTGACTGGAGTGGGACTTGAACCTGCAGCCAGTGGAATACCGTAGCGGTGCTCTACCACCTAAGCCATCCAGCTCTAAGGCAGTGGCTCTTCCCATTTGTCAATATCTTTGTTTGGGGGACGCTAGCCAGAAGCCATTAAACCCAAAACACCATGTAGCCAGGGTTGATGCTTAAAAAGCCGCATCCTCTCTGAGTGATCCCTGTTCACCTCTGCCCAGGTTGTATCGCGTTATTGGGGCATGATCCCTGGCAATCCCTGGGAAAAGCCACTGACATAGGGCTGGATAGCTCAGTTGGTAGAGGACTGGTACGGTATACTGGAGACCACAGGTTCAAGTCCCATTCCAGTCAATTTCTTTGTTCATCTTTATAATTAAATTTTATTGGACTATGTATCACCTTGCTCTTAATTTCTTTAGACACTGTGCTTACACTGATTGCATTGAGGTGACTACATGTACTAAGTTACCAGAGATGTACAATCAAAAAAGCACCATAACACCTTCATGACAGATGACAATTGACTTAATGACATACTGATCTCATGCCATACATGTATGATGACAGACAATGCCCTCCAGGATTCTGAAGTTGTACAAGTGTAATCTAAGGTGATGCTGTCACTTTGGTGGCACTGCACTCATTCACGCTCCTTCAACTTGAGGTGCATGTGTATTTTGGCAACTCACAATATCCTATGTTACGTCAAATTGGTATTCAACGCACGTATGTACATTACCATCAGCATGCAAGTGTGGCACCAGTGCTGCAATGGCTTCTAATTCTGGTTACTACATGTACATGTAGCCTTGACAATGCAGCCTTTGATGAAGGCTGCAGGCCTAGTTCATGATATGTGTTTGCATGGGGCACAGTGTTTATTCATGCACATGTGGTCGTGTCATTCGAGTTGAATCAATGTTAGTCGTTGGAACAATGCTACGATTGCTTGAGTATCATCACCATGCCAGAGCCCATTCTAAATGAATGTCTGACGTAGTGTGCTGGCACTCTTTGAGACTTTTGTCAGCTAGCCTATCAAAGCTACTATTCAGAAATGACAAAGATGGCTGTTAATACAATGTAGCTGTCAGCATTATGTAGAACTCAATGACTGGTCACGATCTGGTCCTCAAGTCAGAGATGATTCAAACCAAATTGAAGAATCTTCACGAGTATCAAGGACATGCAAACCACAATACATGTACATGTACGTTGGCTAATATGTGAAACATCAACCTAGTCGTCATAAAACAAGATAATGGTGCAATCAGAGGAAACTTACCATTGGGTGTGGTGGCCAATGCACTGGTGGGGGTATGGGTGGCCTGAAAGGCTGCTGAGATGGATACCAGTGGTTGTCATAGGAATAGGCATTGAGGCGATTTCCTCTGACCCCTGACCCAGATGGTGCTGGACTCTGGTTGTGGTTTGAATATTCCATGGATTCATAACCAGCCTTCAGAATGTACATGTAAATCACAAAGTTGGGCAAAGAGTTGATATTAGGGACATAAAATGGTCTCTATAAAAAGTTCTGGAAAGGGACAACAAAATGACGCATTTTGGTACGACATGTATATGTCATTCTCAACAAAGTTGTAATTCTTATTGGATAAAACTTGGTTCATGTCTAAAACACGATGTTAGATGATTCAGCTCAAACACTATTAAAAGAATGTCATACTAGAAAAGTGAGACGAATGCATAGATAAGTCAATGACACTGCGTCCTAGTATTCTAATGTTAAAGTGTTGGCCTGAGAAAAATTGTCTACTCTATCAGTGCCCCGGAGATTACACGTAATGTCTACATGGATAATTATTGCCTTTTAAAATTTCATTCCCATGAACGCAGCACTGGGCATTAACATAAACACCTATGCATATTATGTGCATAAAATATAAAATTGCAAAATACAGAAAGGGCAGAATTTCAGAACAATGGAATCACCTGAGCCAGATACTGTTAGTCAGACATCCTAAACCGGGAAGCTTGACCTTTACCATACAGCAAATTTACATTTTGTAACAAAATGGTCCTCTCTTAGTTTGGACCTGACTAAATTCTTCAAGCCAGAAGATTTGAAGAGTCTCAGCTGCTATAAAGACAATATCACCAGCAGTTGGAGGGGAAAGTTGAACCAAAGAATAAGAAATGATATTTTTGTTCACTAACGGCATTGTCACTGCTACTGCATCAAATTTAGGATGCTACTATGATAAAATGTACCTCAAAGTCTCCATTCACAGGTCGCGAGGGTGAGCCGACCTCTGACCCCGCTGACATGAGGTCATCCAAGTCTTTCTCTTCCTCATTACCATATCCGACAAATGTGACCCAACATGTGCCCCTGTCATGGTCAATCAGTTTGATCACTGCATCGTATGTGTACTCATCCTCGGTGTAAATAGCGCGACATCGGTCACCGACTTTCCACTGGTATTCAAAAAGAAAGTGGGCAGAGTAAGAGACAGAGAGAGGATAAATATGCCATGAGGTTATGGCAACAAATTTGGACAAGGTCACCAGCTCAAAAGGGCATGTCACCTCTTGCTTCAGAATATTTCTATACTAAATCTGGGTTTGTACAGAAATTTACTGGGAACTTTATAATCAGCAGTCCTTTGCAGTTGGGGAACACGCCTTTGATCTGCACATCATAAGGACTACTACGTCAAAATTATTTGCAGGGTAGGGGTTCATAGATCTTCAAGCAACACGCCTCTTACTGTGTGTTTCTTATGTCTCTTCTGACTCCAATGCTTTCTCTTCTTACGTTGGTTTCCACTCTTTGCAGACTTTCTGCCATTCTCTGGCCCACCACTTTCTTCATTACTGGCCTCGCCCTGGACAGGACAAGCATACACATACATGTATGTATATACTCCTCAGGTATTTTGGGTAGGTGTACCTGAATATATCGAAATCTAACACCCACAGTTTCAATTAAAATATTTCTCTGCATTATTTTTGTCATAACTTTCAGAACTTTTTTGTTGTGACAGAATTTACATGAATCTAAAGATGAACAAAGAAACTGACTGGAGTGGGATTTGAATGTACGGCCTTCGGAATACTGCACCAGTGGTCTATCGAGTTGTCCAGCCCTATACTGGCGGCTCTTCCCATTTGTCAATATCTTTGTTCAGGGGGTGCCAGCCAGAAGCCAATAAACCCGAACCACCATATAGCCAGGGATCACACCTCAATTACATGATACAATCTAGTCAGTTTCCCTGTATGACTTGTTTCAAAATTTACATGAAGTTACCTATTAAAAGCACAGCGTTTACCTAAAAAACCAAAGCATTTCCACAACGAAAAAAGATGTCTAACTTTCTATAAATAACAAATCATCACAGTTTAAAAGATTAAGTTGAAAAAGAGCACATGAACTTAAAACATGCACCACTTACCCTGACAGTTTTGATTGCTTTGTCATAGGCTTTAATCAATGCAGTGTCATCCCAGATATCCGACAATTCATTGTCATCGCTCTGATTGAAATTTGGGGGAAAACCAATGAAGTTTTAATATACCAGAATACATATACAAAATTTTGAGATTTAGAAATGTTAAAAATGCCAAGTGTCATGAATGTCTTGGATCACTCACAACAGGTGTTTATAGCAATGGCCAAAGGGTACCTGTGCGTTTGTGCAGATGTTATGCAGTAGCCAAGGGTATGGACGGAATCCAGTATTACGGCACCAGAATAAGGCTACATGTAAAGGACGATTACGAGCAACCAGTCCACTGAGACCGGTGCACTGGACTACCATTCCCTGTATCCTTGGCCCTACACCTGTACAGGTCCATGTTCTGGGCAACCTGTCCATGAAGGCCGGTGCACTGGACTACCATTCCCTGTATCCTTGGCCCTACACCTGTACAGGTCCATGTTCTGGGCAACCTGTCCATGAAGGCCGGTGCACTGGACTACCATTCCCTGTATCCTTGGCCCTACACCTGTACAGGTCCATGTTCCGGGCAACCTGTCCATGAAGGCCAGTGCACTGGACTATCATTCCCTGTATCCTTGGCCCTACACCTGTACAGGTCCATATTCCGGGCAACCTGTCCATTAAGGCCAGTGCACTGGACTACCATTCCCTGTATCCTTGGCCCTACACCTGTACAGGTCCATATTCTGGGCAACCTGTCCATTAAGGCCAGTGCACTCGACTATCATTCCCTGTATCCTTGGCCCTACACCTGTACAGGTCCATATTCTGGGCAACCTGTCCATTACGGCCAGTGCACTGGACTACCATTCCCTGTATCCTTGGCCCTACACCTGTACAGGTCCATATTCTGTGTGACCAGTCCACTGGAACCAGTGCACTGGACTATCATTCCCTGTATCCTTGGCCCTACACCTGTACAGGTCCATATTCTGTGTGACCAGTCCACTGGAACCAGTGCACTGGACTATCATTCCCTGTATCCTTGGCCCTACACCTGTACAGGTCCATATTCTGTGTGACCAGTCCACTGGAACCAGTGCACTGGACTATCATTCCCTGTATCCTTGGCCCTACACCTGTACAGGTCCATATTCCGGGTAACCTGTCCATTAACCCTCCTTTAGTTTTACAG
>NW_019091388.1:752696-771031 GCF_001949145.1 Acanthaster planci | reverse complement strand
AACACAGCTGTGCTTCTTTGAGGTGTTTACCAAATGACCCAAAGAGTGACTTCCACATAGGAGGGTTAAGGCCAGTGCACTGGACTACCATTCCCTGTATCCTTGGCCCTACACCTATACAGGTCCATATACAGCAATGCATACCTGAGCAAATTAGTGATTTCCTAAAACAGCAATTTCCTGAGCCTCCCTTTTTGTAACCAATGTTGTCATTTTTTGTCACCTCAATGCTGCTATCCTTTTACACTGTACTATACATGAACCAGTTCATCCCTGATTGTTGAACACACCATAAACAGTCAGGATCTTTTGGTTTGGGAACCAGACAGTGATAACACATTGATCCCAACAGAGCCCTATTTTCTCCAGCGAGTTCATGTCTAGCAACTGGACATGTAAAGACGAAGCCGTGTATAATATAATTACACATTGAATGTCTTTGGGTAAATGGGCCATTAGGTGTTTGTGTTGAGTTGTGTATCACATGCCTGCGGGGCAATGACTTCACATTTGATCCCTGGGTGTACACTGTACATGTACAGGTATCCTTGCTTCCTACATACCGTACATCACGGTAGAGTCGCTGCATGGGAAATTAGGCATTTTACGTTGCCAATAAGCCCACAATTGGCAATATATTCACCAAGGTAATCAATAACCTATGGCCTGAGGATTGGTTTCATAAAAACAGAATGAAAAATGTGCAACTTTTGGTAGGTTTTAGCACTTTTTAATAAAAAATGTAGTTTTTCTATGCTTGCTTTTTAATCTGATTGCGAGTCAGCTTAATGGTAGAGTTGTCTGTCTATTTGAGGCATAGACATCCGAGTTGTCCCATTGGTTGAGTTGTCCTGAGTTGAGTTGGCAAACAGTCAAGTTGTCCAAGCCTTGATAGTTGGTATGTATACCTTGGTTGTATTGCCGTTATGCGTGTACATGTACTATACACCCTTGGCAGAAAGTTTTTCATAAAACTAGTATGGACACCATCCGACATCCTGTGCACAATCCTTAAAAGACTAGTCAGAAAAATATGAAGTGTTTTCAACGTGACTACCCCAATATTTTTACTGCTAAATTTGTTTCTTTAGGACATTCTATTGTTTTCAGAGAGCTAACACAACAGATCATGACAGGGAAACTTAGTGATGTCCGTATACAGGTCAGGGACCAAGGCTGGATCTAGCAATGTTGCTATACTGTGTATACGTCACCTAATTTAGCAACAGCGACATCACTTAAAGTTATTTATAGATTATGCCTCTCAAACGAACCTGATCTCTTCAGTGATGTAAATCTTCGATAAAAATGGCAATGATTTTCCTGATTTAGACTGCATAGCATGTGTTTTACAGCAATATTCCTTTCAGCTACATTTACAGGTTCCCTTAAAGTGCACAGCTAAGATTTCACTGCTGACTCTTCCCAGGTGGTGTCAAAGTTTTTACTGCCAGGTACACATATTCAGCCGACAAAAAACTGTTATGCAAAAAACTGGACTTCTTGATCAACTTGCTTTGTGTATAAAAATGTTGGTATTCAGTGTCTTGATTGACTGCGTGGAGCATATTTTATGATTGTGTGGACGATGTGGACCCTTTCCAAATATAACTCGGGACAACTTGACCATTGAGACAACTCGACTGGTGGGACAACGTGACTGTTTACCAAGTGGTCCATCAAGACAACTCAATCATGCAAGGCAGGAACATGATGGAGGGTTGGGGCATTTCGACGGACTGCACATCTGCATGTTAAGGCAAATTTGCATGTGTCACGTTACATTGCGGCTCGACTCACTGGACACAGCATGCACAGGGACCCATGACACGACTATTTACAGGACCAATGGAGGGGGGGTACGTTAGCTTTGCCAACCAGTGCGGTGCAAGGCCATGACGGCAATGCGGCATGCCTGGTGACAAGGCGCAAAGTGCACGAGTGCCTCAGCCGCACCAGTGATCAGTTGCTTTTCTGCAGGTTTGGGAGAGGGAGAGGGTTAACCTGTCTCCCAGTCCTTTCTCTTTTTCTAATTTGGAGAAAAGACCAGGGCAATGTGACTGTAAAGCATAAGTGCACTCATTGGGAGTCAAATTGTCTCAATCGATGATTTGTACCAATGGTTGAATTGTGCAAAGAAGCACAGATGATCCAGATGTCTAACTGGTTGAATTGTCTCAATTCTCAACATGGTCAAGTTGTTCCCAGTCAAGTTGTCTGAGCCCCCTTTCATGCACATGTGACTGCACAATGTAAATGTTCTTTGCGAAAGAAACTAAATTTTTGATTAGCTTTATTGAGGAGTATAAATTCTTTCGATAAATTTCTTCATCAATCTCATTTTGCAAATTGTATGATTTGGGTGTGGTGTGTTTTCCAGAACAGTATCTATAATGGAAATCTCAAAAACTTTTGAAATCTTGTGAGAATGAAATGAAGTACGCCTAATTGTTGCTTGATCAAGCGATGGCCCAGTGTCGACAGATCAAGCCTTGGTCCCTGAGGGCTCAGACAACTCGACCGTTTGCCAACTCAACTCGGGACAATTTGTCGATTGAGAAAAGTCACCTTGCAATGAGTGCAGTATGTGTTTACAGTCACTTCGTCCACACATTATTATCAATTATTTCTGGTAATGACAACAAGGATTCCTCAAAAGCACCCTAGGCACTGTAGCTCGCAAGCCTGAAAAAACCTGTAAAGAGGAAACAATGAGAAGCAGTTACAGCCAGCAGTGGTGCTAACCAAGTCAATTAATTCAAGTCCATCACAATTCCCTGCATTTTCCAGTAAGTCATGCAAATCCATCACAAGTCATTCTGTCGTAAGCCAATTCACAAGCTACATGTATTCAAATGAGCTGTGACAAAAGCATTCTTATGTCATTGTTCACACTGTAACTAATGATTGGTCTTGTGTGGGGACTTGTGACTGGCCTTGTAAAGGGATGACGAACAAATGCACCATTTGCCAATTTTTTGATATGTCTTGACACGGAACAGCCGTCTGCGGGCTGGGGTCAAGTGACGTAAAGTTCAACAGACTTATTTTAATTTTAAAAGTGAGAGTGAGACTGTGAGATTAAATGGGTAAAGGCAAAAAGACTGGAAAATACCAGAATAACGTGAGCGGTCATTAGAAAGCGGAGAGACTAAGGATCATTTGTGTGTGCCAAAAAATTTGCGACTATGATTATAAGAGGGTGCGCCGAAGATTTCACCATGCCGACACGAAATTGCGTATATGGATGTACATGTATGGCTAAGGATGGAGCGGGAGCGAAGTCTGTGCCACACTAGTGGGGGCTAGGTAGCCAACAACTTAAGTCCATTCACTAAAGTACATTCATGCAAGTATTTATGTTGCTTCGACCTGATTCTGATGCGATTATACTGGGAAGACTGGGATGACGCAGTTTTACAAGTCGGTGCACGGCACACTGAAAAGTGCTTCCTAATTTTCACCTATGCAACTCCATGCACCGTTATAGGCTGACTTTGTAAGCCTTTTGAATTTTTTTTGCGTCCAGCTCACTAATCCGTATAAATTTCATTTTGTTGGATTTACGTAATATAAACATGTTGCTTTTTGGTGTCAGGTCAACTCGCCCCCTGACCGACTCGCCCCTTACCAACCCGCCCGTTACCAACTCGCCCCCTCTTAAACTCGCCCCTTACAAACTCGCCCTCTGACCAACTCGCCTCCCTGGCCGACTCATCCCCTGGCCAACTCGCCCCCTGGCCGACTCGCCCCCTGACTGACTCTCTTGGACCGTCAGTCAAGTATGGCTGGCCCAATCTGTAAAAAAACCTGAATGGTTCTAAGCAACAATGCGACAAGAACGACTCACGGAGGATGATGGATATTTGGACACTAATGACTTATTCATTCAAACGTTTTAGCGCTTCCCATGTCCACTGTCTGATTAGGTTATTTGTACATCAAACATACCCTCAGGATCAACAACTTCGAACCCTCCGTCCAATTAATATTTGGGTATGTGACTGAGGTCCGCAGAAGGAATGCGTCGCAGCTGGGCAGATGGCCCATACACACAATATCACTGAATTAGTTTTACTAATAATAAAAAAAAAATTTACCTCAAATTCCCCAGAAAGTGAACATCCACCAAGTTAACCAGTTCAACTTTCATAATTCTCAACTTTGAGTGCCTGCTGCAAACCCCCAAACCTATTTTTACGGGCAGCAATCACTGATTCCATCTCCGACTGATTGTATTTTTTTTTTTATTACATGGTGAATGGGCCGGCCATACGTGCTTGGCAAACTTAGTGGGGGAGGGGGCGAGTCGGTCAGGGGGCGAGTTGGTCAGGGGGTTGAGTTGGCTAGGGGGCGAGTCGGCCAGGGGGTGAGTTGGAAAGGGCGAGCTGGTAAGGGACGAGTCGGCCCGGGGGCAAGTTGACCTACAATCTACACTTTCATATCTAAAAGAATAAATGAAGTGAATATGAGACATTGTAAATCATACACAATTTCGTGGAGAAAATGCACGAGAACGTTACTACTTGATTATACTCCTGGATGACTTGCTTGAACTTACATGTACTTCCCGAGGACAGATGAGGTATCCTCATCACTGAGGAAATTTAGTATTCAACAGTGGAAGGTACAAGTTTACATGTTTTGGGGTTTCCCAAAAGGCGGCAGGTGGTTTTCGGCCGTCCTCTGATGATTAAAAGTACCTGTTAGGTGGTTATTGTTTGTCTGTTGGGCTTTCTTGACGTTTTTTTAGTTGTCGGCATTTGATAATTTTCGTTTTGTACGTTTTCCAGTGGTTGGTAGGCTTAGGTGTTTCAAGAAAGGTCTTCTGGTACATTTGTTATTGGTTTTTGGTGTTTTCCGGTATTTAGGTTGTTTTTGGTAATTAGTATGTTTATCGGTTTTTAGGGTGTTTGTTGATGTTTTCAGTGTTTAGGGTATTTTCCGGTAATTAGGGTGGTTTTTTATGTTTAGCCTTTTGGGTGTTTTTTGATGTTTTCGGTGTTTTATGGTGTTTAGGGTAGGCCTATTTTCCAGTGTTGTTTTCCAGTTGTTTTCCTGTGTTTTCAGTAATTTTTCTGTGTTTTCCGGCATATGGGGCAGCGCAGACATCCGGGAGTTTCACAAAAGTAACGGTAGCAACCACACCGCGCCGATGAAAACAACTGCAACGAGCGCACACATTCGTACAGATCAAAAAAGATTGTACATGCATAACCTGATCCTCGGACTGGCTGGTGTGTGCGTACGTTGCCAAGGTCGCTGTTTTCACCAGCGCAGTAGGCCTACATGTACCTCATTTGGTGAGAATCCCAGATGTCCGCGCTGCACCATTCGACATGTTCGATGAACTGAAATCCAATATTGGCGCTTAGATTTTGAATCCCCCGGCCCCCCTCCCGTTGGATATGCCATTGCCCCTTGCCTTGCCAACTATACAAATAAAGAAGAGAAAATGTCAACACATTTTATACCTTATTCGCCCGGAAGACAAATGCTTCGTTTGTGTCACTCATCGCCGCGTCGCCTGTGTACCGCGTTTCATTTATGAACAGGCGCCCTCTTGCGGTATGTCCAAAAATTCTACGCCGAAAAACAAATTGTCCTATTGGATAGATTTCATATTGGTTGCAGCCTAGACCCAATCACAGTAGTCCTCTCAGAAACCAAAGTATACCTTCCCACAGTTCATCGTGGACAGTTGTCATGAATTCTGTCGTGTCTGTGATGTTGAGCAAGTGACTTATCGAGGTTTTTGTCATTTTTTCAGGTACCCCGAGCATTTTCAAATATCAGTAAGTAAATGGATTTTGGTTATTGGTAAAGACATTTCAAATAAAAGCGCTTGTTAAATCTTAGGGCATAAATATTCGTGACAGAAGAGAAATTCCATCGAATAATTAGCCTAGGCGGCCTAGAGAGGCATAGGCCTCTAGATGTAGGGTTCCACTAGCCCAGGTTGGGACTCCACGCTTTCCGTTGCGATTCGCGATCTACATACATGTACATGTACCTGACATAATGTACAGTAGTACACATTCATCTAGCTAGCAGAGGCACTCACACTTGCGCGAAATGCATGGTAACGGATAGCCCCACTAGTACTACTACTAGGCACGGACTCTCACTCCCGATCCATCCTTAGCCACACATCCGTATGCGCAATTTCGTGTTGGTGTACTGAACATTTTTGGCGCACCCACTTATCATTGTGGGCGCAATTTCTTTTGCACACGGACATGATCCTTGACCTTTCCACTTTCTAAAACCATTTATTGAATGATTTCACTCACATTATTGAGGTATTTTCCAGTCTTTTTGCCTTTATCCATTCAATCTAATGGGCTCACTCTCACAGTCGCCATCTTTAAAATAAGGTCGTTGAACATTACGTCACTTGACCCCTCATCGTCTCGACAGCTGATCCAGGTCAAGACATCTAAACTGCTGCCAAAGTTTTGGTACATGTAGTATCTTATTGCTCAGTCAGTGTATTACATATGTCTTGAATGGATAAAGGCAAAAAGACTGGAAAATACCTGAATAGCGTGAGTGAAATCATGGAGGAAAGAATGAATGAATTACATGTACATTGATTTTTATGCAATATCAAAAATAAATCGGGATGGCATCAATGCCCATATCTTTGGTACGCCGATGGCATTAATGCCCATAACTTTGGTATAGTGATGGCATTAATGCCCATAACTTTGGTATAGTGATGGCATTAATGCCCATAATTTTGGTATGCTGATGGCATTAATGCCCTCATGTTTAGCATTAGTGCCCTTTATTTTGGCCAGTCCACCAATGCCAAATGGCATTGCCCTAAAAAAAATGAAATGCAGGAGGGCCTAGGACCTACCCATAATTTGCGTATACAAATATTAGCGCATCCATCTTTCTCATTGTGAATCTCCTCAACAAAATTATACATTGACATTAATTGATTATCGATCTTCACTTCAACGTGTTTCTTTTTTCCAGGGAGACTTCAGGAAAAATGTCAACAGAGCATTTACTTTAGAGACTACATGTAGGTCCTAAATACAGAAATGAACCGGCTAAAATTGTCTAGGAAATGGATAAATGATCGCTGTTCATTCAAAACTGATGTTGAGCGTCCGATACGGGCACTAACGACGGCTTCGAACAACTTTCGCCAAATATGAGGGCGTTATCAAAAATACATATAAAGTTTTGGTGAGGACGGGTGCGGATTCAGTGGCACTGTATTTTGTGACTTTTTTCAGAAACACACGAAGATAACTTATATTAATGCTAATCATGATTTATTTGAAAGAAAATTCATGCCTCATCATAATTTCAAATTAAATTGAAAAAAAATTAAACTCTAGGAGAAGAAAAAGTGATGGGAAGTCAAGCTGTTGCGAATGAAAGTGTTTTTCCTCAAACTGCATTACTAAAGCAAAGTACGTGTAATTAAATTAATGCAAAAAATAATTCCTCATTCAAAAGACATTAACTGGCACCTTTTTTGGAATGTGCGCGTGTGAATTATGGTGATGTAGGTATTACTACAGCTGATCCAACTTGTTTGCAGATGACATTGTTCCTATTGCTTCGGTGACAGAATTTAGTATATTTAAGAATAAATTTTTGTCAAAGTACTACCATAAGTGCACATATTATGGTGACTCATGGATAGGCCAAGGCTTAGGCCTAACGTTAGTAAGTTAGGTAATGCCCGTAACCATGTAGCCCCATCGTCACTTCGCCCCACCACCATTACGTCCCATTTCCACTTCGTCCCGTCGGTGCTTGAGGTGTTTGCCTCTCCAAAGTGGGGAGCTTGGAAAGGGGTGCCTGAATGGGCATGAAGATACTCTAACATACATGTACATGTATCTAACATGTTACGGCATTCACTCACTGTTGGCTGCGTTGGTGAAATGAATAGTTGCAATTGTTCATGTATTGGGTTTGTCGTCTCTATTTCAAAGCGATACAAAATTACTTGAAGCTGCAAATTTACGTGAAGTTGCACAACTCGTACGGGGGCACCCTTGTTAACGATGTTTTCCTACCTCCATGGTTGGATTAACGAAACAAAAATGAACGTTCCCCTAAGTGTCCCAAGTCTGGGCCGCCTCCTCTATTTAAAGCTTTCGTTTGAGAAATTCTGGTGTTTGAATTACTTTTGTGTGACAAACTGGTACATTGTACCTCTTGAAAATAGAACCAGGTTCCAGTATGAAAAAAAAGAACCGAAAACCGCACAATCTGTGCTTCATGTTTGGCAGGCAATTATTGGATTTTGGTGAATAAAACATGCAACCTACGTTCGAAAATAGGCCATGTCTTTACATTGAACAACCTTTGCAAGTTGTCAGCAGCGGAACCTCCGACTTGGCTAGAGACTCAAACTGTTGACATTTTTATTTGTTGCATATTCCTCTGTTGAACTGAAAGAAAAAATGAACGATTTTGGTGGGGCGCAGTGGAAATGGGGCGATATGGGGATTGTGCGGAGTGGGGATGGGGCGAAGTGTGGATGGGGCAAAGTGGAAACGGGGTGAAGTGACTGACACCCGGCCTATGTACATGTATATGTCAATACAGAGTTGCTTGTTGGAAACAGGAACCAAACTAGTCTGCTATTAATAGATCTCAAACTTTATTTCCCTTAAAAAACCCCTCCAGGGTATGAATCAACTATACACAGGCTTCATACCTATGACGCTCATCAACCACGGGAAATAAAATCCTCCAGGTGTATGAATCAACCATACACAGGCTTCGTGCGTACATGTTCGATGCAAAATTGAGCTTCATACGTCTGATCTCGTATATATCTCGATCAAAATAGCAAAGCCTCACTTTAGTTAGGCCCTATGACATGGGGATTGGGGATCAGGTCAACTTGGACCCAAACCAACTTGGACCCAAAGCCATTTCGGACCCATGTCAACTCAGACCAGTACCAACTCGGACCCACCCTGAGTCAACTAAGACGATTTCTGGCCACTTAATAACAGTTCTTTTAAGCAGTACACCAAATAATCATTTAAAACGTTCATCAACCTCTAATCATTCAAGTTATTGAAAATCTGGGGTTTATGTATCCACTGAAAATTGCATTGTAAGTGATAATAATTTATCACAATTTGATAACTTTAAAAACATTTTTACACCTTTATCGGGGCCTTTTCTGAGATTTGTTCAAGTGAAATATGCACATGGGAAACAGTCTGCTGTTTTTGTGTCAAAGGATGCCACTCTCATGACATTGAAAGTTTTAATGAAAGCCTGTGTAAGCCTGTTATTTCCCACTTACATTTTCAAACTCGATTCATGGGTGTTTAACTTCAAATTTAGTTGCTATATAAATTCATGAATTTTTATTTTTCATGTTTAATGTCTGACAAAGAATTTTACACCGTTCCTTCCGTTGGCGTCATTTTGATTTCATCATCCGCAATTGCTGAATGCACAGTACAGTGTACATGAAAAAAAAATTTTGCTGGAGTATAAAATAATGTTTTGTTTCATTTTCAAGTTCATTCCAATGCGGCAGATGATTGCATACTATCTTTAGTATTATTATTTGTTGATAACCGATGAAATAAGATTTTTGGACATGCAAATGAATGGTGTAATTGCTCTTGGCTTACACTTACCAAAACAAAATGGAAATAAAAACATGGAAATAAAACTTTATTGCCTGTTCAGGCCTCAGAAAACAGTACTTCTAACATTTGTTGGTAAGGGTTAGATGTCAATCTTATGTTGGAGTTTCTAAAAAAGCTATAGGATATGTCAATCATTCACACGCATTCATATTGCTGCAAGTATCTACGCCAAGGGATTTAATCTGACGTGTGGCACTGACTCACAAAAGGCGGCAAGTTCATTCGGCATTCCACAGAATTAACTGTTCCTCGGGTTGGGTCTGAGTTGGTTGAAGTTGGACCCGAGTTGGCTATGGAACCAAGTTGGTATTGGGTCCGAGTTGGTGTTGATCCAAGGTGGCTTTGGGTCTGAGTTCATTTGGTCAGAGTTGACTCAAAACAGTGGCATGCACTATGTAACATTGTATCTGTAAGGTCAGTGTAAAACTTACAGCTCTGAAAGTAGGGCCTAGCCTTACCCTCAGAACTGTAGGGTTTGACGTCCGCCATGCTCCTACCCCCAGAACTGTGGGGTTGGGGCAGAAGTCAGACCCAACAGTTCTGGGGGTACTGTGCTCCCACGATAATGTCACAGCAGAATTCTGAGGATTTTGAATTGGGATACGACTGTATCCACATGTCACTGTAATTTGCGTACTTCGTACTTTGACCAAAATTTGTTCTTAAAATTAACTAATCATTTTATGGCTTCATTTGCACTCGTTGAAAGTTTGACTAAAATCCTACAGGGAATTTTATTATGAAGAACATTGGATGTCACCAAAACAACAGGAACAATGTTGTCTGCAAATGAGTCTGATCGGCTGTAAGAAAAGTATGTCAGCATAATTCGTGCACGTACGTTGCGAATGTCATTTTACGGGTATCGATAATGCCCTACTTCTCTTGAATGAGGAATTATTTTTTCATTAATTACTTTGGTTTGGTGATGCAGTTTGAGGAAAAAAAAAAAATTTAGATTGCCATAGTTTGACTTCCCATCACTTTCTCTCTTTCGTTTGCCTGGTTTTTAAATTTTTTTAAATTTACGTTCAAGTTACTGTGAGGCATGAATTTTTATTCCTTCGAATAAATCATAATTAACATTAATATATGTAATTGATCTGAATGCTGTGACAAAATGTCGCTTTCTATGTTTATTTCTAAAAAAAAGTAGCATAACATCGTGCCACCGAATCCACGCCCGTCGGCAGCAACGGAAATCTCAAATTATAAGGTGTGCAGTGCTTTTTCAGGCTCTGTATGTTTGATAATGCCCTGAATAGTTGGTGAAAGTTGACCAAATTTGTTGTTAGTGCCTGTGTCATAAGTCTAACACCAATTGTGAGCAAACAGCAATCATTTATCCGTTTTCTAGACAATTTCAACTTGTTCACTTTTGTATTTAGTCTGTAAGGTAAAACTCTATGCTCTGCTGACATTTTTTCCCGAATTCTAAGTGGAAAAGCTTTTAATTCGCACATAACAGCAAAAAGAAAATGCCGAAGTGACGATCAATCATCAACAGTAAATTAACATCAGTGTTAGGTTACTCTTTTGAGTGAAATCAATTAGCATTTTGTCAATTTGGGGGTTAAATTTTCATGATTATGATAAAATCTGGTACAATGCAATCTTTGAAAGTGTGGAAATTTTAAATTTGCACAACTTGCACAATTTTTCTTGAGCAATTTTTATTAGGTTGCACATATTTTAAATCTGCACGGATAGCGCTGAATGCAATATTTGAATATGCTCAATTTTTGTGCCTCGAACTGTGCGATTTTCAAAGGGAGTCATGTTGGTTAGCATTTCACCAGGCCCAGCCAATGGCACAGGGATTCCCATTCCCTTTGAACTCTCCAGCTGTCTGGCACCAGTCAAGCTGGGAAACTTCCAGTACTTCCAGTACAAACAAGTGGTTTTGATGTTGGTTTAAAAAAACCCTGATTTTCCCTGAATTTTTTTTTTGTCTAGGATCCTACCTTTATTGCAGATATATTTCTAATTAATAGGCCCACACATATGTACCAGTATGGCTTTAAGAA
This sequence comes from Acanthaster planci, assembly GCF_001949145.1. The sequence goes on along the minus strand of NW_019091388.1, from coordinate 759,351 downwards.
TTTTCTGCATTAAATTTTTTCAGTGGGAAGCAAATTCCAAAATTAAATGTCTACAGGGGAATTTAATTGCTCTGAAGTACCGGTAGCAATATTCATCAACATGCTTGAATGGTGAAATTTCTCGCGGCTGGCCAGCATGGCACGTGATGTCTCTTGTTCTGGCTCCATAAATATATAGGCTGCTGTATGAGTACATGCAGCACACAGGTCACATTCGAAACAGACCCGACAAAACGTGCAAAATGTGTAGTTGATGTCAGTCTCTTACGTACGACTTTTGCCTGAGGTTTATGTATCCATGCATTTTTTATTACTGTGCACAATGGTTATGGTAATATCCGTGGTTCTGCAAAATTTAAACATTGCGCATGCAAATTTTAAATTTGCGCACTTTCAAAGATTGCGCTCGGCACTCATAAATGTAACAATTTGAATTCTTCTGACGAAAGACATTGCATAGCAACTACTATCTCTCTAATGGACTGGTTCTTTGTGCCTTTCTTAAACATTGAGAACAGTGTATTGATGCAAGGGGTCTAGGGCTGTGCCGAATATCTGAATTTTTGATCAATTATCAAATATTTCAATATTATTTTCTGAATTTAATTATTCGAATGCAAAATTTACGAAAAGGGATAATTTTCTTTTGTTTTAAATGAGAAAAATTGCAATATGGAGGCTTGTTTCAAGCAGATTCAAATGAAGAGCCACAGAAATCTTACAACGATTCAAAAAGTAAATTATTCATTAAAAAAATTAAAAGGAATAGAAATTCTCAACAAGACAAGAAGTATTGTTTATTTCTTAAAACTTGCTAAATTGTGGCTGAAGATACTCCTAGATGTGAGAAGCTATTATCGTGATTATAATGAACAATTGTGTGCATTATTGCAACTGATTTTGTACAATGCATATGGTTTGTTCATCAACAATCTGCTGGTCGATGTGACTGAATATTTGGATATTTGATCAAATTGAAGGTCGAATACTCGAATAGTGAATTATTCGAATTGACTGAGCCCTAAAGGCATCTCTTATGTAACTAAGCGAAAGTTTACAATGAATCACAAGATATAGTGACAGTGTTTTTAGTATGGAGAATTCAAATGGTTATGTTCACGTGGAGTCAAAAGAACTCATTGTACCAGATTTTATTGAAATTTAACTTGCAAAAGGCTTATTAGGATGAAAGGAAGGCCTGGAGCACTTCAACATGTTCAACTAGCCTACACTTGTACTAGGCCTAGTACTAATCAATTGATTGTCCAAAATGTTAAAAGAGGCAATTTGTAGAGTCCAAGTTACTCTGACTAGAACATCAAAGCGTGGAGGTACCTCCATTGTTAAAGGTTACTGCTGGCATGGGTTGATGTACGACTCATGCAGCCATGGCAGGTCTGGCATGTCCGGTGCACTTCCTCTCATTTCGATTTTCATGCATTTTATTCTTAATGATCTTTGGCAGTCGGCAGTTTATACACCTTCATGGTCATAAATGTAAACGGGAATGCTTTAATACCCTCACTGTGCATGAAACACTTAGTGAAATAGGGAGGGAACTTTTTTGATGAGTGGTGAGGTTGTTTATGATCTGTTAGATAATGCACAATATCAGATTAAACAAATAAATTAAACAAGATATTTAAAGCCCATCATTTCAAAGAATATTTTGACAAGGGTCAGACTAGGAATGTACCAGTAAGAAAAAGGTTGATCTAGCAGTTTAATAACTCAAGATTAAAATTACTGAAAGAGCACCGAATTCACCTTAAAATGACACTAAGATCATGTAGGCAACATTATGGGGTCATCAGGAATTAATCAGTGGAAATTGACAGAAATTTTGTTCCCTTCTTTACAACTTAATTTTACCTTGTGTGATGTAAGCAGAGGCCTACATGTAGATAACATTTAATTTGGACCAGTATCATCATGCAACAAAAAAAGGGAAGTTCAAATTGGGAATTTTTCAATCCTTTCAAAGGTGTATAGATTCAAGACTCATTCACTTTAACTGTGAAAGAAGCTATGGCGTTTCGAGCCGGTGGAACCAACTGGCAGACCTTCCAGCAGGGGACGCAAGGCCAGCAGGTCAGTCCAGCAGAGCGGGCTCAGGCCAAGGCAGTGACTATCAGCGAGCAGGAACGCCTCATTGAGCAGAAGAAGAAAGAGATTCAACAAAAGATGGCTGAGAAGAAGAAAAAAGAGGAAGAGGCCAAGGGTGGGGCCAAGAAGGCAACAGCAGCTGCTATTAAATTGTAAGTATTACCTTGCTGTATATTTTCTCCATACCCTTGACCCAAACCCCAGGTGTGCACATGTTTCAAAACCTTATGGGTAAATCTATCCTCTTTAGACACCATGACTCAGTGGTGAACGTGGGTGTAACAATCAGTCATATTGGAATTGAAAGACACTTCAGAAATGGTATTAGTACCTTGCTTGGGGGAAGATTCTTTTTAAAAGATTAAGAAAAAGATGGACCATTGTTCCAGAAGGAAATATACATGTACCTTCCCTCTCCTGCTCCCTCCCAGACTCAAATCCTGGATATGCATGAATGTGCAATAGCTTTCACCTCTCTTATATTTACAGCTCGACTTATAATGTCTCCTTTCTTTTTAGTTAACCGTATACTGCCGGGTTTAATTTGAAATTGCATGACATATACCCAGGGGATTTTCAAGATTTTCCGTTTTCAAAAATCTTCAAAAATTCATAACGTCATTTACTGAATATTTACACCCACATGAATGACTGTCTGGTGGTTACTCTAATAGACAACATCTATTGACACCTGAGTATTGCAGCCAGGCCTGTTGCCTTGTAAAGAGAGCCCAGATTGTGTGGTGTTATGTAGTTCTCTTTTGTTCCCAAAACTGGCCTAGTGCGCTGCTGGCATCTTTTCATTTCAAATGCTGACCAGACTAGTGTGCAGCGGTATTGTATACCTGAGCGCTGGAGCGCTTTTGTCCCCAGTGGTAATCCGCTCGCTTTGAATGCCACAAGCAGTGGTATAATCATTAAAAGCAATGACGGATTTCCTCTACCATTGACAACTGAAAAAATGTTGGCAATTCCCAGCAACTTGGTCTTTTGTTCCTAGTACAGTCTTTTGTTACAAGGCCCAGTTCTTTTGTCTGATTTTGGACAAGCTGGCTATGCATATACACCCAAGGAGTACAGTTCTGGAAACTCCGGCAGCAAGTGGTTAACATGTTCACCCATAATTATGTGTTTGTAATTAGGACATTTAAAGATAGATTGGGAACAGGACTACATGCAGATGTTGTTTTTCCATTTTCTTTCGTAAATGTAACTTGTAAGCCTAGATAATAATTTGCGATTGAAATGAGAATGTGATGTTGGGTAGCAGGTTGTGTGTCTGGGGCATTAAATTGACTCATGGTAATAAAATGTCAAACAAACATGGCTCTATTCATATTTAAGGGGAAGGAGACACCATGTTTTTATGCATGTATAGTAGACACATAATACTCTTGCTTTCTACGCATGTCAAATAGTGTGCTCTTTTTTTCCAGTAATTCAAAGACGATGTAACAAATCTTCCACTTTGTGCTCTTTTTAAAATGTAGTAATATTGGGCTCCCTGCGCAACCACCTGCAAAACTTGTACCGACAACAGCAGAGGCTGAAATTGCTGGTGTACCAACACCAGCTGCCACAGTACCAGCCCCTGTGGTAGGTGGACCAGAAGTTACAAAGCCAGCGGGTAATATCTTCTCCAATGATGGCAGCTTCTTAGAGCAGTTTCGCAAAATGCAAGAGCAGAACCAGAAGGGAGAGAAGAGTGAAGGTTTGTGTAGTGGACAAATGGTTGAAATTATTGCAAGGGGACAGTCAGGCTTAGAGTAACCAAGACAGTGCAGAAAAACATGCTGACATCTGGCTTAGGTACAGTTCCCTATCTTCATCAAAAGACATAGATTTGAATATATGAGTAACTGATTGGAGGAGTGTGAGATGCATAAGAGGGTTAATCTCTTAAGACCTGATAATACATCTACTTTTAGAACTTTGAAGAATTTAGACCAAAATAAGTTGTGAAAAACTTTGCCATTCCATTCAAAAGTTTAATGATATGTAATGAGTACTAGTGAGCTTAATAGTACAATGGGTTTTTCTTAATCTCAGTAAGCATAATTTCTTTAGAAATACTAAACTAATGAGAAAGATAAAAAAAAAAACACCTTTTTTCCAGAGGTGTTTTTTTATGTGCTGAAACTTGTGGCTTTATTTTTTACTGCAATTCTTTCTTTTATTGACGTTAACCCCCTAGGGTGTTCATGTATGTAAAAATCGCATTGAAATTGGAGGATCTGGGACTGGTAGGAATGGTGAAAGATTGTGTGCACTATTATAACTACTGATATCATTGCATGTGTGAAAAGCTGATTCAATGCAATTTCAGCCATTAAAATAGTTTTGTTTGACATGACTGTGCAGGAGCTGGCAATTAGTTACTTTTGTTAACTCCTAGGATATGCTTCTCTTTCCATTTTTATAGAAACAAGTTTATAGAAGTCAATTTACCGAAGTAAACATGCACTTGTATGTTGGGATTTAAGTTTCCGTTTTGCTTTGGCCACTATTTGATGTAACTACAATTGCAAGAATGTGGTGGATTGGATTGGAGAGTATGACTTAATTTTTGTGTTATACCCTCTTACTACAGAGTCAAAACCATCTTTGCTGAAGACCAATCTGAGCGACATTCCACTACCGGACCCCCCAAAGCCCAATCAGGAGCTCCCAACCACATCCCTGGCCCTCTCTTCTACTCCCACAAATCCCCCACAGCCTATAGCCTTTAGCACAGCGTCCTCACACACCAGGAAGTCCACCCTGCCAGTGCCAAAGCCGAGTGCCTTTCGGGACTCTGATGATGAAGATGACAATGTTTTGGCAGCAAGTAAGTTGATTGTCCTGGGTGTGTGAGATTGAAAATGAAAATGTGTTACATTGCTGCCTCCTCTACCCTCCTGCCTATCAGATGCAACATTTTTGCAGACAATTTGCAATAGTTAGACAAATTTAATTTGATTAATTGATAGGTGTGTTCATTGTATGAAAATGAAGCATTGTAAAGAAACAGTGGGGAAACTATTTTCATTTTAGAAACACATAGATGGTGTCAAAGACTTACGTTTGGTGCTTCATTAGTACTGAGTAAACTTTCACACATGGCTTGGAAGTTAGAAACACAGTGCACAGCAAGACAACTACTAATCATCCATCTGCTCGATCTTAATTGTGACTGAAAGGGGAAAGTCAATCCATCAAAGAATGAATGAAACTTGGCAGCTCTAGATAATTTTCAGTGTTGTCAATGAGTACTGTTATTTTATATTATACCATCTATCTTAAAACAATTTTGATAAAATTGAAACTTTTCTTGCAATGAAAAAAAAAGTCATCAAATATTTTCCAAAGATTTCTCCTTGTCCAGAAACATCTCTTAAATTATGCAAACACAAGAGGAAACAGTCATCCATAAAGCAACCCCCTAAAAATCCAATTTTCTTTGAGTACACCTGTCTTCATTAAGGAAGTTTTCCTTTTGCAAGAAGTCATACGCCTTGAACCTGAAAAAGCAGGATAGTTGATATTAGTTGGTAAAATCCCAAAATGCCAAATGGCTTTATGTGTGGCTCTTCCTGTGGGCGTTTTCCCTCCTGCCTTCAATGCCGATACTTATAGGAGCCTATAGTCTTACCGCCAGACGATCCTGAACTGTTGACGACAGTCAACAGACTGGCCCAAGAGGTTGCAGAGGGAGGACTAATGGTTGAAGAGACAGCCAAGAAGGAACACAAAGATGAAGAACTTTACAGGTGAGTAGAAAATGTTGTTGGCCTCAAAGATGTCAGGGTAAAGATGGCACAACCACTTTGAAAGTAACACATTTGTCAGTATCTTGTTCGGAGAAAGTATTTGAAATAGAAATTTCTGGACTTTTTAGGAGCTTTTCAAACTTTGTGGCTACTTCAAAAACCATAAATTCATTAGTTTATGGTTTTGTGTGAGCAGTGTTTGCTGATGAATTAAATACTACCATGAAACCTTAATATGCAAAGGCAGGGCCATGCACACAGCTTGGAAATCCTATAAATGAAACTGTTTTCTCAGTGTCATTTGGTTTTGTAACTCTACAGAATTAAGATGCTTTGTTTTCAAACAGTATCCACTTTCTTACACCCAACTTGTTTCATTGATAATTTCCCTGTGGTTGAGTTTAGGTGCCTGTGTTGACTATTTGTATTTCTGTTGGTAGGTTTTTGTTTGACCATGATTGTCCTGAACACAAGTACTACCAGAAGCGATTAGTGGAGATGCGTCTGGCCAAGAAAGTACGTACCATCAGGGAAACCAGACAAGCAGGTAAAGTAGCTTCTTCAACTTTTCTTCCCAGAAAGTATTTTTAGGCCAAGCAAATATTCCCAGCAGGAAATTTGGATGCAGCACAATGGGCTAGATATATGGAAAGCGTGGATTGCTTTAGGGCCGGCGACCATTTAGACCCGGTTTGAAAAGGGCCCCCCGGTAAGCTCGCCCGGTTGCAAAAACCCCTTTCATACCGGCCTGGCTACCGGCCTGGGATGCTGGAATGGTTGTTGATCTCAAACTTCTTCAT
>NW_019091388.1:738342-752508 GCF_001949145.1 Acanthaster planci | reverse complement strand
CCTGGAGTAGGCTGAATACCGGGCAGGCATTATACCGGGTGGGCTACCGGGGGGGACCCTTTTCAAACTCTGTCTAAATGGTCGCCGTCCCTTACAGGGCCAAGAACACAAGGTCACATTATTGAGGTTTTCTTAAGTTTGATTTCTAACATTTTCTTCATGTTTGGGTGTTGGATGTGCTTATTCAGATCTAGTTGCTGAATGTGGATGAGTCAACCATACATTGTCATGCATTGTATCCACTAGATTCACATCAAAGTCAAGTGAGCTAGATAATAACCACTTCGCGCTAGTGGCAGTTATCAATGTTGATGATGCCGGGGCGGGATAATTATTTTTTTCTGTTTTTCAAAAATCTTTAAAAATTCCTGTCTTCATTTACTGGACGCTTGCACCCACATGAAGGACTGCCTGGTTTCTACTCTAATCTGACAGACAACATGTATTGACGCTGGAGTATTTCAGCCAGGCCTGCTGCCTTGTAAAAAGAGCCCAGTTTTTGCGGTGTTACGTAATTTTCTTTTGTTCACAAAACTGACACAGTGCGCTGCTGACCTCTTTTCAATAGGGGCCAGATTAGCGTGCAGCGGTACTGTATGGCTCATTGCTGGAGTGGTGTAGTGCTTTAGCCCCTGGTTGTAATCTGCTCGCACTGAATGCCCCAAACCTTGGTGTACTGTTTCAAAACAAGGCTGGATTATCTCCACTATTGAGAGTGAAAATGTGTTGGTAATTCCCAGCAGCCTGGGCTTTTGTTACAAGTACGGTCTTTTGTTACAAGGCCCAGTTCCCTTTGTCTGATTTCGGAGACCCCGGCCACGTGTATATACTGGTAGAGTACGTGTCCGAATCCGGAATCCCCAGCGGCAAGTGGATAATGGTAAGCTAGGTGGTTGAATGGTTCAGACATCTTCACAAGTGAGCAGAATGTGACTGGTTCACCTCCAACCCAAGCAAACTTGTCAAGTTTGTTTCTGTAGTCTCTGTGATAACAGAAGCTGTCTTCACCATTCACCACACTGTTGAAGGCCAAAATGTTGTTTGGAAAATTTGCTTCATAATAACATCAGTTTGGCACTTGAAATGATAAGGCAATCTTGACTTTTTCTCATCATTGTGTCCATAGCGGGAAATTCAAGCGAGGGAAGTCGCAAACGCAAAAGCCGCTGGATGGAAGGTGGTCCAGGCGATAGCGGAGCCGTACCACCCCCCAAGATCACCATCATCCCCCCGGGCTCAGTGGGCGGGGCCAGTGCCAAGCCAGGAGTGGGTGGGGTGGGAGGCACCGGGATGGGGCTGGGGGAGGTGGAGGAGAATGATTGGGGATTTGGGTCAGGGGGAGGTGTGTCGACGTCCAGTCTGGGGAACGATGTGAATCGTGTCGGGATGATTGGGACAACAGAACTGAGCCCAGCACAGTTGAAGCAGCTGAAAGAACAGCAGGAGGTAAGGAGGATCGCTGAAGCCAAGTCACTGACTAGTCTATTGCATCTCCATCAAGGAGGATCGCTGAAGCCAAGTCACTGACTAGTCTATTGCATCTCCATCAAGGAGGATCGCTGAAGCCAAGTCACTGACTAGTCTATTGCATCTCCATCACTAGCCATATCATAAGTTACATCATGTCTGGTCAGAGATGACAAAAGAATGCATGCATCACAGTTCATTGGCTTAGCATGTGACTAAAGTGGAACGCCGCTATAACGAACATGCCGGGGTCAACGCTGAATGTTCGGTACAGCGGTCGTTCGGTATAGCGAAATTTACTGCCGAATGTTTCCTTGCCATGTTGAATAGCACCCTCTCTTGTCTAATTGAAGTGCACCCTCTTGTGATACCATAGTTCACTGTTTTCGTGATGTCTTGCCGTTGCGTTCACATTTTAGGTTTCTAAAAATGTATTTGTTAATTATTTTTGGTTTTTATTAAATCTTAAGTTACAAAATTGATTTCAGGTTTATCCTAAAAGTCATGAAGTTACCACTCAGGATCGATCTCTGATGCATGCTTGGGCAAATCTTGGTGGCTTGTGTATCAGCGGCACCTTCTTAAGACTTATGTTAGTGCAATGCCACGGCGGTGTGCGTGTGATTTTCTTCTGCACCCAATCGATCACACGGAGTCGCAAAACCAGTGTCCATTCAATACCGTGAGCAGATGCCCTGGCCGTCACTAGAAGACCACTTTGAACAAGTGTGGACCAATGTACCCAGTTTCTCAGCCAGTTAATTACAATTAACTCTTCAACAACTAGCGGCTTTCCCTATTTCTGAGGAAATAACGGCCACTTGTCACTCTCCCACATAAAAAACCTGACTGTTTTATCAAGTTGACGTTCGGGAATGACAAATGGCAGCTGCATAGTGTTTGGTAGGTTGTATGCACAAAATATTGGGAGCCAAGGACGATGTTCGGTACGGCTGAATGTTCAGTATAGCGGTGTTCTGTATAGTGCGTTCCTCTTTTCTAACAGACTGGCGTGGGCTTGCTCCCAACACTGGAAGATTCAGTATAGAAGATTTGAATGACAGGGCATTATTGTGTTACCTTAAAGCAGTTTGGTACCATAAACTTCAACAAGCAAGAGGTTTTATATCTTGTATGATTCTGAAAACATATTTGACCTGGCGTGCACTGCAGTATACAGTTGTCTTCATTTCTCAGGGAAGAGTCTGGGAATGGAGTTGTTTCGTTGGTAAAGCTGGTCATTATAAATTATGGTCAAATTTGTAGGAGTTGAAATGTGCTCCACTTATGTGATTGCTTTGTGCACTTTTGTGCTATGTGCGAATCAGTATTAAGTCTTTCACCATCGGAAACAAAATTCCAATTATTTTATTAATTCAAGGGAGGAGAAAGCTGACTTCTCCAGTTTCCTATTCACACAACCTTGAGAAAGTCTCATTATTGATGGTTATCCAACGGGTCATACATGTAGATGCAACGTATGGTGGACTCCATGGTGAAATACCATAACAAGATAGCAGCGGCGGGCCGCAGTGCAGCGAACCAGGAGTCTGGCCCCAGAAAGAAGAACAAGTACGAATATGACAGTGATGAAGATACACACGGTGGTACCTGGGAGCATAAGCAGCGTATGCTAGAGATGGAGGAGACTAGAGGTGAGGATGGGTTGTGTGGGAGCATTGCTTTATTTCCTAACTGCATTGACAACGTGGCATTTCTTTAGCTGTTTCTTGAACTTGCCTCCAAATGTCTTGCAAGTGCTTTTCACCTTTGTTACACCTCACGTTGGTAGGCAAGCCGTGGCATGTCCTCTTAATACACAGTTTAAAGTGTTCTATCAAGATTTTAAAAATATGTCTCTGTGATGCCTGCCTGTTTTACAGGATGCCATTGGCATCCAATCATTTCTCCAAGCATCTCCTGTATTTTCTTGTCTTTAGAGAGAGCTGAGATTCTGACTCGGATGGGCAAGGGTAAGCACCATCTGGGTGACTTCCTGCCCCCTGATGAGCTGGAGAAATTCCTGGAGACATTGCAAGCTTTGAAAGAAGGCAGGACACCAGACTTCTCTGACTACCAGAAGTTCAAGATTCAAGCTGACAACATTGGTAAAATAGCTCCCAAGTTTCATATCCATTCTGAATAGTAGTCAAGACATGAGAGCAATGCAAGGCCTGGTAGTGATTGTGGAGTCTACAAATTTTTATCTCTTTTAATCAACTAGAGTAAACCTTTCATTTTGGTTATATATGTATATGGTTATCTGGTAACTTTGTTTTATCGTGTATTAGATTCTATACCTCATTTATCTTAAGTGGTCTACCTTCCACCTTGCAAGTAAATTGTGTGACAGCCTATCATGTATGGTTCAAGGAATCTTCTTTGATGCAATACAACAGACTAATATGGGCATTTTACAACAGTGCGCCTCCAAGAGTTTGCAACATGTTGACCAATCACAGTGAGTGAAATCCGTCGACTCTTTCCAAATGTACATTGTGTTGACAGATTTTGCGCCTTGTGATTGGTCAACGCATTGCAAACTCTTGGAGGCGCGCTATTGTGAATTGCCCATATTGTTATGCTTTGATGTCAGAACTTTTCAAAATTCTCTTGAGAATGCAGGCTGCATTGCATCATTCGATTTTTTAAAAATCCATGTCCCGCATCATATAGCAATCACAAGTTGTTAAATATGCACTGACATTGTGTTGTTTTGGGTCAAATTGTGACAGGTTACCAGATGTTGAAGAAGCTTGGCTGGGAGGAAGGCAAAGGTCTTGGCTCGACGGGGCAGGGCATCACTGCACCAGTCAACAAGTAAGTCAGAGATGACCAACAGACAGACATCCAAGAGACTTCAGGTGTCTGTTGAAGGACATTACTAGCTTTGACGCCTGAACTGTTATCACCCATCTTAACCACTTCGTGCCGGGGTATTTTTAAACGTTGATGATGCTTGGCCGGCATGACTATCATTTTTTCCGTTTTTAAAATCCTTTAAAAATTCATCATTCCATTTAAGAGTCGTTTATAGCCGCACCAAGTAATCTTCAGGCACTACTCTAAGTTGACAGGTGACCTTCATTGACGCCCGAGTATTTCAGCCAGGCCTGCAGCCTTGTAAACAGAGCCCAGATTGTACGGTGTTATATAACTGTCTTTTGTTCACGAACCTGGCTTAGTGCACTGCTGACCTCTTTTCAATAGGGGCCAGATTAGCGTGCAGCGGTGCTGTGTGGCTCATCGCTGTGGCGGTGGAGCATTTTTGTCCCTGGTGGTAATCCGCTTGCTCTCAATGCCCCAAACCCTGGTATACGGTTTCAAAGTAAGGCTGGATTATCACCACTTTTGAGAGTGAAAAATGCCGGTCATGCCCAGCAGCCTGGTCTTTTGTTCAGAGTATGGTCTTTTGTTACAGGGCCCTGTTTCCTTTGTCCGAGTTTGGAGACCCCGGCCACGCATGTAAACCATACGGCTCCGATTTCGGAGTCCCCGGCTGGTAGTGGTTAATATGGGCAGAAATTAAGCTGAATTACTTGGCTGTGGATTGAAACTACACCAGCCTTCATAGGGTATGGCTGCAGCCACTGTCATGAACTTGTGTGTAATTTCAAGCTGCAGCCAAGCAATTTGGATGGTGCCTTAAATTGGTTACAAAGTGGGTTGGCAATTCTACACTTCCCTAGTCTGGTTGGCTGAACCCTCAAATAAAGTGTGCATGGGGACTGCCTCTCTTGCATAATGTGGGAATTTAAACAAGTGGAATCCATATTGGAAGTCTGTAGACAATGCTGCATTAGTGATTCTCCAATTCCAATCTAAGAAATTCTAAGGCTTTTTTTTCCAAACTGCGGTGGATGTGAAATCATACAGGCCAGGTTAGTTGTCAGGAAATCTCTGTATGATTTGATTAATCTATTGCTGGGATCATTGGATGGTTTCACAGGGGCAGTGCGTCTGCAGCCACCACTGGCCTGGGCATTGACAAGGCCAGTAACTTGACCAAAGAGGATGCAGAGGATGAATACTCAGCATATCGGAAGAGGATGATGCTGGCGTACAGATTCAGACCAAACCCCCTGGTAGGTCAGAAATAGTCACTGTGGGAAAACTCTGATTTCTAGTGCAGGTCTTCAGTCCACTTAAAGTGCTAATGTTTATGAGTAACTTCTCTTGGATATGTGTTTGATAAGCCTAAAAAGGTATACCTTTAGGAAAGTTTGCATTATTTCATATTAGTATTAAAAAAATTATCATGGACTAGTACTGGTACGTCTCGTAATATAATTTCCAGATTCCAATGTCTCAGTTCAAGGTAGAAATGAAAAGACACATCTCTACTGTGTACATGTATTTCTTGAACAGAGACAGTGTTTGCTTGTGGGCCAAGCTACATCAAACACAACTTGTTCTATTGCAAGCATGCTATACTGCATGTATTGTGCGCAATGTACATGTCAGTGTTCTGGCGATGACATCATCCAATCCGCCTGGGAGTGCAAACGGTCAAAAGGGGATTTTTTTTGTGGGTGGGGAAATGCAGGATCTTTTTATTCATTTTGGGGTCACAATTAATGGGGTAAACATTAAATTTTCGATGTTTTTGAAATGGTTATGTATTTATTATTATTTTTAAATACCTCATGTGAACTAAACGTTTTCAATTTCTGTTACCCTTTAATGGTTCTGATTTGCAGTCTCACATCCAGGGGCCAATTTCATAGAGCTGCTTAAGCACAGAATTTGCTTAAGTGTGAAAAAAACCTTGTTTAATTAACAAATGTTACCAGTTCAAACTGTGTGATTGTCATGCTGACCAAAAGACAGGTAAATACCATTCCCAAACAGTATACATCACAAGAAGTTTTGGCTCGTAACCTGATTTGTCAAGCAAGGTTTTTTCACGCTTTAACAAATTTTTCAGTTAAAGCAGCGCTATGAAATTTGCCCCTGGTCATCCATTGAAGGTGCAGCGCAGTATTACAGTTATGAGGGTGCTGAGAATTAGGTATCAACAGAAGGAAATTAAAAAAGAATTAGCCTTTTATTACTATAGATGGAGCCGTTTAAATTTGCAGATCCACCTATTGGAAAAGTGAAGGCACTATTGAATTCTGCAGTTCCTTTTGTATCCTTTGTTTCCATCATTTGGTTTTAATGCATTGCTGAAAAATTCCTCCCTGCCTTTTTTCAGTGTTTAATTTGTGTTCTATAAAGCAGCATCTCACTTTTGCAATAAGGAGGGAATTGTCTTTTTTTCTGCAGAACAATCCAAGGAGACCATATTATTGAAGTTGGAGGGTGTGTAACGCGGAGGTTTGCAGATAGTTGATGAACAACTGACTGAGGAGTTAAGACTAATTGGATTTTTAGTGGATTCAACAGAGTTCTGGTAGTTTCATGTCTTTTTTAATCTACACAGCCTGGATCCAATATCATGTAGCCGCTAAGAATGTCAAAACTCATTCAGCAAATGCGTGACTACCAGTCAAAACATCACCAGAGATATACTGCTGATGATTGGTTTGACACTTTTCTGTATGGCAAGTTGGGCAAGTTTCCTGTATACTAGCTCTATGAACTTGGATCCTGACTGGTCTCCACTCATTATAGGGGTGATTGACAATACAGTGCGCCACCAAAAGGCTCCCAGGGAAAGGCCATTTTTCCAGTTAATGGCCGACAAAAGCATGGCAGCCTTTCCATGATTCGATAGATGGGGACATTCACTGCAAGAAGAAGAAAGGATTTATTAACTGCTACTCAAAATACACCTACAAATCTTCTTCCTTATAAAACTGATATTGTTGCCTTCTCTGATTTTTATTTTGAGTTATTCGATTCAATAAAATTTAACACATTTTGACTACTTTTCTCTTTTAGGAAAGTTTTATATGAAGAAGGTTTTAGCATAAAACAAGCATCTTATGACTTAACATTTCTTTGTACAAAAATCACCTGTATTCAGTACTTGCTTACGAGACACCTGTTAATTGTTGGATCAGTGTGTGGTAACTAAACCAAATTTGGCCACTGACCACTTGTGTGCTTAGATTCTTGTACAGTGTTGAGAGTAACACACAGGAGTATACTCCCTCCACAGACAGAATATTGAAATCCATAAAGTAGATTTCTTTGATCAGTTTTGTTAGGTACTTTATACTGTACTGCAATTAAAACAAAGCCTAACAAAAAGTTGAGCATTGTACAGAATTGACATTTTAAAACCAGTGTGAAAGTTGCAGATCTGTAAATAACATAAGACTTGTGGTAACTCCTTGTTAAAGTCATCTCTAATGAATTTTTGCCACTTGTGTGTTTTGGATAACGTTCACAATACTGAAGGTAAACCTAGCATGGTTTCACTTCTACACAATTTAATTTTTGGTTTTGTTTTATTTTCAAAACTTGATATTAAGGGTGGATTACATCAAATGAACGTTAAAGAGCAAATCATCATCTGCATGTTTTTATCAGCGTGAAGTCACTAGACTTACTACAGTTTAATACGTTAGTATTTGTAACATGTAAATGATATTCAAATGTCGAATAAAAAGGGAAATATATTTGGGAAAATCAACTGAGGTGAACCACTGATTTTGTCTTCGTGGTTTGTCTCTGAAAGCATGGAAAAAGTTGCCATTATATACAACTTCAAAACTAGTGTTTGGCATGGCCTTGCTTTTCAACAGTTACTCGCTCTTTTAGGTTTACTTCACAAATACCCAAGATAATTTAGCCATTCCTATTGGTTGAGAGCCTGTCACATGGCTGGTCTTAACCACTTGCTGCCGGAGAGCCCCGTTTCTGGTACCTTGGGTTTGCACGCATAGCCAGGGTGCTCAAAATCGGACAAAAAGAGCCGGGCCTTGAAACAAAAGAGTGAGCTGCAAGGAATTGCCAATATTTGTCAGTTGTCAATAGGGGAAGAAATCCGTCGTTGTTTGGAAAAACAATAGCACTGTTTGTGACATTGAGTGTGAGTGGATTAACACCAGGGACAAAAGTGCTCCAGCACCCCAGTGATGAGTGACACAATGCCGCTGCATGCTAATCTGGCCCATATTGAAAAGATGCCAGCAGCACACTGTGTCGGTTTCAGAACAAAAGAAACTTATGTAGCACTACACAATCTGGGCTCTTTTAACAAGGTGGCAGGTCTGGCTGAAATACTTGGGCATCAATAGATGTTGTCTGTCAGATTAGAATAACCAGACAGTCACTCGATGGGGTTTGGGCATTCAGGACAAAAAGAGATGAATTTTTGATGATTTTTGAAAACCGAAGATATGTATTAAAAATTGCCCGCTTTAAAAACTGCATTTCCAAAGGCAACTGGCAGCAAGTGGTTAATCTAGACAAAGATTGTTTTATCATTGCTTGCAAGAGGAACATACTATAAAATTGCTATAGAGGTGTTTTAAAAACAAAAGGTATTTTGAATGAAATAAATACATGCTTTGCAAACTGGCTCAGGAGAATGGACCATTGATAGTGCCCTCATCTGTAGCTCGGGCATTAGACGCATCAATTCTCTGGAGTCGGTGCTTTTTCTCTAATATGATTGTTACAGTGTTTTAGAGCATGCAATGAAGCACAGATTATCCCGGTGTCTTCAAGTAAGTCTATCATATGGCTGTGTCTGAATCACTTGGCTACGGCCGGAATTTACACATGACTTAATGGGAATTGGCCTCTGCCACTGCCATAGACTTGTCCGTAATTTCCCCCCCGTAGCCAAGTGACCTGACAGCCTTCACTCACAGGTAGTACAAATAGCAGGCCCGTAATTCAGAAAAATTGGCTGTATGGCCAGACTACAATCAAATCAAAGCATGCACTGAGCTAACACTGCATTAGGACAGTCTATGTGACAGTATTTGTCCAACTTGTGAGCCATTTTCCACTCTGGCCTCTCAGCTTTGAAGCTGCAAAAACATTAACTATTTACTTTTGCATACAACTAAAATACTCAAAATGAAAAAAAGCTTGAGGTTTCTGTGGCTAAAACCATCTATGTAACGAGCTGCAGGGATGAGGGACTAAATTCATACAACTGAAGCCGACGCTAAGGAAGCCAAGGTTTGATAAATTCCCTTAGACTTTGTACCCCTTTTGAAATTCATCCACAACTGTGAGTCACACAGGAATGCAAATGCTATTCCTGTAAATCAGCACTACTGTGAAAATTGTCTCAGGCAGGTGCAAAAAAAAAAAAAGGAATGGCTGTTCACTGACTTCAAGAACTGACTCTGTTTGCACGATGCACTTCTCTGACATACACCCACATCTAAAACCATTTCTCCAAATAATGTACCGGTATCCATATGCCAGAGAGTACCCTATTACAAGCAAATCACCGTTATCATGTCAAGCAAGGATTTCATGCTGATGGGACAAGCTCCTGGAGAAGATGAAGGTTGGGATCCTGCTCTTGAATGGCTTCTTCAACCAAGATCTATATCGGGGGAATACTGCTGGGTTAATAGAGGCTTTTTGTGATACTTTAGTCATGCATTGTGCATATCAACAGTGCACCACTGTATATCAAGTATTTTTACGATGCAAACGTTTTACAAGATGTATTTTTGCGTTGGGGAGATTTTAATTTATATAACGGGTTTGCCCTTAGCCAACGTATATATTAATAAAACACTGTATGCTCAGTGCTTGACAGAGAGCTTGCGAAAAAAGTAACAAGCTTACTCGGGTGGGACTCGAACCCACAACCTCCTCCAGCAGGAGGTCGTGGGTTCGATCTATATAGAGCAAACGTTTCAAATCTCCATTTTTGAGGGTCTCTGGGCAACAGGACCCATGTCCATTTTGGAAGGTGAAACACAGAATACATGAAGGGAGTCTCACCTGGGCAGTGTTTGCATCTTTCTTGCTGGCATAGTGTTGCATCATGTGATATCTAGCTACAGACCTTGCTAAGTTCATCTGGTCTCCTCTGGACATCTCAAGCACCTGCTGGAAACACTTCTTGCTTTGCCTAACAATTGGAAATGGCCCATTGGTATTAGCATTATTTGAATGACAGCAACCCCTACCATTGGACCAGGAGCAAGTTGGAACAAACTATGTAAACTTTAACTGTAATGTAGGATGATGCGACTACTCCAGTCAACTACTTTGAACCAGACTGTGAAATGCAACTACAAAAGCTTTGTTTTGTAATTGCAAGTACAGAGGGAACTGATTAGGTGAAATGGCAGCGACCACAAAGTGATTTTGTAAACAAAGGGTTCATCTCTGGCCTCACTGTGGGGGAACAGTGATAAGGAAAGATTGATAACTGAACACGTACAATGCACACTCAAATCTGTACATTGCAATGAAATTCAGCCAAAGATCACTGCTTAACTATTGACTTTTCTTGCCCTGTCTTACACCTGTGCATCAAAAGTGCAAAGTACTGTCAAATTATGATCAAATGTCACTGCAAGAGTTCAAGGTCATGGCTCCCTGCTTTGTATACAGTATTGCATGCGACTCCTGGAGATGCAATCAACCTTGTTACAGTGGTCTTGAGTAATCAAGTGCACTAGACTAATCATGGATAAGAATTAGCTAACTATGATTAACAATGATTCTTGATCAAACTTGTCCTATGGTTGACCACACTTTTTATTCAAACTTGCTCCAAGGTGTCTGTATCTGAGATGCACCCAGTCTAGGATGCACCGGTGATCTCAAACATTACCCCCTATAATCATACAACATTGCCTGTAGTCTTACCTTGTATTGCCTTTATGCTGGTGTAGGAGTCCTTGTAGTAATAATGCTATAGGACATGTTGGTTGTAACTTCAATGCCTCATTAGTGGCCTCAAGGACCAGAGCGGCCCAGTGTTCCTCATTGCTTGCCTGAAAGAAAACAAGACTAAAACACTTATTCCGGGATAGAAATAATGTGTTTGTCACTCAGGTGGGGTGGTGCTGTCTTCAACAAGGCTAGGGCTCATCTTGAGTGTTTACTGGGGTTTTACATAGAAGCTGCTGTCCCTACAAGTGTACCAATTTCTGTAGACTGACTTTAAGTCAGTCACTGTAATACTCACTGTAATACAGCGAGTCACTGAGGCCTTATCTTAGCTGCTCTGAAAGCCACATGGGTGAGTCAATAATGGTACCATCTGCTGTCCCTGTGAGTGTACCAGACTGTGGACTAACTCACAGTGAGTCACTGAGACCCTAACCTTAGTTGCTCTGAACGCCTTACAATTATAGGGTGAGTCTGAGTAACAGTTCCAGCTGTTGTCCCTGTGACTGTACAGGACTCTGGAATGACTCACAGTGAGTCACTAATGCGCTAACCTTAGTTGCTCTGAGAGCCAGATGGGCGAGTCTGAGTAACGGTACAAGCTGCTGTCCATGTGAGTGTACTAGACTCTGTCTGTAGGCAGACTCTGCTGCCGCCACCATACCTTCCTGCTCATACAGCTTGGCCAGCAACTGGAAATCAAAGATTGTAGTGATACAAATGATGTAAAGTGCATTGGTAAATATAGCCAAAGTGTGTTCTGATAAACAAGTAAAAAGACAATGAAACTTGTAGTGTCTGGTTTATGGAAAATCCTGTATACGGACACTAATGACTCCTGAAGATCTGAGAACAAGTTATTGGCAAATGGGTTTCATACACGATCAGTTTATTTTATTAAAAGGTCTGAATGATACATGTACAAGAGTTAAACATGGTGTCTTGATTCACAACTAACATGTGCTATTAATCTAACATCCAAATTCAATGATACATTACTATTTCAATGAAGGTCAAGGAATTGGTTTTTCATTTGTTCACGCAACACTAACCAGGCACAACATAGCCACAGGTAAATTCAATAGTGTACTTGCTGAATTCAAGTATCTCTTGTTGGTGTACGTACTTGGTATTTAATGACTGTTACACAAGTGCAACACTAGTAAAATGGTTTGATATATTGAGGATGAATATTCCTGCATTTGCTACATGGTGCTACTCTTATGAAGAGGGGATAGGTAAGGTATTTTGTGGGGAAATGGGAGGGAGGAACCTTCATCCTAGACCCCTCTGTACAGACCTGCCAAGCTGCTAATGATTGGTAACTTGTTCTTGAGATGACAGTCCTGAGTAACTCAATGCTCTGACTAGAGACATGCTGCATGCAGACAGCCTGGGCTTGGAGGAGCTGTAAGGCTGACTTGATGTCTGGTTGAGACTGATAAATGACCTCTAACTGTGCACAAACAGTAAGCAAAAACTCTTCATGATTTTGAGGGAAAGCTGTTAGGCAAACTTTCATAAATTTCACGTCATCAAAGAAAAGGAACAAGTTGAATCTTATGACAGAAATAATTCACCAAAATGGACTTAAAGAAACAAGATTCACATGCAGACGTTTTTAACATTTGGTAAAGCAATCGCTTAAAAAATGTCTTCAGATTTTCTTCCTATAATTACTAATTTCTTCAAAAAAGTGTGACATATAAATTTATTTCTTAGCAGCTTTTAAGTCCTCTTCATGATTTCAGTAGTTATGTAGCACTCCTGTAAGTAAAGTTACCAGAACACTTAAGAGACTAAGGTAATTTGGACAAAAAACAGACGATTGGCAGTTTAGTCTTGGAAGTCTTACGAATTCCTGTATCTGTTGGCCCCTTGATGTGCCAGTAGAATAGGATTCCTTCACAATATAATACGCCAGTAAGATTTGTCTTGATTTCTTCGTAGTCAGTATCTTGAGTACATTATCCTGCACTTAATCAAGTACTCTGTACTGTTTGCACATGGGACAGCATCATGCATGTGTATTTTGAAGTCCTCTACAAACTCACTGCTCAGAGAATGATTCCAATATTAATGTTGAGTATCTAACTGCTGACAACTTATGCAAAAAAGTAACTATTTTTTATTATGAACTGCAAATATGACTTCTCTATGGTGACCCCTATGGTAGTAAACATTACTGTGAATCACATTTGGATCGACTAACCTTCCTAGTGAGTGCATCAGCCCTTTGTAGCCTGCCCTCATGCATTAAGCTGACAACCACCTGAAGCCCCGCCCACTGCTGAATGGCTGAATTACCACACTTCTCAGCTGAAAAAAAAGACAAGAATTATTGTAACATTGATTGTCTTCGTTCTGAGAGAACAAGACTACGAGAATCAAATGTTCAATTTGGCTCACCACCAACGTTTAAATTCACTCTTTTAGTACAACCATGTTTACATTTACTGTGGACATTCCTTTGTTTCTGTGCAGTTAAGAAAATGCAGTGAAAATACTCATTTTTCTTCAACCAGGAACAAGATTTTGGCTGGTTTTTGTACAAGGTTTCCTTGACTATTCCTCTTCCTTTTACCACAGATGACCCCTACCCCAAAATATCTCTAAACCCCTTTTCCAGAGAGGGGGAACCTTGTGCCGACATGTGCATGTCCATACAATGCCATCGTACCCTGCATTATGTGGACTTCTTTTGTGCAGAGGTCCACCCTATGTATGACACACCAGTACACTTCTGTTGACATCACAAGCACAGTGGGGGAAGGTTATAAAAAAGGATCCTACAACTCTGTCACCATGCAAGCCTTTCCAAATACTGCAAAGTTTACATTGAAAATGCAAATTTGTCTATACCAGCATTAACCACTTCCTGCCGGGGACTCCGGGATCGGAGACATGTGGTTTATATGGGTGGCCGGAGTC
>NW_019091388.1:707232-725230 GCF_001949145.1 Acanthaster planci | reverse complement strand
GCGGCTATAAACGCCTGTTAAATGGAATGATGAATTGTTGAAGGATTTTGAAAACAGAAAAAATGATAGTCATGCCGGCCCAGCATCCTCAACATTGAAAAATGCCCCGGCCCGAAGTGGTTAACTTTCCCAATAGAGTCTCATGTCAAGTAATACCAAGTGATGAGCTCAATCTTCTCCAGCAATGAAAAATCCTCAAAAATATTTTGGAGGATTCTGAATGATCATGGTGATCAATCAAAAAGATTTGAAATACTACAAGAGCTGTGTGTGATATAGAATTAGACAGGGTACTGGTGAAGGGCCAAACAGGTTTTGTGGAATCAATGAATGAAGGGTTCGGAGGGAAACTGACAGTGGTCACACAAAATGTCAATGTTTCTCCTCACATGAGTTGCTAGCTCTGTTGTATGTCGAAACAAATCCATGGCTTCTTCTGGAACCGATGATTCTGCCACCAAGGCCTAGAAAAATAGTATATCAAAAACAGATAGCAAACAAAAGTTGTATAATTTTATTAATTTTGATTTAAATAAGGATTGAATTTTCACATTAAATGCATTGCTGTGCAGCTAAGTAACTGGTTGCATAATTACTAAATGACACTGTAATTTAGTAACTAATTTATCATTTCTCAGTCATTCGTCATTTACTTACAACCATAAGGTGTTTTTACTGTGTCTATGTTGAGATATGAAGGCAATTTATCTTTTCTTTCTTTCTAATGAATGATTTTCTGTGGTGTAATCAGGGCATCACAGAGGTATTATGCAAGTGCTAAAACCACAGCAGCTGTGGAGTAAAAAGAACCTGATTCTAACATAGCTCTCACCTGACCAATCCAGCAGTTGACATAGCTTGGTTCTAGAGATTGAGAGATCTTGAAGGCTTGATGGGCTAACTCCATGTTGCCTTTAGTGAGATACAGGGCACCCAGGTTGGTCCAGGCCACCACATTCTATGGCACAGATATCCACAAAATACTCACAAATTCTGTCATCTTTAAAACAATAAATTCTAACGCTGATATCTTCTTGTGTGACAGTTTGTTGTACTTCTTCATAACACTCTTGTTGCCTGTTTGGAATTCACATACTTTACCATCGTTTAAACAATATACTCTAACTTTGATATGTTCTTGTGTAACATGTTTTCTTCCTCAATTTCCCCTAAGTCCATTGCCTTTTTTGAAGATCCTTTCCTTGATTTCTTCACATATGACTTTATATAATAATAAAAATAACGTAATTATTTGTCTGAGAATGAGTGTGTTTGAGTTCTGAATTGCTTTATAATACTGACACACTGTTGTGGAATCCTGAGAAATTATTGTAACACTGCCTGCCATGCTCTTGACACTGAAATCATGTGGTGAAATTTGTAGGTTTTGTGTGTGTTTTTATTCATCACAATGTACGTCTTAGGCAATTTGGCTTTTTCCCATAAAATGTGACATTTCATCAATAAACTACAATAACAGAATATTTACAAGTCATTAACAAGTAGGGGTTGGATAGCTAACTTACTTGGGCATCAGAGTGGTATCTTACAGGTCTGGGCTTTGAACCCATTTCAATCCATTTGTTCAGCCTAAAACCCATTTCAAGTCTACCTTGTTGTTTCCCTTATAGTTTATGTTGAAAATCAACAAATCTTTCCAGTGGATAATGAATGTATCCATCATTTTTTTCTAAAAATTCTCGGGGGAAACTTGACACAGTTTTGAATTAATTGGGTTTTCTTACATTAGCTTCTACTTGTATGGACTTGATAAAAGCATGCTGTGCTAAAGCAGGGTTGTCCACATCTGAAAGAAACACAAACTCACATTCAATGCTACCTTCAGCCATTTCAATAGCACAATGTAGTATCTTAATGATGTTCTCCAACGTAAAAAAACACAGCCTGGCAGCCCGGCAAGCTTTGCATACTATCTGCCATTATCTGCCATACTTGAAACAATCATTCAAAATCTGGAGCACCGTACAATACAAATTTTAATATTGTTCAAGTTTTTCCTAGGCAAGGCCACAATTTTTTTCTCTCAAGCATCAATGAGTATGCAGTGTTCATTAAAACTTCTGTAGGTAAAAGAAAAAAGCAGATTTCATTCTATTCTCCATAAAGGCAAAAACATGATATAATCTTCATTCCTTGTGTACCTTTGCCAGCTGCTATGACTCCCAGTGCTGTCCAGTGATTATGGTTTGTGCTGTCCACAACCACAGCTTTTTTAAGACACTACCCAAAAAGAAAAATAACCAAAAATGTGATATGTGTCTCCTTTCAAAAGTAATTTTGGAGCAGAGTTGCTGAAAATTCCTATGTATGAAAAGGAACTAAGCATTACATCATTAGATGAAAAAGTGCAAATAACAAAAAGGTACTTGAACTTTTGAAGGGAATACAGAGTCAATTTATTCAATATCTCTCCCAGTGAGAGTCAAGCCTGGTTTCCATATCGACGTAAGAAATGTAGAGAGCAACACAATTAAGATGCAAACTGCAATGCAGACATGTGGAAACATGTCAAACAGAAGTGTCGCTGACAATGAAGACACACCCAAACCAGCATACGAATGATCAACAAAGTTGAGCCAGAATCAACTTTGCCTACTGTCTACACTGAGTAGCCATGGTATCCCCATACCAACAGGCATGCTGGCATGACCGGCGTGCAACGATGTCCCACTCACTTAGTTCCACGAATTTTGCCCATTTTCTCCATAATGCTTAAATATTACACCCTTATGATCAACTAAATAGTTGACCATCAATGAAATGTCAAATGAAACTGGAGTACAGGTTTGGCATCAAGACATGGTGCAGTCAATTTACAAGGTTATTTTCTGAAAAATAACACAGAGTTTCGGATGTCATTTTGTTTCAATTTTTAGGTGGAATGATGTCATGCACACCGTCTCTTCCATTCTTGTCTGCATCTTCATGTCTTGCGTTCTGTCTGCGTTACAAACGACCATATGGAAACCAGGCTTTAGAGGGCCATCAATTTATTTAATGCAAGCTTTAAAATTGTTACAAAGATTGGGCAACTGTAAACATTCCAGAGAAAAAGTAGAAAAGGTTTAACCTGGAGATGGTACTAGATGATACCTGTATCTGATGAGAGTAAGTGATAAAAAAAAACAGATGCTGCAAATACCTGCAGAGCCTTGACAGCCAGCTGTGCTGAGTTGTTTAAGTCACTGAGTGACTGGTAGTAATAGTTGCGACCCAGATCATGCCACAGAGAAGCACAGCTGCTCTGTAGATGCAAGGCTCGACCGTAACACCTACCAGAGAGAAAAACCATGGCATTGGATTAGTCAACAGAACTCAGCTAAATAAGAAATGACCACAGCATTCAAAGGTGATCAAGGATGATTAGTTAACTAGAGGTTAATTTATGACACATCTTACACCTGTGAATATTAACGTAACAGCATCTTCAAACGAACTATGGTTAAACCCCATCAAGGCAACTAAAGGTACTAACCCTCTGTCATCCACCGTGACGTGTTATAGCCAACCTAGACCCACTGAATAGTTGAATAGACTGGTCAACTATCATAGATCAGCATGCATTCAGTTACAGTTTGTAGTTGAATATGGTTGAAGCTGCTCAAACAAGACCCTCAGTGTTTGAATAGCTGGAGGCGGAAATCTAATGACCTTGAGATCAGGTGGACTTATTCAGATCAAGGCAGATTATGACACAACTGAGAAAAAAAGCATGATACTAAACACTTTGCACATTTATTAAAAATTCATATATAGGTTATTATCTCCAAAGTAGCTGTCCTTAGGAAAGTACTGTCTGAATAAGGCAGGCCTTGAATAAATTGATACAACTTTCTCTTGAAAGATCAGGAATGGCTGGAGACTCACCAAGTTTTTATCAAAAAAAATTGTCATACATATATGATACAATGGTAATAACAGGAGTGATAGCTTTTTTTTTTCACCAAGTCTGTATTTATACAATTTTGTACCTGGCTCCAATGCACAGTAACTGCTTCTTGTTCTGAGAAGCCTCCCCATGGAATGAATGGTCCAATAAATTAGTTGGTACCTGCACACTGTAAAGACAAAACAATGTAATGTTTGGCAGTGAAAACAAAGGGCCTTGTGAATAATGGCACCCTTAAGTGCTTGAAATACAAAATGAAAGTTTCAGTTAATTTCCGAGTATGACGAGTCAACCGTCAGCTGCTTTCCATGTCATATCCATTTCAGGAGCCCAACCACACTGTACTGGATATCTTTGGGAAGGTCAAAAACTTTGTGTTCTTTGGGAAAGGAATTCTTACTTTCTGGAGAAAATACTAAACTGCATGTTAAAAGAGAGATGGGATTCTAGTAATTCTGTGTACAATTTGTGCCGTTTTTGGAGGATTTATGTGCATTTTGTGGTTTAATGAAAAACACTTGTCACGTTCAGTGGACGTCAACTACATGGCAAATTTAATTACAAGCAGGAAGGTTTTGTTGTGATTGAAATGGAATTCTGGATTTCTTTTCACACAGACATTTACAGGAAATCATCAGACCTACATGTACTTGGCTGTAGCATCAGAACATGCCAAACTACATATTCTGGGTATACACTATACTGGAATGAATGGAGCACTGTGGTCACCTGACTGTTATTTGACATTATGCACCCACACTGGTGTGCATTCCTCTGTCACACATTCATACATCTCCACCAGGAGGTTATGAAGACACCAACCTGATCAGTTTATCACTGAGGGGATGCAGCATTGTACAGGCATCACCTAGAAGCTTCCAGACACAGCTCAGATCAGGACGCAAGGAGGCAGCTCTGAACAATATGGAAAGGTAGTCTTGAATCACTCTAGACACTGAAGCTTAGTAATTCATACACAGGGAACTGGGCAGGGTTAGATGAAGTACTATGTACAACAAAATTCTTAACCTACCATATGTGCAACAATTTTTCAAGCCAGAATCAGTTTGCAGCATTAATGTTTAACATCAAATGGTATCGATTGAGACACATTACAATTCTGGGGCTATGCCATAACGCTTCACTTCAAAAAGTTCCAAGGTTTAATTTCTGCTGTAATCAGAAGTGAATTTAAACCTTAAGCAAAACTGAGCTTAGACTAAGTCTCAAGCAGTATATCACAATGCAATTTGGCAGAAAAACCCTACTTTTGCTTGGCTAGCAGAGCTTTAGTGTTTAACATACTCATATGCAAAGCACATCCATTAACCTGATCCCCTGCACTATTACCAGTGTATGCTAACCACACTGCCGAACAATAATCCACAATCACATCCTCACCGAGCCAAGACCTGGATGGCTAATTTGATGTAGTCCACAACCCTGCCATTGAAGTATTGATGCAGAGAGGATCGGGCTAGACGGACATAGGTCTCTCCCTGACCTAAAAACAAAAATAACTGTTTCAAAGGACAGTTCTGGATGAGGACCACAAGGCAAAATAGCATGAGAAGTCTGCAGTACAGGCAGTCATTGTCTTTTGCAACACTCTTAAGGCCCCAGGGTGAAGCGATATTTGCTGCAATGTCCAGCCATGGGCAGTAAAACTCATCTGCAACACAAGGTCTACCTCAATGAACTTCTTAAACCAGCTGCTGCATTTGAACCCCAGAACACCCTCCCTATACATAACTCCCTATTTAGTCATGCTCCAGCTTGAACTGGCTAGCCATTTCTTTCATGGGAGCATTGGGGTTTGTTGATTTAGATATGGCAGTGAGAGTTCCTACCTTTAAGGGCAGGAATATAGTCTGGGTCACTATCCAAGATGACTTGGTACTCAGTCACAGCTTCTGCATAGGCCTCAAGTGTCTGCTTGATGGCAGCAATTCTGCAAACAAAATTGAAAAAAAAACCGGATTTCATCAAGGCTTACAAGAAAAAGCTGCACCATGAGCTCTTTGCTACAGGTATGAAAATAACATCTATGTAAAAACCAATGATATCTTTTATTATGACTACACTAGACAATCACACAGAAACATGTAAGAACGAGTGAGATTCCAGAGGTCAGTTTCTTTAGGCTCAGAAATTTCTGAAACAAATGTTCAGTGAAAATATTTTCAGATTCACTCAGTATAACATTTAACAAATACCACAGAAAATACCTACTATTAATGGCAGATGACCAGATCAACAGCAGTACTTACTGAAATAAGCAGTATTTGGCATTGGGGTCCAGCTGTTCAAATAAAGGAATTCATAAGCGTTACTTAAGTTCGTCCAAACAAGTGACTTAACCTTAAACTACACAAATCCACAAGCCTGTTTTACAATGCAAAAGCCCCTAAATGTCCTTAAATGACAAAGCAAAGATGAACATTTGAAGCAACTTGGATACAAAAGTCCACTTCAAAAATTCCAAGTAAAAAAATCTTCTAATATCCCATGTCCCTCTAATACAACAGAAAAAGAACAATGTGTATACCTCTACACCTCTGGAGAAAGCTTTTAAGGCAGCTGTGTAGCTGCCTCTACTCATGTATGCATCTCCCAAACACTCCCAGATATGCCTACAGCAAAAAACAACGGCATTATACTTGAATTTGGAACATCAATGTATTTCAAACAACTGGAACCTTCAATTAGCTCTGTGCACTGAAATCCCCTCAATGATAACAATTAAAGATGACAGATACCTCAGCCACACTCCCACTGTATGGCGACCACTCGAAGATGCTTTGAGTTAAACATTGGATAAACATCGGTTGTGCCACAATCATCTGTACCAGTGAGCTGGTTTTACGAAGCTTGTGTGAACCTGTAATAAAGGGTTCGAAGATGTTCTGGGGACTTCTGATGTCCACACAATGTATCCCCCTCTACTCTGACAAACAGTTTTACAGGCACTGAGTTCAGTTACACATAGCATAATGAAGAGCAATAGTCAGGGAAATTATATATTTGAGATTTCTGTTAACAAATAAAGGTTACAATTCTTAAACTTATAACAGAGTATACAAGGTGTAACACAACTTTTATATGATATTATCAATATGAGCATGGTTATGCCGTAGGATGAGTGTCCAAGGAGGGTGCATAGGGTGTCTTAATAATCCTATTTTATCTGCCTTGAGAGCCCCCTTATGGCACCCCCTTATTAATTGAAAAGAGCTATGTTGGTGAGGAATGTTCATTTTGCTGGTAGCAACGCAACTGTAACATGTACATTGCATAGTCATTTGTGAACCAGTGAAGTGCAGTTCCCACCAAAGAAGCTTCTGTTGCTAGGAAAATTGCACCCTCTCTTGGTCCAGCTTGGGGCTCATTGTCTCCTATAATGCAACACAGTAGTTGTGCAAAACTGTCTGACAATAAAGACATCAAACTCTCCAACCAAAATATGCAGTTAATGCCTTTGTTACATATTCAACAAATTTCTTGCACTAAAAATCTGCACTGAACTGCCTTGGCTGAAAGTGACAACCTGAGTACTCTGTCATTATTACAAAGACTTCAAAACCTCTGGTATTTTCCAGGAACCCACATACCTGTCTTTAGGATCAGCTCTTAGTGCTGCTTGAAAGCTGCAAAAATGAAAACATCAACAACAAAATTTAAAAAGTTACTACATAAGATAGGCTAAAGTAATTCAGATTTTCAGGAAAAAACCCAAGTAGGGTTATCCTTTGTATTCACAACAGATCACTGTGTTGGACTTACATAATGGTTCTTTCTTAAGCAATATCTGTTGTATCTTTTTAAGAGTTAACGTACCTTGCCACAGCATCGTTGCAGCTGCCCTGTTTGTGGTAATACAACCCCAGCCTCAACCATGCCCATTTGGCTGTCCCTGCTGCAGCAGCTTTAGTCACGTTTCTATACAGCTGCAGGGCTGCATCCTACAATAAGACAAAAGGCAACCTAGTCTTAACTCAGTCGTTAATGGATGTTTCAATAAGCCCAACCTATTATGCTGATAAGAGCAATTTGCAATGTAGTGCACCTTGCCTTGAAGAGTCAGCACCCTGCCTACACAAAATCATTTGTATGACACTGCTTATGTATGGAACATTAACACAATATTTATTTTCAGCCCTCTTTATTTCAAGTAAAAATGCAATCTTCGACTATTTCCATCCAACACATCAAATCTAAAGGCCTTGTACAAAGAGAGTATGGTTGCAACAACAGAATAATAGACTTTTGCTCTTGGGGGCACACTGTATTGTATATCATCCATATTCAACAGTTTAGAATTTTATGTGTCACATGATATCAGCATGACTACCCCCCCATTACGTGTAGGAGTTCAAACATCAACATAACCTCTGGACATTCTATAAACCTATTACACAATGCCTTTTATCTTGGTAATGTATGTCTTTACCTCTTCTCCAAGCTCAATGCAAGCATCCCCAAGAGCTGCGGCTGCTACTTCATTCTGGGGGTTCAACTCATAGGATTTCTGGTAACATTTTCTCCCTTTACTGGTAGCACAGAAAACAAGATAAATTCATTCAAAATAGCATCAGCAAGTTATCAGATAAGGCCAGTGTCAAGAATAAAAGTATCTATGGAAAAACTTCCACTCTACTGCCACTACATGCAAACATTTTGAGGAAAGTTGATCTTGAAAAGTCGGGTACCTTTTATCTCCAGCAACTTGCCAGTAGAAATGTCCCAGGTAAAGAAACGTGTCTGAATAGTATGGGTCCAATTTCGCTGCCTAGATGAACAGAGAAACACAGTCATATTACAAAATAAATAACTTGAACAATATTAAACACACTTTAACATGGAAAGCAAGCAATATAATACATGAGAATATAAAATGTTTGAAAACTATAATCAAATATAAACTCAGACAATTGAAAACCCAATCTCTGATTAAACAGTCCAGGGGATAAACTGATAAAAATTCTGAGAAAGGGTTGCCTGTTGGGATATTGCCATGTGCTTCACACAACAGTAAATCAAAAACGAAAAGAAAATTTTCTGAAAATTCCAGCAGTTTTGTGGATCAACCAAAGCAACAATGAGGTTTCCTCCCTGGACTTGCATCACAGTATTACTTTTGAATATGGAAATTTGCATCAGCACTCAAACCAAAGAGGAACCAAAATACTTTTTTAATATAGCGAAACTAATTTGAAAATAAGGGTAACTGGAACACCAAGGTGCATTTTCAAGGGTCTAGTATAAAAACTGCACTGACAGACGGTTTGATATGTTAAGAAATAACGAAAGAAAAGGGTCGGGAGAGAAATAAGAGACAAACAAATCTTAAAATTATATTAAACAAAGGGGCCAACAAATGTTACACAGAAATCACCACAGAGAGGTCATTTTTCAAACTGTTTACTGAAAAAGCTTTGCATAAGTTTTTACAATTTTTGAACAATTTGAAATGCACGTTGGTAATCCAGAAATTGGGGATACAAAAGTGTGACATTTTTGTGTCCCTGTTACATCTGACCTTTGTTATTTGACATGGAAATATCACTAGAATTGATTTCAAACTATTAGTATTTCTTTGGCAGGTAATTTGCATGAATTCATCACTCTTAGAAATTAGAAAATGAATTCTGAACTTACTTAAATCATACATCAGATGTGAAAGGGAAACGAAAAAAATTGACCCCTAATTTCTGGAATTACCCATGTTCAAGTTGAAATATTTGTACATGTTTTTGTATCCACAGTGAAACTGATGTGT
Organism: Acanthaster planci; assembly: GCF_001949145.1. The sequence goes on along the minus strand of NW_019091388.1, from coordinate 715,541 downwards.
CTTATATCAGAACTTGCATGTGTAGCACATGTAAGCAATGAAAACTGTTAACTAACATGTAGGATGCTAAGAAATGCCACATGCTGGTCTCTTTGAGGCCAATGCATTATATCATGCTACCATATGAATGGTTCCTGTTACCTTCAACAATGATGCAAGCATCTTAGACCTATCAGTTCTTGTTTGTCTTCCCATCTGCCAGTACACCTTCCCCAGCCATAAATGAAACAGTCCACAGTCAGGCGCTCCTTCTAGTGCCTGTATAAACCTGATTGAGGCAAAATTCCCATTGAGAGCTTTGATATTAATATACCTGAGCTGCTTTGGGAATCTCCACTATATTCTTAACATCACATCAGACAAAATTCATGAAGTTTGTTGCGCAATGTATCTGGAAATATCAATACTGGCAAAGACATACCCTAGAGAGGCATGCAACTTGGACTTTGACAAAAGATGAGGAAATACCAATTTGAACAAGATTTTGTACAGTGTTTTTCAATTTTCAGTGACATGAGTGTTACGTGAAATATGAGGAAATTAGCTGATCCTTGGAAAAGTTGCTCACCTGTCTAGAAAGGAAATTTGGGTGGGACCAATTCAAATCTCAAGCAATCAATGGAATTGGTCAATATGTGGTTACTCAGTGCTAGTCAATCATGGTTAAGCCTAACCCTCCTCAATCCTCCAAAATCCTTTGGGCAGTTTTGGAGGATTTTGGAGGATTGAGGGTGAATGGCAAAAGCACTTGCCTAATTGTAAAGGATGGCATGCATGAAGGTCGTGGGTTAGACCTTGTATTGTTCTTGCTCAGTCATGCATAACTTCAGCCCAATATTTCTTTTGAATCAATTGCACTGCTCAAGAATGCCATTTGCTCTGCCTCAACATAATGACAGGAATTGCTGGAGGATTTTGAAGGATTGAGGCAGTAGGCACACCTCCAAATAACATTTTCAAGAACTTTGGAGGATTTCAGAGGATTGGGGGAGAATCCAATTTCTTCACCCCCCCCCAAATTGGAGGATCGAGGAGGGTCCCTAGCAAAAAGGGCCTGGGGGTTAGGGTTAACAAGTGTCAAGTAGATGTTTCTGCCTTTTTAAAAGTGCCAAAGTCAATTGAGTAGTAAATAAACAGCATAGTTATACCATCAGTTCGAATCAATCCTTCCCTTTCTTCTCTGAATACATGTACACATGTAAATCTCTGATGATAGATACACGTGGAATTAACAAAGTCACATCTGCAAAATTCACATTCTCACATTCACAAGTATGAAAGTTAACAATCCAACACTAAATCATGGATGTGACAACAGGATTTGATCTGGAGGTTTTCATCACCTGTATGTGAATGGGAGACTTTGAGACGCTGGTGGCAGCAGACATACCGGTCCTTTTTCAAGGTATTGCGCATGCTTAGAACTGGGTAAACGGACCGGTATGTTTGTCGCCACCAAGTGCCTCAAAGTCTCCTATTGGGAAGTGATTTGCCCCATTTGGTATTGTGCCACTGACATTCACATCATGTTAGATTGACTCCATGTGGAATGCAAACCATGCTATTCTCACTTCTTGCACAACTAGCAAGAAGTTGACAATAGAAGGCTACCGTACATTGTTCATCAACCTTCTTTATCCTTTTTACCAGGTTTACTTTTATCAAATTCAACCATTGACAAGGTCTACAAATCCATTCACCTCTGCTCTGCTTTATCAAGTTGTTTTTGGTTGATGAAGATCTGGCCTTGGAGTGCTATCACCCTACTATCATTAGCATCAATGAGAAGTGCTCTTTTATAAATCTGAAAAGCAAAAAGAAGCAATCAAAGAATATTGATATCAAACGATACCTACATTTGCTGCATTCACATCTGCTCCTCTAAAGAGGAATGACACAGGATAAGGACTACACAACACAAGGACTACAAAATACAAACTAATCCAGTTAGCAGAGTTTTTACAAGTACTTCATCCAAAGATGTTTTTTGCCTCAAGCATGTGCATATGGGTGGTGATAGGAATGACTTAATTGAATCATAGAGGAAGGACACAGGAGTTTGAACTGCCGGGGCAGTAACATCTGGCCAATGACCATTTTCTGGCATGCCCATTATGTCCATAGCAAGAGTGCAGTGAGCGCTTGCTGTGTACCATCTGTTTCATAATCACAAATCCTCTTTGTACCCGATGATCACTGCCACAAAACTTTGTGTACTGAGTTATAGGAAATTGAATATTCATACATTTGTTGGTGCTTGATATGATCTCATGGTTGACAACATCAAACTTACTGCTTGTGCAGTTGCTTTTATTACACCGTGTACCCAAATGTACCTGTGCAGTCATTGCCCTTAATGAACGCTTGATTCTGGAGTTATTTTGGGAATAAATAGACCCATTGTTTACAAGATGTTGTGTTTTGTTTGAATCATTTCTATTATGGCATTTATACAAAACATGATTTGACGAGATTCCATGATCACTCCCTGTGATGAAATAGTAAACACTGTTCCTCATGAACTTAGCTTTCCATGATCACTCCCTATGATGGAATAGCAAACACTGTTCCTTATGAACTTAGCTTTCCATGATCACTCCCTGTGATGAAATAGCAAACACTGTTCCTCATGAACTTAGCTTTCCATGATCACTCCCTGTGATGAAATAGAAAACACTCTTCCTTATGAGCTTAGCTTTCCAGTAACAGACAACATTTTGTTGGCCAGTCTTTGCCAAATTCGTACCAAATCTTTGAAAACTGATGTATTGGAGGGAGGAGAACAAAATTACAAATTTTTACATGGATAATGGAACAGTTTATTAAAATTTAAAAAGTTTATTCAGGATGGCAAAAATAGGTCTAATATCAGGGATTTTTCTCTCTCTATTTCTAAGTCTAATTTGTATTTAATTGCAAGCAAATCACTTCAAGTATCGCTAGGATATTACTGGCCCCGCTTGTCTGGCTAAAATGCAGGCAGTAATCAGGCATTTTTGGAATATTTTGTATTATTTGTCAGACTCGGCGGCGATGATCATTGAACACTTTGAAGTGCCAGAGTTACAACTCCTTCTGTGTCCTTCCTCTATTTGTCTTTAATTGCAATGCTTCTGAGTGTTTGATAATCTTTTATTTCACACACATGTATGACTATGTTCATGTACACATGTATATGTTGCCAATCTCAGGGCCTGTTCATGTATGGAACTATGGTACATATGTAAGCAGATTTAATATAAAACATGGACAGACATGAATTGTGTGTATATTGCATAATGCAGTGATAAGCCACAGCACTAACAAGTATCAGCTTTTTTCCTTCAAAATACCATGTAATGATTTTGCAAGCATTCTGGTCAAGCAGCACATACTGTACACATGGCACATTGCAAATACGCACAGTACAGGTATCATGGGGATTATTAGTACATACATGTAGTTATTACCAGGTATAAGCCATTTGCTTCTTATAAATTGTTATGAAGGTAACAGCCCAATTGGTAGAGAATTGTGGGTTTCTACGTACAAGCATGAAATTGGGTACAGATTAGCATTGTGACCAGGGCAGTATTTTTAAAAGTGGAGCCACTGTTAAAAAGCCCTCTGTTGCGATATACATGTATTAATACTGCTTTGTGCTGCTTTCTGTGTTCACAGGCCTAATAATGACAAAATCATGGAGATCAGCAGTATCAATCTGAGCGATAAAGGGGGACACTATTCCATATTACAACATATTTCTACCTCATCTGCCTTCTCTGTATTCCCAAGGATCAGAAGTGACGTACATAATCCGCAGGTTATACCAAGCTGGAGTGAATCTTCTGTTTGTTCAAGTAGCTGCAATATGACCAAAATACCAATAGTAATAATAACATTTTGACAAGTTACAATGTTACACACACTGTGTTTTATACTAAGGTCTCTAGATAAGCACCTCCAATGCACACCAACACTTTATAAAAGTTGTGTTATGCTACTGTTTTTCATGGATGACGTTATGATTTGTTGAATTTCTTGAAATGCTTCACTTCTTTAGTGCTGTTGGTAAAGTCTTCGTTGACTTCATCTTGCAGAAACTCTAACATCTAGCAGGGGAGAAAATATATCCTGAAGCTAGCTCAGTCTGGGTATCACAGTAGCAGAAGTTCTGTCAATGGAATCTTTAACTTGGACAATTACCAGAGAAGACCAGAGAGCAGCAAAAAATTTGCATACATAGTACATGTAGCTTTTGTGGGCTTCATCAAAGCCTCGCCTAAAGTTACTCATCAAAAAGTGATGTAACAATATGTGCACAGGGCTCATTGTCAAAGATAAATTCAAACTGTCTTGTCAGAGTGTAACAGAGGTGTCCAGCAAGAATGAAAGCTGGCACCAACACTGTAAAATACATGTACGTACACAGCTGTGTTACTTTGGTTTGCTTACAAGAAGATCAACCATATACAGTGTAAAGGTCAGATTTCGCTATGATGGTGATCTACTTTTCACCCTGTACATCACAGAAGGCTGAACAGTATGCTGACAACATAGCTATTTTAGCAATGCATGTACCTCTGGTGGATTGCGGCCCTGTCAGCTTATAACCACCTCACTAAAAAGATGGGTCTTTGTAGGTACCAACACTGCTCAAACAGAAACTAATTGTACAGGAGATGAAGCTGAGTTTTTCATAGACAATTCATGTAGGTCAGTGAATGTCACTCACATCATGTACTTAGGCAGGTATGTAACCAATGACTGCTCAGTAGCGGAAGTCACCGCCCACACCCAAGCAACACCATCATGTGCATTTGGATATTTGAGCAAAGTGTTTAACTCAGTTTATGAAAAGTGGCATCTTCCCGAGTTCTAAGAACCGACCAATGAGGGCAGTAAATAGAAATAGTCTATTTACTTTAGAAAAAACTGCATGGTACAACTCTCACATGCCCTACACAAATTAAATGTCCTTATGTATCAGTAGAATGTACATGTAGTTGTGCACAGCACTATTCAAATGCACATGACCTGAGTCACACATGCCTACTGTACCACTGTCATTCATTAGCTAAAGGGGAGCCTTTATTTAGCGTGTTAATTAAAAAACAATAAAAAACAAACAACACCAAACTAAAAACCAAAAGCCCCACAAGTGCTAGGACCACAATGCATACATGTACATGTATATTCAGTGTACCGAGTACACCATGAATGAGTAAACTCCGTTTCAGTTCTCAAGTACTCCTGTTTACTAAGTCAATTAAATGACAAATACGCCACATGTTGTTGAAAAAAAATGCAGTCTTAGCTTGTGCAGGGCAATTCAAGAAGGTATGAGAAAAATGCCATTTACACACATGTACATGTACATATATTTGAACACATCTCAGTTGTATTGAGCAGACATCCACACCACTAAAATATAAGAACACTTGTTGTCAAACTTGACTATGAAATATACCAAAAAAGAGATATATGCTGTCCAAGATTTCTTGTTTTTTGTGATTTCTCTCTATCGTTATTTATTGTTAAGTACATGTAAGCACATGGTGATAAAACAAAAAGCAACCCTTTCTCAGAAGTGTTTCTAAAGAGTATATATATATTGGTCCACAATTTCATAGGAAAATATGTACTGAATAGTGTCTTCTACCAATCACATCAGAGCAATAACTTCCTCAGTTGTCTGGAAACACATCAAAAATTTAAAATCTTTTTTTATAAAGTTCACTTTTAAATATTTACTTAACCCCAAAACAATGTCAAACATTTTCATACATTCCAGAGGAAAACTACACCAAGTTGTACAAAAAGTGGGTAAAATCCACCTCATGGCCTCTTTAATTTGCTGGAGTTGTTATGTTGGTGTTCACTAATTGCACACCCTAAATCCCTGAGGGCCTTGAATAAGGGCAAAGAGGGCAACAGAGATATATCATTAAGCCAATAGTCAAACTGTACAGCATAGCCTTCAACAAACAATTACACTAGCACCATGTCCTGAGTTGATGTCAGGGTATTGTTCACTATTTGTACAGCATAAAAGCCCTGAAGGCCTTGAATAAGGGTAAAAGGATAAGAAAGATACGTGACTCCAATAGAATATTTCCCTCAGTAACAAATCACCTGTATACCAGCACTATACATTTGTACGCAGTGAGCATGAAGGTCAAAGGACACACATCTTTTATCTTTGAACAACGCATATATTGTACATGTGTGTACCTGTGTCTCAACAGAGACACAACTGCCCTTGCACAAGTCAACTCCACTACCACATAACACTTCCCTCACGAAAGCAGAGTAAAATTTCATCACTCTCTCAAACTGCACAAGCTTGAACATGGGCAAACCAGTTAAAATCATCATTTGGTCATCACCACGCACATGCTCCACAGCTCTCCTCAAATGCATGAGCAGCCTACCAAATACCAAGGTATTTGATGAATTGTACAGCATAGCATTTCTGTTGGGACCAGACAGATTGAACCAGACCTCGATCGAAGAGGAGACTCCATATAATGAGCCAACGCAGGACCCCATACACACTGACAAAGGATACGCCTTCCCCAGCTCAATCTGCACATACAACTGGATAAAGGAGACCCTTCAGCAAGATTATCCTGACAAAGAGATCATCATCTCCAAGGAGATTGTCTACTGCTTGAACCACAGGTACGACAGTCTGCCGGAGGGTTATCATCATGTCTTCTTGTTGCGGCACCCAAGCAAAGTCTTTCCTTCCTGGAAGAAACTGACCTATGAGGTCCTGACAGCCATACCAGAATTCCCAAGTCAGGTTCCAGCATCTCTGGATGAGTTTGTCTTTGACCACCAACCTCCACATCTGTTGCCTCCTGGGAAATCCTTTCAGGAGGGCTATGAATTGTACCAATACGTTAAGGAGAATCAGTTAGATAGCAATCCAGTCATCATAGATGCAGACGACCTTGTCCAAAACCCAGCAGCCATAATGTCAGCACTGTGCACCAAGCTGGGAATCCCATACTCTGATTCTCTCTTGACATGGAAAAAAGGGACAGATGTTGTGGAAACTTGGACTGTGGGCACGACATTCAAAAAGATCATCCAGTATGCACCAAGCTATGAAAACTTCCGCAACAGCACTGGTTTCCACAAAACAGAGTTGACCAAACAGGCTACCACAAGCCCTAAAGAATCTAAAATCACCATGGATATTGAGCGATGTGTCCAGTTCAGCATGCCATTCTATCAAAAAATGTATGAGCAACGCTTGCAAATCAGCAATACCTGAGGTATCCAGTATAAACAAGGATATGTTAATAATCTTAATTTACAGCTTTCGCTTTCCATGGAAATACTTCAATAAAAAGAAAAACCTACTCCTTCCAAATAATAATAATATTTGCAGATTAAACTTTACTATTGGGCAATTCCATTGTTACGGACGTTACGCTTATGGAATTTCGAAGTTTCAACTACACTTGGTGGAAAAAACAGTGTGTTTGCTTTTATACCAGTGGCCTATATTCAACTGTTAAACATGTTAAAGAAACTTTGTTCTAGCTTCACTAATTCATTACCTACAAGTGAGAGAAACGAATCTTACAAACATTACGCATTGTGACATGGCTTTTTGACCTCGGGTACATTTAAGAAAACTCTGTGAAGTTGCTTCCTGTAGCTTTTTATACATACTCTCCTATGTTGCAGTTGGCCCGAGTCCATTCTGTCCAGGGCTTGAATTGACAGTTAGAAAAAAGTACCCTTGTAAAGTCCAATTTTGTTTATTAAGACTTTTATGGACATTACATTTTGTATTACGGACGTTGCCTGTATAGAAATATACATGTACATGTAAAACACAAATGTTAAGAATTGTTTTATTACTTATAGTTTTCCATATGGTATTGCCTTGATATCCCCTCGGATTCATTAAGGTGTACCCCTGACTAGCAATAGTGAACACAAACTTTAAAATCAATTTGAAACTTTGGCAATCATGTCACAGTTGGTGTGGAATTGTCCTATTGTCCATTAGCATCTAATGTCATTCTTGCATAAATGCTCTGATAAGTGCAAGACGAGATGTGCTTCTGCACATCTTTATCTTTACTAAATTGCATTTTCTGATTTTGTAGTACCAAACATCTATTCATAAACTGTACTAGTGAAACTGTACCATGCAAGACTTTTAACCACTTCGTGCCGGCGCATTTTTCAACGTTGAGGATGCTGGGCCGGCATGACTATCATTTTTTCCGTTTTCAAAATCCTTCAACAATTCATCATTCCATTTAACAGTCGTTTATAGCCACACAGAGTAATCTTCAAGCACT
>NW_019091388.1:695247-707196 GCF_001949145.1 Acanthaster planci | reverse complement strand
AGAGCCCAGATTGTGCGGTGTTATACAACTGTCTTTTGTTTACGAACCTGGCTCAGTGCACTGCTGACCTCTTTTCAATAGGGGCCAGATTAGCATGCAGCGATGCTGTGTGGCTCATCGCTGCAGTGGTGGAGAGCTTTTGTCCCCGGTGGTAATCCGCTTGCTCTAAATACCCCAAACCCTGGTATACGGTTTCAAAATAACGCTGGATTAAGCTACAGAATAATAGTAAGGAGTTCAACAAGCATCTTTTTCAGTGTGCAAATACTATTTTGTATTTTCCATGTAAATTTACATGTACATGTACCGTACTTCATGGTTTGTTGGTACTTTCCTAATTGCAGGTTGCACCATACATGATTCTATGTCACGTCATGTTTTGTTGCCTATCAGTGGCTGATAAATGGCTTGCTGTCAAAAACAAAAGAAAAATTCATTACAAAATCTCATGAACCTACGGTGTACATTGTACATGTACATGTATATAACAAGCATTAAATGAAACATGACCCCGTTTAAAAGCAATAAGGCAAATGTACATCTAAAGGCAAAATCTGACACTACCTATAGGTGATACCTCTGTGAACTTTAGCCAAATCCCATAGGGACAGTAAGCAACACAAGAGTAGTGTATATAACTTGAAAATGTCACACTTTTCCGTCAATTTTAATAACGTAGCTAAAGTTGTTTTCATCCTACATGAAGTGCGTAGAGATTTAGTTACTGCTTGTGGAGTTAGTGCTGTTTGCCTTGGGGTGGAAAAAGTAAAAACGAAATTGCGGAAAAGCCAGAATTTACTTGTTTTATGAGCAAAAATAGCAGTAATTCCTTGCTTAACCTTACACTTACATGTTATAATTTAATTTTGTGTTTGGAAACAAATTTGGGATATATACTTGTACCCCTACATGTATCTACTAGTATACAACTGTACTTTAAAATATGCAATTTCTACATATTTGTACAAAGAATTTTTGTAAGAATAACAGCATTGATTAAATGTCTCATCCATCCTAATTTCCCAAGTCTGAATGCAACATGCAATCGCAACATATGCGTATAACATACACATGTAAATACAATCTCAAGTAGTTTGATCCATTCACACACTAAAAAGCCTCAGCACAATACATGTACATGTACATCTGCAACGCATATGTGCACAGGTTTACATTATTTACGGCATAGTGCTTATTTACTCATAGTGCATTTAGATGTTGGGCACCTCAGCTTCATTGATATATCATTTTGAATTCAAAGGTAGATATATGTATACGTGTCATTATGGGTCAGTTCTAAAAGAACCTTTTGGAAAAACCGAAGAAGACAATTAAGATTCTTATCACTGTTATTGCTATGATTAGTTGTTGAGTGTTCCTGTGTAAGGGATTTAGCCTCATTAACCCATAAATTTCATCATGTGAGCTGATGGCAGTATCAAAATACTTTTGTGAGTAAAATGTTCCTTGTTTTCTTTTTGAACTACGAAATCGTACTTCAACTAGCTGCAGACAAACTTTTACTTCTGTTTTGTTTTTGACATCCAGGAAATGTTTTACTATTAAAACTTGTGCCTCCTACGTTGACCATGATTGAATATTTATTTAGGAGACTACCATATCTCTGATAATGTAATGTCTATGGGTCCACTTAATAAGTTAATATTAAGGCCAAACAGAAGTCCTAAGTGACTTTCTCAAACCTGTCAGACTTATAATTGACAGTGCTTGTACACTTTTCCTAATGTCCTATGTAAGTGTGACCAATTATATTTTCTAAAACAAGTTGGACCTGTTTACCAAATTTTTCACATCATAAAATCCCAAAACAACATGGATAGAACATAAACAGATTTGCTTTGCACAAAGAAGTTAATGTCCTTATGCTTATAATGCCTGCCGAATGCTGATAATGCCCTCAACTGCGGCTCGGGCATTATCAGCGTTCAGTCTCCTGAGCCATTTTAGATTAACTTAAACTATCTATTCCTATTCACGAAAACCGTTTTAGTCAGAGAGTCAAAAGAAGTCAGTATTTAAGAAAGTTCCCAGGATTTTGTGCAAGAATTTACTTTCATTTTCCCAAACAACCGTGCCCATTTTATGGTATATTCCTTGAGCAAGAAGTCCAGAATAATCTCCTTATATGGACTTGGTGCATATGGCAAGTTCTGTGTGCTGCAGCGTGCACACTCTCTTGACCAATAAGAATGGATTTACTGTCTAGTATCCAGGTGCCAGCACGTTTTTATGTAGTGGGCATTATCAAATTGCAGCAGGCATTATCAAATGTGAATACATGGTCACGTTGCCCCTTGTTGAATAAGGAAACTGTCTGAAGTGTTTACGAATTTCAATTAAAGCTGATTATGTAAATGAGTCAAATTTGTTCAAGGGATGTCAATAGCCATTTTCTCCCTGGTCATGTCCAAGTCATTTTTTTCAAAGGAAAATCTTGAGTCAAAAAATTGGCAACTTGAGTTGTAGTTAACAAGTTGACAACAGAGTACATGTAACTCTCTTTGTGACCTCATCTCCAAGAAGGCAAGGTCTAAATATGAAATCATTCCAAAGTTTCTGGCACACAAATTTACTTAGAGACTTACTCACTTTTTCATAGATCTGCAGAGCTTTCTGCGTCTGAGTCAGAGTTCCTGCATCCAGGAGAGCATCAGCTTGAACCATTAGAAGCTCCCTCTTGAGACGAGAAGCTGCCAGCTTCTTGTTACCAGTTAATGCTTTCATACCTTGGTGCATTAAACAGGATATAAAATAATAAGGGAACCAAAATGTACCATGATGCCAAAATACAACAAACCAGGAAATCAACCTCATTTTCTACAGAATTGAAACATTTCTCAGTCTGTCAATGTACCACATAAAAACATGTTTAATGATGATGTTTGAGGAAAACTTGCACAGTAGGGATAGCCTAAAATCCCCTTTGTGTTCGACTCAGCTTGTAGGCCAACTCCCGTTAGCCAGTAAAGTTGCGTGTGCACTGAAGCGTGTAACTTTCGATAACTCGAACGTCGGATAACTCGAACTTTTCGTCCATTCTCTGAGCTTCGACTTATCAAGATTTTACTGTATATCTGTACTTAAAGTATTATACAACTGGAATGCACTCCTTCAGTGGAGTATTCCTAACATGGTGTCTTGCATCATGGGAGTTCATGACATATTAGAGGGTAAGTAAGGGTTATAATATCAACTTGTCAGAACTTCTCTGTCATTACCTTAGGTCAGTATCTATGGGTCTGTATGTACCACACAGATCTGAATCTTGATCAGTTATCTGTCACTGGTTCACTGACACCAGAACCCACCTCATCGATGAAGCGAACCAGCGCTGGGGTCACTGCTCAAATACCACATCCCTGCACACAAACAGGCTGTAGTGATTCATCTGAAATATGTATCTCCTCACCTTCATGAGTAGATTCTACTGATGCCTGGTTGTCATGGAGACCAAGTTGGGCCCTTGCAAGATACAGCCAACCATGCACACTCTTTCTGCTTCCCTTAAGACCTGAAATATTGATCAGTGGCCGGGTAACTTCTATGGGTGTCATGATGACATCAATGATACTTTCAGAGAAGTATAATCTCCATAGAATTATTCCATTATTACTGCATGAAAAATCTTATGCTTAGTAATGCTATGCAATTGGGACCAGTTGGATATGTGGGAGAATGCTTCAGCTGCCTGTGCATTGGTAGCTCCAACAGAAAAGCACCTTTCTTAAAAACATCATTCAAATATTGATATTAGAGAATATCAACCTTTGCAGAAATCACTTTGAGATATCAGGATTTGTATATTTTCTGTTGGTGTTCATACCTTGTTGCAGCCTGTCCCTTGCAAGCAGGTAGTCCTTTTTAGCCAGGCTAGCTTGTCCTATTCCAAGTAATGCTACAGTGGACGCATCATCCAGGGTTTGTAGTTTATCATACACAGAAACTGCTACTTGATCAAGGCATTCTGCAGAACAAAATGTGGACAACTGTCATATCAACACTGGTGTGACTGAACAGATTTAGCAATTTTAACTCCCCATGATATCCCATTAGTGGTTCCAAAAATTGACCCAGTCCTGATTTGCTCGTTATCAGAGATCATGATCTCAAAGCCCTAATGTAATTGTTTCATTGCAGTTCTCATAGATACCCCTTTGCATCCAATTAAACCTTGTTGTGCCACTTTAGGGACATTCCTTTATTTTTATGGTACTTTTTATTTTCACGTTAATGTAAAAATTGCACATTTTTGAGCAAATGTTTGATATCACTCATGGCAGAATGCCCAATGCCATGGATATGTCTGCACTGAAAATCACCAGACTTTTTGCAATTTTGCTGTCATAATTTTTTATTTTACTTCATTGAGTTAGTTCCTGATTGTAGTCTACTAAGCCCACATTTCTCACAATATTTTTGACAAGCAAACTTGGGGTTTATAATTTGAACAATAAGCCCCAGAAGTGAAGAATGTCTTCCTGTAATGACATCACGGCAACAGCACCCTCATTTCATCAGGAAAAACAAAGAAATTTTTAATGTCTTCAAAAATGCACTTTTCAATGACAGCAACCAAAACAGGGGTTTCAAATAGTTTGTGCCATTTAAGAGAAGCAACAAATTACATCAAACATATACCCAGCTAAAATTCACATCATGGACCCCTTTAAGTCTCTTGTTTTCAGTCAGCGTACTCACCTGGGGAATGTTGCAGATAAATCCCTGCCAGGATTGTCAAAGGATATGGATCAGAGGGAAATAACTCGTGCATCTTGAGGCATTCAGTCTTAACAAGTTCGTCACCGATATCATTACGCTGATGCAAAGAAAAGAAAGCACCCTAACCAGTAATATTCCATGACGAAGGAAAACTTAAAAGAAAACCCCCTTTGATTCAATGATTTTTTGGGGGAATGAAAATCCACTAAGGAATTTTTTCATATGCATGTATATTTCTTCTTTTATATTTCTTCCTTCTTTTCCTTCCAGTGTAGGAAGAGGTCAAATGTTACATTGGATAACACAGTGACTATACACGTTACTGGACCTATGGTTTTCGCTAGTAACTTTCTGGAAAATCTCCAAAGTTTTCAGTTGTTCATGCACTCCTGGTTAATTCAATTTGAGGGATGCATCAAGCCCCATGTAGAATAACAGAAACTAGAGTCTACCTTCCTCAGTCTAACAGAATCTTTCCCAACCTGCAACTGGATTTTGAAGGACCTGAGAGGGTTACGGATAAAGGAGGAAAAGGCAAGGAATTCTCCTGAAATATGTTAAGAAAATGCACCTTAGTTAAGAACTTGATGTAACTGCAGAAGTGTTGCTGTTTGTCTTCCCCAGATTTCAAGATGGTCTTGTAAGCTCTCTCCAACTATGAATCATGAATTAAGGGAAACATGTAAAAGGTTTTATTGCATTATTTCTATTTCAAGGGAAGATTTGCAACGGGGAGATGTAAATTAATTTTGGATTTTTTGCCCTGCCCAACGTGTATTTTAGCACTGTATACTCAGTGTATGCCCCCAAAGGCTTGTAAAAAAAACGGAGCAGGAGGTCGTTGGTTAGAGTCCCAACCGAGTACACTTGTGGTTTTTTACACAAGTCTTCGGGGGTGCATACACTGAGTATAGAGTATTAAAATACATGTCGGGCAGGGCAAAAATCCAAAATTTATTTGCATTATTTCTGTATAAAACAATAAATTATAATGTAAAGAATATGTCTTGATGATTGGTCTCCAAGAGAAGTAGGAAAATTACAATTTGGAAAAGTTTGGAAAGCCACTCTGCCCGTGGATTTTTACCTTCATTAATATAAATCTTCACAAGGGATATGATGTAAACAAAAGCATCAGCTGGCTGTGCTGGGGGGGGGAGGACGAGGCAAAAGCTGTGTCATGTATGCTTATGTGCATGGGTCTTTACAAAAGTTGTTTGATATTGTCGTCAGATTCTAAATAAAAAAGCATGGGTTTTCAGCCATGTCAACGAGGTGTATTGCTACAGAAGAACTGCAAGTGATGGTGTGAGCCTACACATGTTCCCCACTGACCCTAAATTCCAAAGAATTTGGAAAAGTCAAGACTACTAAGGCAAAGAGGTCTGGTCACTGTGCAGTGAATACGTAGAACTATCGTGCTTTAAATCTGGATGAAAGAGCTCCTTTGGCATGACAAAAAAAAATGCTGTTCAAAAAATAATGCTACATGTGCTTCCACTTTATTCCCATTTGCAAGACAATGGAAAGGAGCCCAGCAAGCCAACCAAATGCCTACATATACGAGGAATATTCACTAAACGGGGAAAAATTGGGACAATTAACAGTAAATGAGTGTTGATGACTTCCTTGTTCACTTAAAAACTGCTGGAGTGAGTGCATGGGGTCTATGCACCCTATTACTAGTTACAAAGACTGGACAACCAGTAGGCTGATCTCGATGTCATTCCACTAAACACATCCTCACAAGAGCAAGGGTGAATCCAGGGACGGGGACAAACATGGGCTGTCCTCCCCTTCTAAATAATTTCCCATTTTTGGCGCCCCAAATAATAAGTCTTCCCCCCCGAAAATCTTGTTCTGTATCTGCCCATGAACGAGTGCAAAAAGTGTTGGTTATACAAAATGTCATTGCAAGGAGCACAGTGAGATCTAACTCATACACAACATACTTTACAATGCAGTCTTCATTTTATACACTGACCCTTCTGAGTCAATGTCATAAAGCTGTAGCATCTTTTGCCCTGACCCAACCATCCCAAATGACAATGACAAATTTTGTCCCCATTCATTAAAAAAAAATTAACTCATCCTTGACGACACAGAGCCCACAATAATTGCTGCAGACTATCATGAACCCCAGGAGGACCTTAAAAACAGTGCAACTTTGCTTTAACTTTTCTGTTATTCGTGGTTTTTAGGCATGTAGAATTTTGTATTCGTAGGATCAAAGTGCACATACAGTGTACTGGCCTTTAACCACTCAACACAAGATGACGTGTAAACAAACATAATTTTCCTTATTGTTCCATGGAAGATGTCTACACTCATTTAAGAATTCTCTTTTATTTCTGCAGATGACATATTAATGCGTTGTGCTTGGTTGGGTCCAAGCACAATTGCAAGGATGAAGAATTTGCGGGTAAAAAAACCCCATCCTCAGCAGCTTTTTCAGGTACGAAAATCCAATGTTAACTGGCTACTGTATTCTAATGAAGTTACGTTTGAATATGTAAATTCCTTATAACCAAATACAAATGAATTGCTAATAAGACACTCCTGTAGTACATTTCTACATATCACTGTAGAATGACACGTACATGTCATGACATGAACAGAGGCAATAACATAAGCTACTTCTAAGTCATATGCACAATTGAGTGGTCACTTACCAGTGTGACATACTCATCCGGCAACTCCTGGGCTCCAGCCAGTGCATTGGCAAGCTGTATCCAATATCCCAGTCTTGTTGATGGGTCTTCCATCTCTTTTGATTGGATGATGGATCGTAAAACCTGAACAGCCTTGAGGGAGAGTGGAATGGACAGGAAGAAGCAATCACTTTCAAAATGGTGAACACTATGAGCAATTTCATTTTAAAAAATGGTTTAGAAGGGCAAAATTCCTCATACACAAACAATTTTTAATTTTCAATGCTGATGCAACTTAGTTTGCAGTACTTGCTTAAAACAGGTGCTGGTAAGACCTGAATGGAAACAAAAGACTTCTTTTGTTTTGTTTGGCCTGATTGCCAGAACAATGGCAAGCTAGGAGGTTTAAGGGATTGCTGATGACAATCTCCTTTCAATGAGGGGAATAAATATGTGATTGGCCAGTCTTAAAAGTTCAATTAAGACCTGCTTTCGCACAGAATTTGCTTAAGTGCGATAAAACCTTGCTTACTAAACAAACGTTACCAGCTCCAAACTCCATGTGACTGCCATGCTAACCAAAACACATACCATTAAAAAAAAAATACATCACAAAAAGTTTTGGCTGGTAACCAGTTTTGTCAAGCAAGGTTTCTGCACACTTAAAACAAATTTTTTGCTTAAGCAGCACTATGAAATTGGCCAATTGGGGCCCAATTCCACAGAGCTGCTTAACAGTTGGCAGAAAGGTTACGCTTACAATAGCAGAAAAATTTGCTAACCTTAAGCACTACAGTTGGCATGTAGTTGGCATGGTTGTGATTACAGCTGCGTAAGCATAAATATTTCCACTGCTTTGTTACCACGTTTTAAAAGCAAAGTTTTCCTCCAAGGTAAGCATGTCTTTTGCCATACTTATCGCTAACAGTCCCCATGAAATACACGGAGCCTCTGTTCACGTAAAATCGTGTGCTTAGCAGCACCATGAAATTTAACCCAGATCAGGAGAATGGACACTGATAGTGCCTTGATAGAAGATGAGGGAAATTATCAAAGTCCATTCTGAGCCAGTCTTAAACCAGCCAAGCACATCTTTATTTCCACTGACATGTACCTTTAGGGTTGCAAAGTCAAAACCAGTTTCAAATGATAAATTTCCAACAATATTGATCAACAATTTTACTTCATATTTCCAAGCATCCCTCATATTATGGTATTTTCCTCTTGCAAGTAGTCTAAACAATCTCCTTATATAGAGACTGGTGCACACATAACGTGTACTGCCCGAGGTGGTGCCCAGCCAGCTGGTGCGTTGTCAACCATATAAGACCAGACAGGTGACAGGCTCTAAACCAACAGGAATGGTTTAACTGTCTCAATTATTTATGCATACTGATCAATTCACTTCAATGAGACATGTCATTGACAAATTGTGGATATTAAAAGTCTGCATTTCCCAATTTATCAAACAACTAACATACTGCAAGAAAGACTTTCAAAATTTTAAGTTTTGGAATTCTGTAAATGAAAGATACCAAGCATTTGCTTTTAAAACATTTTTCTTCTAATGCTATAGTTAAACAGCATTATAGCAAAGTTGTTGGGACTTTACAACTTCTGTTAGCTGTCCCAAGCGGGACCAAGAGAGGGACCATATTCCCTTGCAACGGTGGCTCCTTTGGTGGGTACCACCCTTTGCTAGATGACAAACTTTGTTTATTAAATGCACATCATACCGGAGGACCTGTGTAACAGTGTTCCCAATTCCTTTTTATGTGCTTCTGTCTACATACAATCTCTCTGTCTTGCAGTCCATCGATATGACGAAGACTGATCTATGGTTTCAGTTTAGGTTTAATGATGCTTCTCCATACAGGTCTGCTGTTCGCCATTTGCTGCCATCTGTTCAGGGTGATTCCGCGCCATTTCATGTTTCTTTTAACTATGTCTTTAAAACCGAGTCTGGGTCTTCCCTGATTTCTGTGGCCAGCCCAGGGCTGGAAGTGCAACAGCTGTCTGGGTAGCCTGGTTTTCTCTATCCAGTGCACAATAATGCAGTGGAAACCAGACCATGTCCAAAACGATCTTCCAAAGATATAGCCACATCTATTGTTGACACATCTCTGTGTATTTTCAATGGAGAGGGATATACATGTAGACCTACATACATAACCGATTCTGATGCAGCCATTGAACACTCCCCATCAGCATGGCTCTCTTTCAGTACCAATGAGGGGGTGCTTCTGTTTAGGGTAGATTACAGGAATTCTGTACGATCACAACTGGAACACAAAGAGTACAAAGACATGGGGCCTTGCATTTCCCATGTTACCGGTATACAGGCAGAATGTTGTGCTTTCATGTGCAGCGGTCTTAGTATCTGGGATGTTAAATCTCAAGGATTACCAAAAAACCATTTACATTTTTCTCCACTGCAGCCCCTGTCCAGTTCCATTGGCTCTACCTGTGGCCAGAATCCCTCCCACTATTGGACAACTAATTTTCCCAGCATTCTTTCCCTTATATTACCTGTTGTATGTCACCCAGCTCACAGTGTAGTCTTGCCAGTTTCTCTGAAACTTCCTGCCATTTCTTGGGTTCCTTGGTTTTCAACAACTCTCTCAGCTGACTATAAACATCGGCCAGTTCTGGCTGATGGCCAGGATTCTGGCTTTTCTCATAGAACCCAGCTAAACCCTGTCAAAAGAGTGTTTTGTGAGCACAAGTTTTAATTCAAATGAAGTTAACACACAAGAACCATCACTTGAATTCAAGATCACAAAACTGCATTCATGAACATTGTTAACAAGCTCAATTTGGCCTTGCATTAATTTAAGGCTCCTGTTGCAGACAATGTGTGCAAACTTGGACAAAAACGTTCACCAGCACTGTCAATCGGTCTATAGCTATCATCGGCTAATCCTATTGCACCAAAAGCACAGCAGCCTCCACAACCAGTTGCATAGGGAGAATAGTGAGCTCTCTGAATACATAACAAATTACAACTCTGACATCATGACAAACTGCCATATACTGGTATGCACTAATTAACTGAACAAGTTCAATATGTTTTTTCTATGCTGACTATGGGAAACATGTGTTACTGTTCTCCAAAAGCATGTTGTCATAAGAGTGATGACAGTAATACCTCCTCACTAAACAGGTAGTTATGTAGTGCATAATCGACTGTCAAACCTGCCTCCAAATTAATAAGACCAAATTGGCTCTCAAACAGTAACAAGATAGACTATTAGTATTAAATGAGGGAATTTCAAGTTTTGTTGGTCATATACACACTTGTGTCATTTCAGGCAGCAAAAAAAGGACTTTGCCTTGTAATTTGTAAAGAAACACTTGTTTCACAGTACATGAAGCCATTCCAAAGACATCTTGAGAGAAATTTGTAAATGGTGGAAAAAATAAATGCAACCTATAGGTACTGATTGGAAAAAAAATGGAAAAATCATCACCGACTAAAGTTACCACAAATGCTATAAACTCAAATTCACAAAATATCATGAGAGAAACATAGTGTATCATGAACACAGAAATGTAATACACTGTACATGTACATATTGACTTGTAAACAGCTGTGAAGTTATAACTCTACTCAAAAGGGGTATTCTGTGTTAAATCAAACACTTTTCAGGATTAATCTCATAGATTTTCCTAACTAATGCTAAAAGTATTTGCTCATAAATCCAAAATTTTGATGTTTTGGGTCATAGGGTATATGAGGTACAGGTAATTGAACATCCAATGCTCCAGTGTAACTTTGAATGCCTAGATATCTCTGCTTTGGAATACCAGCAAGAGATGAGTTTTTATCTCAATCTAAAAAAGCACCTGACCTACATGTAAGAAGTACTTTGTGTGGAAATTACAAAAAATTAAAAATAAACTTTCCATACAGAATTTCCATGGTACATGTATGTCCAAAAGAGGAAAGTGAAGAGTCCAAGAAAGCAGAGAAAGGATCATAAGAATGTTTTTCTTCACCTGCCAAGCTAGAGGTTGTTGCTGGTCAGTCTCAATAGCTTTCTTGTAGGCAGCAACTGCTTGGTCTGGTTGGTCTAACTCAGCTGCTGCTACACCAACAAACACCAAGGCATTGTAGTTGTTCTTGTCTTGCTTAAGCACAGACTGGTCATTCACACAAAAACAAAAATGGCCAATTGGTCTAACCATTGTATTGTATGCTGAACAATGAAAAGGCAGGCATGTAGATCACCAGGATTTCTTTCCACGGGGAGGGAAACCACTTCTTAGCCGATGAAAAAAAATTTTGGAGGGGGAGGGGCTGGGGACGGGAGGAAGAGGAGCACGTACTCATCTGCTACGAACTGACAAATCATGAAAAGTGGCAGCGGTCAATTTTGATTGTTTTGCAAGCAACCCAAACTGTTTGTTTTCATCCCCTTTCATCTATTTTTCCATTTCTCACACTTTTTATTCCTTTTTTGGTCCTTTTTTATTAACCCTAACTGCCCAAAACCTGCCATACTCCAACAGCAGGTTTTGTGAGGTTTTGGTAGGTTTGGTACCGTACCTGAGGAAC
>NW_019091388.1:656383-689210 GCF_001949145.1 Acanthaster planci | reverse complement strand
AACATCAATGCAGGGCACTGGTTGTGGAGGCCCTAACATCAACACAAGGCGCTGGTTGTGGAGGCTGTTACATCAATGCAGGGCGCTGGTTGTGGAGGCCCTAACATCAATGCAGGGCACTGGTTGTGGAGGCCCTAACATCAACACAGGGCACTGGTTGTGGAGGCCCATACATCAACGCAGGGCACTGGTTGTGGAGGCCCTAACATCAACGCAGGGCACTGGTTGTGGAGGCCCTAACATCAACGCAGGGCACTGGTTGTGGAGGCTGTTACATCAATGCAGGGCACTGGTTGTGGTGGCTGTTATATCAATGCAGGGCACTTGTTTTTTCTTCCCTTTTTTTCACGTCTCAATTTAAATCTGTTGAAAAATTCATTTGTCGTGAAATATTTAAATAGCATTATGTCTCGGTTGTTCTTTCTGGTGTCTTTAAATATAATCAAATAAACTGTGATCAAGTGTGTAAGGTTGGTTTCTTCTGGGGAAAGGCATGGCATCATAGGTTGAATGGGTGGGCATGCTACAAGTACCACTGTATCCAGTTCTATACTACACACTATAGCTGTGCAGCTCCACAGCCTGGCATCCATGGTTAGGCTCCAGATGAATCTGCTTAAGGAATCCAAGCACACGTACCATGGCTACAGTAAACCAGCAGAAGATGACTTGCATAGAAGACCGGTGATTTGATGACATCCGGCTTGCTGGCAGCCTGCAAGCATATTACTGGCCTTACATTATGAAATTCAAGTCAACTGGCTCTTTTCAGAGCCAACCCATCCTCAAAACAGAGCTATAATGTATTATTTCTGTTGATTAACCCGATACTAACCCTACATAATACTACAAATTACTACTGGCAGTAAAATGTAGTATTCAGCCCTGTCGCTTGTAAGAGGACATGATTTTATTGTTCTGTGAAGCCATAAGATACAATAGATAAGACAATGTACCATACAGTGCTGTGGCACTATGAATGCATGGCTTTATTGTCCTCTGTACCAGTAACAATGGAAGTAACCTCGCCAGAAGTAGTAATCTGTAGCGCTAGGTCCTTCAGGCTCAGACTACTACTTAGTATTTTGTAGTACTGTGTAGTGTAAGCCAAACAATATGCTTGGTGGTTAGGGTTAATAAAGAAGAGATTCTTTTTTTCCCTTTTTTTCCCTCGGCTATAGTGACAATCGGCCATTGGCCAAAGTGGCCACTGGCTATCAGTTAAAGTGGAAACAAGTTGCATAATTTAACCCCTGCAAAAGAAGAAACCTGATACATGTAGGAATAACTGATTGACAGAATTTTTTTGACAACACAAAATAAAGTGACAGGAGCAAATACACCTAAAGCTTGCCTACAAAATTACTAAAAACTTAAGCAGCATGAGAAAATCCATAGTTTAGACAAGCAGGGCACATATATGTACAGAACTTGTTTCCAAGTTGAAAGTATCTCTCGCCTGAACAACAATTCCAGATTTGAAAAAGAATAGAAATAAAACAATTGTATTCATTTGAAATTGTTGATGATGGTGCAAGTTTATTTGCATTTTGAGCGAGCAATTGTGAAGTCTCACTGCCACTGACCAAGCTCAGCATGAAGGCTACAAAATGGTGTACAGCAGTTGAATTTTAATTGTGCCATATGGCTGGGTACTACTAGTTGACCGGGGTACAAGTACACCCATGTACATGTACACAGTTAACCAGGTTAACCCAGTTCACCCAAAATCTTGTAGACACAATCACCTAGTCCACAATCACCTACATGTAGTCTGTGTAACCATGGAGGTAGAATATGGTGTACATGTAACTAGGACCACAGGACCCTTCGAATCGCCAATTTCAGGTGACCAGGTCCAAATCAAATGATATTAAACATGTTAATCTCAAAGAAGCGAATCACTCGGACTAGACCAAACACCCACCCAAATACTGGCATTTGTAAACTTCAGGACCACCAACCCCAGAACTGTGGGGTCCGACGTCGGTCCTGTCGGTTCGCGTTCGTGGGAGCGGGGGCGGAAGTCGGACCCTGCAGTTCTTTGGCCAGGGGTACCGAAGTAGGCCTACATGTTTACAGTTTAGTCACAATTCACCGATATCCCCATTTTGTTTTAAATGTAACTGCAAATGTCACATTTTTAGTTTCTTGCCTGCGAGTGCTGACGCATTCTGGTGCAACAGACCAGGTCCTCAAAATTGGATAGAGAAAGGAACAGACGAAGACGAGCCCGGTACCATCGGCACCACTCACAGCCCCATGCGTATGCGCAGCCGCTCCACATCTAGGTATTAAACTTCTACCAGGCAGTGTGTACCGTGAATTCGTAATAGCGCCCTCTCTTGAGCATATTACAATTTAGTCATGTTGGTGGAACTGTCTCCCCCCCCCAAAAAAAAAATTCGCCTCAATTTTTCTCCCGAAGAGCTTCAATATTTCGTCAACCAGAAATTGAAAAATGGTGCCAAAAAACTGAAGAAAGGAACTTATTACCAGCTTCAGGTACTAGGTTTTTGTAAATAGCTGTTTGTCCTGCTCCTTCGTCCGTTGATCCAGTGATGTCGTTCTTTCACTAGAAGTAATCCAGTTGGGGAGAGGAGAGACGGGCCCGGGCTACAAAATTTTTTTTTTTACTAAAGCAAATGAACTGGAGCTCGAGCATGCGTGGATCCAAAGGGGTAAACAACCCTCGCCCTCTAAGATTCAAAAAAACAAAAACAAAACAATTTCGGAAAATGTGCCATCTAATTTACATAATAAAATTGCAATTTAGTGTGGATTTTGAAAATAACTTAAAATCTGGTTTCATTTTTGCAATAAGAAGCATTCGACTTCGTTTTGCAACCTTCAAATAAATGAATGTGCATTAAGTTTCATAAAAGCGGTTACTAATACGTGACTGGGATTTCGGATTGACGTATTTCTTGCCAATTACAACAAATTATTCGCTGAAAATCTGTCTTTTACCATGTCCCTTTGGAAGTGAGTATTCATTTTCATTTGCTATTGCAAAATATACATTCTATTTGATTAGAATATACAAGTTTACACGAATCATGACACCACTTTAATAATTAATGTCATGCTACTCAATAACGGTATATTTGTTATCAAACTAAAAAATTAAGGTTTCTATGATTGGAACGCAGCACAAGAAGGAAGGTTCCCTCAGTGCTGATGTTTACAGGTTTCCTACAACAAATTGTAGTTTCCCATGGTTTATTGCTATCATAAATATTTAAACATTTAATCAATCAACTAAACACTTCTAAGAATGTAACTTCTGTTGGCACACAAAAGCTTTCTAATTCTTGATCAGGCATACATTAAACAACACTTCAAGCGAAATCACCTTGTTCAACTTAAGATGAATGCAGGATTACAGAGGTGCATGGAGGTGAATTTTGCACAAAAATGAATGTCAATATACTAAACCAGTACATCAGGAAATTGAACGCTGACTCTATACGACTGAATGCACCCTCCTTGAAATGAAATTGTTATTTGTTAAATAAAAACGGGGCTTTGATTGTTCGTTCTATTTTGCTTGAAAACGAATGCTGCTATTACTAATTCATTTACACATTTTCCGGAATTGCCCGAGAAAACTTATAGTAAAAAATAAGTAAAATATGTGCACCAATACCATTGTAAACAATGTATGTCATGTTTAATGTTTCGTCTTCATTTCCGCTTGTCCGCAAAAATGCGACATTAAAAAAATCTCCAGCCTTAACCCCCCCTGGGAAAAATTCCTGGATCTGCCCTGTTAAACATGTGTTTCGAACTTCTGATCAGTTCAACATTTCAAGGGAAGGCTGGAAATCCCCAAGCCTGTAGCACTGAATCACACAACATCCCAACAAAAGATACATTCTTCTAATAACACTTTATTGCAGGAAAATCATGTTTATTTTTTAATTTTTTTTCCTGTCAGAAGGGAAAGTGTTTGTTTTTATTCTTAGTTTACACATTTACATTTTTCAATGGCAGCTTTTAAAATTATAACCTCAGTTTTACCTCTAAGGTATCGGCGAATGGGGCCCAGAAGGCTGGAACTCATGTCTTTCTCTCCTAATCTTACTTTCCTAATCTCAGTAAGGCGTTAGGTGTCCTAACTGAATATATTACACAAATGAATAACATTCTTTCGAAGATGACCATATCTTCTGACCACAAAACATGTATGAGAAACAAAGTTCAGAAGCTTAAACATGAGCTGGGTTCCCAGCTGACAAAGCTGACGAGCAAATTATATGCACTCAGCAGAAATTACTTGAACTGCTGTTGACAGCAACTGAAGGCCTCCTGAACTGGTAAGGAAAGTCATTTCTGCAAACCGAGTATTTCACCAGCTTAGACAATTTCTGTCAAAGCACTCTACAGTTTCATATAACAGACCGCCTTGTTTACAGGGTTTGAGACTTGACAGATTTGGTGCTTTAGGCAAAGCAAAGAAACCAACTACATGGAATAAAAATGATTTAATGTTGTATGACCAGATGAAATACCTGCAATTCATTCAAGTACAGATGTTCTGCGCTAGGTTGGGGACAGCAAAAATATTTGAAATTAAAATATGTGCGGAGCAGGGGACTTCAGGCGTGAGTAGAGAATATAAAACCGGGGACACATAAATCTGGTCAGAATTTATTAAAGGGGGCATGATAAGAGGAAAAGGGATGACAGGTGCAGTTTTGGACCAGAAGATTCTTTCAAAAAATGGGACAATTTCAAAAGAGGTTTGGGCACTTCGGCTTCATTGTGTAGTTTTAAATATTATAAGCAATTTCTCTGAAATATTAACCTCACAAAGGGTCTCTTTGTTGGGTTGGCTAGTTTTATTTTTATGAGAGGAAAACTCATCGGAAGATGGAAGGGGGGAGGTCTCAAAGAATCAATGTTTTATTAAAAATGAGAAAAAGGCAATGTTGGGGGGGATGTTATTGCCCTTCCTCCCCAAAGTATGTAAAAAGCCCTCAAATTTTGCTTTACTCTCAGAATGGCTGTAAACGGTTACACAAAAAAATACCCATTTTTGCCCCCCCCCCACCAAAAAAAAGTTTTGGCAAAGTAAAAGATCTGCTCTTTGAGAACTCCTACAACCCCTGGAAGCACTTTTGGAGCATCACTTATCCTTAGATCACTGCAGCATAGCATATGGGCAAACAACCTCTGTGTAACAAATCCAACATTTTTTGGTCATAGTTCACCTGAGTTCATCTGCACACTCTGTGCTGAAGTCCGTGGGCGTACAGAAACTTTCACAATGCATGTTTATGATGATTCTCATATTTCATGTTGTGATCCTGGCATTTCTCCTCTCTGTAATTGCAGTGGCATTGCTTCTTCACCTGAGGCTTTTTCAATATATTTTTTCACTGAGATGTTTTCATTTCTTTGACTACATGTACATGCATATTCTAGGCTATACATGTAAGGTGTCCTACATGTACAGCCTTTCCCTCTCGGTATAGTTTTCTGCCTAATTTTTTTGTCTTTTTAGGAGGGGGGGTTTAAATTACCATTAAATTTATGTCACAGAGTTGTGGTACTTGTGTCCATTAAATCCTTCCAAAAGACCAGTCGTAAGTAACGGTGAAAAATGACAAATGATTTCATCAAGTACAACACTGCCCCATCACCAACACTGTTCAGCTCTGTTAATTTTCTATATAGCCATTCTTTGTATCTCTAAAGTGTATATTTAATACCCAAGAGTGGTGTAATTCAGAGTATTTTAAGAAAAAAGGTTAATCTGAAATCGTTCAGCCCATTTCCCTCCTGCTTCCCAGCACTGGCAAACTGGATCATTTTGTTTTCATTCCAAACCTTCAATGTTACTTCTTGCTTGCCTATCGATTCCCAACCTAGATGGCAAAGCTTCCAGAGTGAACCTATGTGAAGAACATCTTGCCTTTTGAAAGCCCTAAGAGATTTCTGTGAATTAAACTCAGAGTGAGTAGTACAACTCTGCAACACTGCACTGTATTCAACATCTGCATGAGATTCTCCATATTTGATGGTTTCAAGTGTGCACAACACACTGAAGTGCTTTAAAGGCCAGAAGTCAAGTTAGTATCCATCTGGCTATATCACGATGCAATGGCTTGAGACACCAAACTTCCTGTGGTTGTGTGTGAGGGATCTTGATTCAGCCTTACACAACTACCACAGAAAGACTGGGGCCCAGACATTTTTCCAAGTCGGTTGAAAGTAGCCTCTGTTCAGGACTGGAATTTGTAACAACCAGAACCTCAGTTTGGAACTTAGCCATCTGAACATCATGACTTGTACATCATTTGCTTGTATCATTTGCTGCAACATCATTTTTGTGGATTGTTGTTTACATCTAAGTGTATTTTTCCTTGTACCTGGTGTCCTTGAGCATTCAAAGAGAGTTACTTAAAATCACGCAGTGCCAGAAAGTGGATATCGGCATGCAATGCAATAAAAACACATTCAAAATAGAACTGTCAGATGGTATAAGCTTCAGCACTCACTTGAAAAATCAAACACTGAACTTGCTATCATCGTTTCACTATACTTTATTTCAAAGTTACATTTTTGTATTAACATACATACATGTACAAATGGTTGACTTTCACACACAATTCCAATGGCCCAACACCATGGTACAGTTTCATGTTATGATTGACCGCCTTGTAAAAAAAATGCCGCATAAATTAACATACAGTGCTTGTCACTTTGCTTCATTTTACGGCCTTAAATCTGCCTCCAATTTAAAACAGAAAACAGTTTCAAAACTTTCTGATTCAGTGTTGTATTTGAGTTCATCACAAGTCCTTTCACAAGGCCAGTCATAAGTAACAAGGTGAACAATGACAAAAGAATGCTGTTTTCACAGCTCATTTATATAGCTTGTGAATTGGCTTAAGACTGAATGACTTGTGATGGACTTACAGGGACTTGTGATGGACTCAAATACAACACTGTTCTAATTACAACGATGTAACTTGAAGGCGTTTGTCAGACTTAAGTTTAAATGAATTTTACACTGAAACACAAGGGAGATGCTTGAAAAGCATTTTATACTCCTGACAGAAATTAAATAAACAAAACTGAAGCCGGGGATAAAACAATACTGTCTGTCTGGAAATATGTTTGAGAAGTTCTAGAACCAATTCCAACCTGTTCTGGAACATCCACAGATTCAAACTGGAAACATAATCATGCACACATCACACATGCATCCAAGTTCTACTTACTCTAGTCAAATCAGTCTCATTACCAATCTTTGCAACATTCACAGAACAACTCTTACCTACTGTACCCCACCTCCCTCCAAAAAGAAACATGCAAGATTTCATCAGCTAAGACTTTCAGAGTAGGTAGAGTTGCAGACACACTTTCCTGATGCACTGTACTACAATCATCAAAATATGTACATGTATATTGTTTTCAGCCCAAAGCCAGTTGTGTTGGAATGTTATAATCTCCTTGCTTTTCGTGGTCTGGCTCCATTGTGTGGTATGGGTGTATTATCTGTGATGGACACAATGTCAAGTCCTCCCATCTGTAAACCTTTAATGGATGCCTGTTAAAAATGAAATACAGGGGAACAAAGAAAAGACAAATTAAGGGATACAAATATTTTGAATAAGAACTTTTATAACAATTATTATAGCTTAAAAATATTTTGTTGGAAACTCAGAGCAAAACTCAAAAGTAAAAAAGTGTAAAAGTATCTGAAATGTGGTGAAAACCGGTAGCTTTCTGTCAGTGAATTTACTGCTAACTGATGAAAGGGTTATCAGGGGAAACAAAGAAACAGAATTTGCTCAATGTACAGTAGTTAGTAATAACACATAAATGGCTTTGTATAGACAGAATAAACATAATATTTCTACTAATTCAGGACAGTAAGGATTTGCTTCTAAACAGCGGCTTGTTACAGTGGCCCTGATCACTATTCAGATGTGTAAATTCTTAAAAAATATCACACATATTTCAAACACACAGGTTTTTTTGTGGAAATCAACGCATTGGTTGACAGATAATCCATCAAGGCAACAGCAACAAAAATATTTTAGATCTCTTGACGACAGATGGTTGATATACATCTCATTGCTTATGTTGGACAGACATGAAAGAGCAGAGAGAAAAATAGCAATCAGTTGATGAAGAAGCCTGCAACATGACACCATGCTTTTAACTTTTACACGGCTCCATTACACTCTCATTTTGCTAAGTATAAAACCCTCAAAATTGTACAGAGAGTGACTCCTTGGCAAATCATTTGGATATCCTCAGCATTTGAAAGTATGAGAAATGAAAGAAACCTGTCATTACTGTTGTCTTTAATACAAAAAAGTCTGTTATCTTTTCAAATAATTGTGGGGGCATTTTTTAACTGAATATTTTAAAACAAATTTTTGTTTTGTCTGTACTGACGAAAAATGGGATTAAGTGCATGCTTTATTTTTAGAATACAACAGTAACCTTCAAATACTTGAAGTTTTCATGTTGATGATGTTTTACTTAATTGCATCTGACAAAGTAGTTGTCACTATGAAACCTCATCCAGTTATTACCTTAGTCTTTCAGTGCTACCTCAATTTCCACCATGACCATAAAGCATTTTAGTACATGGCTCTCAAACTTCACTTTCTTTTTTTCATAAACTTCCTTCACAACATTTTTACAAGTGCATGTACATGCATACTTTAAATCTGCATAAGGGAAGTTGGGGATTGACATGCAAGTGAAGGCATATTTCTTTTGCACCATTTCCCAGTTGGCCACAAATTGAGCTCTTTGCACTGGTGAAAACAGTAGAATACATGGGAGAAACTACTTAAACAAAGAGAACATAATACTCTGGACAGGCCCTAGCAAAATTGGCACAAGAATTGGCATAAGAAATGGTTGAGAATCTGATTTTTGCTTACTACATAAGATTAGTGCAATTTAACATATCTCTATTCTTTTCTGATCCTTCTTTAAATTGCATCAAGAAATTTGGGATGATTCTCCAAATCCAGGAAGGTACATCCCATGGCATTATACAAGCTTTATTTGAAAATTAAGTCCCTTTGGCAATTTAAGAATGTGTTACTGCTCTCCTGTACCATGAAAGATGTTTGAGGAGTTTAGAAGATTCCTTGCAAGACTGCCAAGGCAGTTACAGTTATGTCTGGTTTTGAAGAACACATGGGCAAAGTTCAGAGCCCACACACTCTTCTAACCTGAGTCACATGCCTCAGATGAAACTGCTGAAAGTCAGTCTAACTTACCCACCCAGTAAACATCACACGACTTCAACTGCTTGTGGAATGTTACTTTGCAATGAAGTACATCTGTATGCCAACTTGTACATGTACATGTTCTGGTGATTGGAATACTACATTGTATCCACCTTCTAAAAATTCTTCTCAAGATGGTGTCCCTTGTTATTTTTCACTTGTGTGCATTAGTATTTGATAATATTTTCACTATCACATGACATCACATGACAGTATCGCAGAGCTTGGAATTTGGCACACAGCCATATTCCTGTTGGACTGGGTCCAACACCAAGGTAACAGATGGATTTTGTACCATAACAATTGCTATTCCATAAGATACCAAACAGCCGTCAAAAGATTTGTGTTACTGTAAATAAAACTGATAACTTTAAACTTCACATCTGAACAATAGCACTTTTCTTTATCCTTCCAATTCCGATCAATACGGAAGGGACAGATACTAGAATGTGTCAAATCCTTTGACATTAGTTTGTTGAAAGGAAGAACATTTTCTGAACGGACAATCAAATTAATTTAACTGGATATTTTATTTGGGACAAAAATGTAAGGAACATATGTTTCTGGATGTACACATGATGACATAACTGTCAAACAATGGGCAGTATTATAGCAGATACTGATGATACATGGAAGCAACAAGCAAATACTATTGTAAGTCTGCCAAATGCCTTTCACTTAACAAATCACTCTGAAAATACAAACATCCCTTCATTAAACTCTTCACACTACTGCATTTCTCTGAGATGTCTAGTAGACCTACCTACATGTATAACCAACTACATGTAACATCAGTAGTATTTATTGTTGGTATTGTTTGGTGTGGAGAAAAAACTTTCACAATCTTACATTGTCAGGACCTCAACTCAGGACATTTTGCTTCAAGTGCAGATTTCTTACTACTTGACCACTGATTAATTAAATGTTAGTGAAGACCATTACATGTACTAAATGGAAATACACAGTATATACATGTGAACACAGCATGGGGGGAAAAGGTACCGGTAGTAAGGTGAGAAATCCCATCTGAATTAATGAGCTACTGTCTCAGATATTTGAGGATGAACCTAATTTTAAAGGAAAAAAGTGGTTGTTTACTAAGGAGGAAAAAAAGTATTATGAAATTGAAATGCTTCAAATAAGTGAAAAATTATTACCTTTCAATCATTTCAATGTTTTTAACAAATTAAAAACCCTCCAACATTAGTCTGAAAGTACTACAAAGACTTGTTCCAAAACATCGACACCCCCGCCCAAATCCATTACATTTTAAACCAAAATTTCATAATCTGTAAAACTACATCTTCTGACATTTTCAGAGATAACAAGTCTTAAAAGGTTAAACCACCCCAAAAATTGCAGCAACAATGCAAGTGTTTCTAACTGAATTTCCTGGCTGTAGTCAATCATCTCTGTCCTACTCCAATCATTCTATCCAAGCCCATAAGCCCTCACCTGTCTACCTGGACCAATCCCTTTCACGATAACCCTCACTGTCTTCAGCCCCTTCTCCAGTGCTTTCTGTGTGAAGACAGAAAGGCAAAAGAAACTGAGTTAGCATCTCTTTTGCAAAGTTGTGGGGAAATACACTTGTCATAACACTGACTTTGGGCCACAAAGGTTTTGGAATTGAGAAATCTCCCTGTAACTTGTTCCTAATTTATTCACCTAACAAAAACTTTCCTATCATGTGTTGAGGGCGTACCCTTCCCCTCACACACAAAACAACAGTATCCATCTGTTAGTCAATGGCAAAGAGTTTAATGATTCCAGCGATCTGAAACATTTGCATCCAGGTTGGTTCTCTTGCTCAGCAGGAGAGGACCAAAGTAATATTCAAACAAGATATTGTCCTGATGTTTAATTTCAAGGCTATGCTAAGTACACAAAAATGACGAGCACCAGAGAAGCTTCGAAATA
This sequence comes from Acanthaster planci, assembly GCF_001949145.1. The sequence continues at coordinate 678,021 of NW_019091388.1, read as the reverse complement.
TGAAACCAGCAAATGAATTCAATGTGACTGTCCACAATTAGCGAACTCCACTAAATTAGCAGGGTTCATACACCCTTGTAAAAAAAAATATTCCAGGATGTTTCACGAATTCCAGGACTTAATTCAGGTTGGATTAATTATATCAATAGAATACAATAGAAAATTGTGAAGTTAAAATATAACAATGTATAGAAATCAAGCAGCACAGCGATGATGACTTGAGGAGTTTTCTGACAACTGGACCACAATGTAAGCCTACACACAACTGGCAATCAGTAAAAAACAAACTTCCCTTAGTCCATTCAACTTTAAAGTAAAAGGTTCGACACAGTCACAATTTACTTTCACACTGAGCTTTATTAGTTTATAATGATTGGAAATAGTTAATTACGTATTAAATGAAGTACATGTACATAATGATTTCATCAATATATCCACAACACAGTTCACCATGCAGCTACAATAAAAATGAAGGTACATGTACTGGTAAAATTTTACAAGAAACTTTAGTAATAATATCCTTGGTGCCCCACACATGTAAAATAGAGAGAATCACATTGTGGGCAACATCCCAAATTGACTTCGCTCACAGCGCTACGTGCAGCGCGGGTGTGTTTTTGAGTGTGTTGACCGCGCATGGTGAATAATGTACAACTGTGTTGCGCCACACAATAGCAACAATGTACGCAGGGACGGATCAATCAGGGTAATACCGGTATTTCGATCACAGTTTATTAGATCATTTTTGTCTCATTTTAAAAGTAATACTGATTTTACTGAAGTTTCCAGGACTTCTTTTAAAAATTAAGCATTTTCCAGGACTTTCCAGGATGGGTATAAAATTCTAGGATTTTCCAGGTTTTCCAGGAGGCGTGCAAACCCTGATTAGGTTGAGGTCTATCCTATTGGTATGTGTACGTATACATGGCATGTATGTACATGTACATTACACGACGTGCCTTTGAACAGTATGTTTTGACTTTCATGTACTGCAGGTACATGTACCTGCAAGAGATATCGCAAGACAGAAACATGACTTACAGCGGCAGCTGAGATGCCAACAGTTTGAGCTGCTATCGTTGTTCCCTTCTTTGCATTTTTGAACCCTTCTGCTCCCTGTATCAAAATAAAGCAAAGAACAAAAAGGTTTAAAAACTAACCTAACTCCCTCAGAAGACCTTCAACAATTGTGTTGACAGTGGATGATTCCAGACTGTTTGAACTCATTATTACATGCACAAATGGATAAAAGCTGAACTCAATCTAGAGGTTTCCAGGTGTAGCTTTCCATAGAGTTGAAGGTACCCTCAGGACGAATATTTGTGGCCACCAAAATACATCAACAAAGGTGTTCACATATTTTATTCTATACCAATTAAGTAATAACAAAGTTAACTGACAACACTCCAAACAGAACAAAGATAAACATACTTTTTCAACAAGTTAACACAGAAATTGATCAAACCCATTTACAAAAGCTAAAAACGAATTGTCTGACGAGACAAAGTTAAGACACAGCTGGTAATCAAGATTTTACAAACTGATGAAATAGAACACTGAACAATTTACATGCAAATGATTACAACTATAGTAAATGAAAAAAGAAAACCGAAGTACTGATCCACGTATTCATAGTGAGAATGCAAATGCATGCTTCTTGTCCAAAAGTAACAAAGAAAAAAACCCCGAAATAAAACCACTTGTACAAGATAAACAGCAAAATGAACACAGACGGTTGCTCTGACTGACAGAAAATTGTGTTACAAGTAGTTCATACTCAGTATGAGAACAACTAAAAGAAGGAATCTGACATAATGAAAGACTCAGGTGAACTACACGGACAGATTCGTGTTTCAATTGCACAAACTCATAGAGGGGACATCTGTGATGCAATCACACATTTGTACCATGTAAGAACTGGCCCTTGTATGGAAAATTCTCTTAGTTTGCTATAGTAATCCGCAGTATACTTTTGGTGTGTACAAATATACACAAACACCCCCGAAACAAATCCTCCTTCCCCCAAAAAAGAAAAGAAATGAACACTTTACCAAATGCACTTGTTTTGTCTTCTTCTGGTACGACTTACAAGGGCACATGATACATGAAAACAATTTTAAAAACCTGTGCCCAACTTACACCAATACCCTACCCACTTATTCCGTTCTACTGATTATAGAAAATTTCAATATCAATAATTTCTGCAAGAACCTAGCTACTTGTAGGATCCATTTGGTAAGAGCTGGAATTTTTCACAAATTCAATCACTACATGTACATGGGCATCCAATCCACACCAAATTTAGAATCAGGAAGAACAAAAATGAATAAGACAACATTATGAGGCCCTTCAAAATGGGCAATTAATTTCACGGTGCGGTATATTCCCCACACAGAAAAAAGGAAACACTCACAATTGTGTGGGATGTACAACAAACACCACTGCCTACATGGGAACCAAACTGAATCATAAATTGGGCTTCCATCACTCACTGCATCAGACCATGAGACCATCACATGCATATCCATACCTTTTCTTTAAAAATCATGGGGGCAGGGGCCCACACAGAGTCATAATGCAGCTTGTCATAACTCACGTCACTGCCGTATTTGCTGGCTCCACGAAGCCAATTATATTAACTAGGTCACGGGATCTATTCCTCATTAGCTGCTCCGACGACAGCTAGGTCATAAATGGCACTCGCGCAATTTGTTTGATGTGTAGTAGCTATTTGGGGTTGATCTCATGCACCAAGTGATGTGTAAACTCCCTATATAAAAACAAACACATATAGTGATCTCCCTCTTTCCAGTAGATTTCATTAGGGCAGTCAGAGTCACCCTCCAATTTTCTGTCTCCATTAGATATCTCCAACCTGACCATTACAATCACAACAACATCCACCCCTCCAAAAATCCAATAATGCAACTGTCCAAGCTTGTAAATGGGTGAGTGTAAAATCCAATTTGTTGGCTGATTTGTTGTGAATGCAAGTGAACTGGGCTGACACCACTAAATAATGGTTACCCCAAACTGTACTCTACACATAGATGTATATGTAGGTTTAGTCAGAAAATACATGGAGCGATCTACATCACACTCCAATTACAAAGTGCAACGAAAATACTTGCTTCAAAACTGATAAATGAAAAATGATATGAAATTATCCTGCTAGTTATCCTAATTTTTTTAATTTGGCAGTAAAACTGAGAGACGTAAATGTATGTGTATTTATACGGGATAATATTTTCAAAAGGAAATGCCTCTAGTGGTGGTAAGTTGGTAACTATCCAAAACCTACTAGATGAGGCTAAGGTGTTTTTGGAAAATAAAATCACCATTTTGATCATCAAAACAAACAGAAATGTTTGGCATGATTGACTTTAACTAACTGACAACTGTACATCAGATTGAAGGAAATTCAACCTGCTGAAAATACAATTCTGCACAAATTTCACTTTTAAATTGCACTACATTACTTTATAACTAAGACTTAAAAGTCGGTACTCCATGAATTCAAGCACTGACATCCAGCAAACTCAATGTAATAAACTTCTCCAAGAAAACTGTACATGACACAAAACAAATCAACGCCATATGAACACATGACAAATCCAGCTAACAAAACAGGAAGTTTACAGAAAAGAGTGCTATTTTGGAAACTCATGTACTTATCTGTTCTTTTTTTCCCTAGTGACGCCAATCAGACTTCCGGTAAAAAAGGCAGTTAAGAGCTCAACTTCCATAAGAATCTATCTAAGAGATACTCACACAAGTAGTCCTTGTGTAGCTCCTTCCTGAAGGGTTGATGTGAGGGAGTCAAAAGGCGGGTTGTTAGGAGACAAAAAAAGGGGAAAGGATAAATTTAAGACAGCTGTGCAATGTTATGTGATATCAGTATCAAGCCATCGTGACATCATTTTGAAATGTCCTGATAGATTCTGACAGTTTGCATGTTTAACCTAACACTGTCCATATTACAAGTACACAACATTTGGAATTTGCAAAGGTACAGCAAAGCAAAGAAGTAAAGGGACTACCCTACCACGAATCTCTTTGTACATTCCAAAGTGAACAAGGACCAAAAAATTGCTTAAAATGAAGTGCCTTACTTTACATGAACACTGGTTTATGCATGGCTCCATAACATTATATAACAATATTATTTTTAAAAGAATTTTCTGGATAAAATATGAAATGTTGAAAAAAAATACACGTATGCGGTACTTGTTGGCTTGCTGGTACAACATCGGTAACACGTTATACAGTACACCAGCCTAGAGGTTGCCATGGAGAGGCAATTTCTGAAGTCGGAATACAACAAGTCAGTAGTCAGTAGACAACTTGAGCAAAGTTTGATACATCAGGGAATTCAAGCACTCTGAAGAAGAAAGGATTAATTAAAACTCTGAAGAGCATTTAGGAACCATTCTCACCCCCATGCTCTTTGAAAAAGAGCCCCTCCATTGCAACTTCCAGATGGTGTATTGTCTTGTGAATCACCTACTATAACTGTGCTATCCAAATTTTCCAGCCGTACAATTAGTCTTGAGCATTTTAGAGTATTAACGGTTAACATGGGCATGTCTATTGTTGAGCAGTCTAATCAAAATAAGAATGAAAGAAAACTGTACCATTGGTGCCTTTCTTTAAAAAAAAATCAAATTAAGACACATGCAAGTACATTTAAAAAACAGCCAATAATGACAATGACACTCGTTGAAAGGAAGAAGGGATATCGCGTACGTGTACATGAACATAAAATTGTTCCCGTGTCATTCAGCTTACAATCAACCACTGCCTTTACTGTCAAACACTTTTGAAAAATGTCATCCTTTCTCCACACTGCATTAATTCCATTCAATTACACCCTATGTCTTGTTTTTTTTACTACAAAGCTTCCTGAATCGGGCAAACTTCAGAACAGTCCAAGTATGCTTGCACAAAGCAACTGCACAATCTTTATATTAGGAATATGATGTCATCCTGTAGCTTGGCTTCACAAACCATAATGCATAAAAATAGAAGTGTGTGCTAAACTTCAGAAGCTTAAGAAAAGTAGGGGTCATTTTTCAGGTTAATCTGAAAATTCCAACTATTTTTACACAACATGCTACATGTACAAACATGACAAAGAACCACACAGTGACTGCAATGTATGCATCAGAATCACGGAAGAATGAAATAGGCCAACTAGAAAAAGACACCATGCAGGAAGATTGACCATGCAGCGGATATACATACATGTAGGACTTAATGATTTATCAAAGACTTACGTCCGGTGTGATCAGTGATGTTAATGTGGGTGTTGTTGTATGTGGCTTTAATGTGAATCACAGGCAGCTCGTAGTATGGGATTCCTCCAAATATAAGATTGTCTGTTGTGGCTGGCGGAATGTAGGTTTTCCTGTAGAAAGGGGAACAAATTCTCTGTTCTGTCAAAGTGAAATACATTGCACATGTATGCTAATAACAACAACATACAGACAAGGAATTCTAACACTGACAGACTAATATTTCAGTCATTACACACTTGATAGTGCTTAAAATGCTCATAAGTGAGACCACTAGATACAGTGTGTAAACATGAAGTAAACCAATTCCCTGTGAAAAAGACATGTAGTTATTCCTCAATAGTAAGATGGTCATTTTGAAGAAATGTTATGTTCTAAAAACTGAGTACACAGTGTTTAATTTGGGACCAGTGTCTTACATGTACATGTACATGTACTGTGGAAATATAATAATGCAGTGTTTAACAACATGCACAATTTGGGACAATCAGTACCTACATGTACAGGTACATGTTATTGGTACTGCTTGGAATAGGCACTATACCGGCCCACAGGTGCAAGAATCAGTTTTATCAACATGATCAATGAGGATAAACACACTCACACCTACAGAAAGTTTAAGCTGGTGTGATATCAGGTGCTTTTATCCTGACTGACCTTGCCTCATGAAAATAGAAAATTGGCTTATAACGAACTATAAATATCTGCCCATACATACATGTACGTGAACATAAAATCTGCATGTACAATGTACATGTACCAGTATATACAGGTATACATATGCAGATGTACCTTGTCAATGGATTATATTTATATTGCACTGTTGCACATGTACTGAAGACACACAAAATCAAACTTGATACCTCATAACAGTGAAGTACAAAGGATTTGCCAAGATTTTACTGCATATCGGTACTAGTGGATTTGAGACAACACAGGTTCTTGGCTAACATGCCTTAGGAGATGCAGTTGGAACTCTATGCCAGAATACTGGTTGGTTACAAATGGCAGGTACCAGTTCCATTTTGGACGTTTGTAACCCCCAAATTTTTTACTTTCAGAAAGGACTTTTCCAACAACAAAACACAATTTTTCATGAATCACTTTGAATCAATTTGTTTTCTATGTCTACCGAATAACACTTCTGGTTGACTTTATTTCACTGAGTGTAGCAACGCATAGTATAATATGTCTGCTTTATGTCTGGCTTCTAGTGTGCAACAGTAATAAGAGTTTCAAATGTATTTGGAAACAGGTACCCAGTTCCATGAAAACCTGTAAAATCACACCCTTAGTACATTGTACCAGTACAACTGATTCATTGATTACAGGCTGCCAGTAACAAACCCACTACTACATGTGTACATGTACTCCAAATGAAACATGAAAGTCAACTGAATTCACGTAGTATTTCATGGTACCGGTACATTGTAAATTAATAAATATTGAAACATTCACTTTAAGTTGCATGTACAGCTGATTATAATTTACATACATGCAATTGTCATTATTATCCAATGGTTGAAATCTCTACAGTTTAGTTTTGCATGTATCTAAACACATACAATACATGGACATGTACTGTAACTTGAAGGGTGAAATGCAAACTCATAACAAATCATTATTTTTAAAAAAGGGAGTAAAAGATTTAATCCACAGAGCTTTCTCTAATGCAAATTCAAACTTACCTGTACCATGTAATGACTGAATGGTGCATCTCTGTATTACATTATCTATGTAATTTATATTTAATAGCCCAAATGTACAGTTATCGTGATGCGCTAAAAATGCTAAGTTTAATCCACAAACTAACATAAAGCTTAATTTCTTTAACCCTAACCCTCCCTAATCCTTTTCTGCAAAGTGGAGGAATTCGGAGGATTCAGGGTGTATGGCAAAAGTACATGGCTGATTCGAAGGATACCATACGTGAAGGTCGTGGATTAGACCTTATATTGTTTGTGCTTAGTCAAGCACAAGTTCAGCCCGATATTTCTTTTGAATCAACTGCAGAGCTCAAGAGTGCCATTCACATTGCCTCAACATAGTGACAGGAATTACTGGAGGATTTTGAAGGATTTGGGCAGTTAGGCACACTTCCAACTGACATTTTAAAGAACTGTTGGAGGATATTGGAGGATTTTGGCTGCATGCAATTTTTCATGTTGAAAATTGAAGGATTTCGGCGGATTTGGGATGGTTCCTTGTAAAAAGGCCTGGGAGGTTAGGGTTAATTTAAATGAGCCATATGAAGTTTCAAGTTTGAAGAACCAGTATGTTACTTATATAAAATAAAATTGCATTTCATCCCATCCATACATGTAGTACCAGTATATGCTGTCAGTGAGTACACAGAAGTTTTTTCAAAAATGAAGTTCAAAAGCACCCTACATAATGACAACATGTGTACATTGTTTGCATTAAATCACTGGAAAATGAAGTTCATGATCCTTTTAAAATTTCTCATTTTAGAGGAATAATGGTCTTGGATAATATAGAGGTACAAATGCACACAAAAGATTTTAAAAATACATTAATGTTTCATTTTCAAATTTCATAAAGGCTTACACCATCACTTGTTAACTGAATGTGGAGGCATTAAGTGAGAAATTGTTCTGACAAACTGTCCAAGAGCACTTGTTTTGTACAGTGGCAAACGCACAGTTTCCATCATTTTGCTCTTATTCATATGTTTTCTCTTTTTTAAACTTGGGCTATTCTGCTTTGTAATGAAAAGGCAATTGACCTTAATTATGTACAAGATAGCCATAATGAATTGAGAGCAGATTAACTTTTCATTTTGGCACAATAAAAATGAAAGCACTGAAATAAACCTTCACTGCAAGTTAATGGAATTTAGGCTGATGAAGAATTTAACATTTTGTGAGTAACTATATCTACATTTAAATGTTTAAAGCTACCAGTAAATAGAAAAACTGAAAACAAGGCATGGAATCCAAAGTAGTCTGGCATCATCCCATTGAAGAGAACACATTGAATATGATTCAGGGAACATGATAAAAAATGGCATCACTGTGAATAAGGTCTATTTGAACAGCTAGTTTTTCATTTTTGAGACCTTGTTCTCATCTATCCAAAAAAATTGCCTGGTGGGGGCAGATCAACAAAGTTATTAACAGAACACAATAATGAGTGAAAGCCATTCATTCTTTACAAAAATTTGCAAATAATGACAGCTTAACATCCTCAGACTTTGTTACAACTGTTATTAACATCTACAGACTCTCTTAAGTAACCACTGTTATCTCTCAGGCAAATGATACATGTAGGGGACCTACATTTATTCATCCACTAACATATTGCTTTTCCGTTGGTACATACATGTACATGTACGGGTACAACTACCAGGCTGATGAATTTTGTGTGAACACAGATGGCCCTTTTCCTAATTATGCCTCAGTCCTGTAAAATTTGCTATATCAATACACTGTGAGAATAACAATTACTAGAAGTCCAAGGTTTTTTTCTGATGGATGTTATGTCAGTGCACAAAATACAAGAAATTAAAAAAACAGAGGACCCAGTATGTATTGCATGTATATGTACATGTACATGTAGATATACATGTATGTTTAAACCTATTTTGTTACCAGGCATACAACTGTATACACGTACATGCAAAACTGCATTTCTTTATGAAACAAAGGAAGAAAAAATTGGGTCCATATGGTACAGCATTTCCAAATAAAGTGGTACATGTGTTTGCTGTTGCCCTATCCCATGGGCACTATACAATTACCAAGCCCTGCCCTGGTGCGTGCATAGCTAATAAAGTAAACCCAGGACTGATCCATACAACAGCCCATACATAATTCATAGTGTGTAGCGTAAAATGGGACATCTGACAGGAATATAATAATGGAAACATGTGATGCCTCAGCCTGTTTTAATTTTCAACTATTGGGCACTTATTGCAGGGATATCCTTAGACAAAAAGAAACCAACATGCTCAAACATTGGCTGTTTTGCATTTGGGTACATGAAAAACATTTGATCAAGGTATCAGACTGGGTTGACAAGTGGAGGTGAGAGTCCATACAAGATGCAAACACAGACTTGTTGCCATGTTCTTCCCACATGACGATTTTTCTCCCAAGTGAAAACGTGATATGCAAAGTGAATCCATTGAACAACAGCATAACGTGTTCAACATAAGTAGCCATTATGCTACCCTGAGTAGGAAATTTTCAATTACTCTCATGTGCAAAAGCAGTGGGATTCTGTACCTTGCATACATGGAAGAGAGTGGTGAGGCACACCCCAGTCTTCTTAGCAAAATTAGGGAAAATGTGATTATTGATCACATGTTATTGAATTATTTATTCTATTAAACGGTTGAATAGAACTTCATTTCACCCGACTGGTTCCCATCCCTATTCCCTCGTAAGAAAAAGAAAAATAATGTAGGGAGAGAAACCAGTCTAACATTAGATTACCATCTACTGTACATGTACCAGTGGGTAGCACTTCAGAGACTAATCTGTTTCACAAAATGACGGAGGTTTATGAGGGAGCGGGACCCATTTGTTCTAACAGAAGAGGATGCAGGTATTGTACAAAAAAATTATGAATGTTTCGCATTTGTGTTCACCTTGTGGAATCAAACATTTCATCTGTAACTTCATGAAATATTCTTAACCACTTCCTGCTGCGCGACCTGTTTTCGAGTACATAGGCTTTATATGCAGAGCCAGGGAGCTCGGAACTGGAACAAAAGAGTTGGGCCTTATAACAAAAGACTGTGCTCAGCACAAAAGACTGAGCTGCTAGGCATTACCAACATTGTTTCGCTCTCAATAGTGGAGATAATCCAGACTTGTTTTTAGAGAGAATGGATTATCACCAGGGACAAAAGCTCTCCACCACCGCAGCGATGAGCCACACAGCACCGCTGCGCGCTAATCTGGCCCCTATTGAAAAGAGGTCAGCAGTGCACTGTGCCGGTTTCGGGAACAAAAGAATCTTACGTAACACTGCACAATCTGGGCTCTTTTTATAATGCAGTAGGCCTGGCTGAAATATTCAGGAGTCAATGAAGGTTACCTGTCAGCTTTAGAGTAGTTCCAAATAGTCCTTCATGTGGGTATAAACGGCCATTAAATGAAATGAGTTTTTGAAGAATTTTGAAAATGGAAAATCTTGAAAGGACCTGGCATCTTGTCTCGCTCAAGAAAAATACGGCATACATGTGCTTCATAAAGGGAAGCTATGCACGCGCATTGCACATTTCACCACAGTGTGGCATGTGGTGAATATTTCCAGTGCATTTGTTCCTAATCATTGCAGAAATTATCATTGATACAGTTGGGAGATTAACTGATGGTAACAGTGCACCATTTCCAAATGATAATAAAGACAGTATTCATAGTAACATTGTGTCTAAGGACAAAAACAAATTTTATTTGCAGAAAGGTCCCACAAAGTGCCCTCCTAAGTCACTGCACTAAAAGCTTGGTTACCTCCCCCGCAGACTCAGTAAAATGTTACCATGTCGAAAGTCCAAGTTTGGAAAGTGGTCACATTTGACCATTTTTCATTTTATCATTGGCTTGGTAAAACCCTTGGGGAAAAAAAAGTCCAGTGGACACTGCTATAGAGGATGAAAAGTCTAACTGTTAAGGCATGTTAAGCCAGATTCTGATGTTCTTTATCTGCAACGACTTATTGGTGTGATGACATCGCAAGTCACAGAATGTCAATTCATAACACCCACAACGCTCACACAAAGTTTGATTGCTTTCCCAACAATCAAGTAACATCAAACAGGAGAGCGTTTCCTTCTTAAGGTGAAAAATCAGGAAAGCTACAAATTTCTCAGGTGTTCAAGATGTTGAGTTCACTTCCCCATCTTTCATTTTCCTTTCAATTTTCAGTGGCTTAACCAATGACTTTTGAAGATATTTTGCTCCAAGGAAAATCACCCCTAAAAACAATCATGAGGCCCATCACCATTTTGAAAATTGATGCCTACACTCCATTGCAAAATAGAGCAATTTGGAGGGCACCATTTGGTCTGATACTTTCAGAAATACAAGCTGGCAGTCCTGCTGATAGATTCCATCCTCCTTCTTAACAAAGCAACCAGTCCACCTGCCATGAAATGCTCTAACAGCAGAGAATTTGACAGCCTACAAATCGTGATTTGGCAATTTTGGACCTACACGTATTGACTGGCCTGCAACCTTTAAGGGCCAATGTACCATACACTCTACAGAGTGACACCCCCACAAGTTGGTGGACATGAGTGCACATCCTGTAATTTTAAGTACTCGCCACCAAAATATGTCTTTCAGCAGGCTTGCCTTGGTGATCTGGAACAGCAGAGTACATGGTTGGAGTAACAAGTGCACACAGAAATTAACCCAAGAAGGGACTTTTTCAAATTTTGTACAGTTACCCAGACACCAGAATGGTTATTTGCAGAAAATGTTTCAAGCATGTTTCAACAAACAATTCATGTCACTGAACCTTTAACAATTCACATTCTCTTTATGCACTCAGGCATCCACTTTTTTTTATTCCCACAACCTTTGGTCATCCCGCCCATCCTCGGGGAGAATGCAAAATATTCCAAGAAGCTGTGACTTCTGTTCAAGCAATCTGGGCAGCTCAACCTCTGCCCTCTGCGAATCAGCCCTGAAAATTTAAAAGGACAGCATGTAAAATATAAATACATGTACATGTGTACATTGCCTGGTGACTTGTTTTTTAAGAGGAAAGTGAGAGGTACAGGTACATCTATGCGCCGGATGTATTTTTCGATGACACATCTGAGCAAACATCTACAGCTACAGTTACCACAAAAAGCAACTGCTCTCCTGCAAATAGATATTAAAAGACTGGATAAGATACATGTATCCTGTGTGACTACATGTACATGTAAATGCATACATGTACATATACACATACACACTGTATACATGCAAACATATCCAGACAAATCTACATGAGAAAATTGGCAGCACTATTGATGCCATCAGTGATCTATTTTGTGTTAAATGTAGTTCCATTTTGAAATTCTAGTTTACCTAAATTTCTGTTACATGGCTGAAGGAGAGACAAGATTGCTGAATGTGATTTGCATAGATGTAAGAAAGGATCCAGGAAACAGCGAATTATATCACTACCAAAAAAACCGTCCCACAAAATGACATGACTTAGGGAAATTTTGATCTGAAAAAAGAATGACTTACGATTTGACTTCAGATGGAAAAAGTACATAAAGTTTGAAAGCAATACAGCTTAAGCTGTAAAAAAAACTTTATCATCATTTACACTTGAAAGTAACAGCAGGAGAATGAACAACGTACTCAAACTTGGTCCACTTTTCCAGTCGTACACATACATAAATGTAAACCTCCGCTGTGTGTGGACTTCCACTATAAATCCTGGCCTGCAGACTACATGTAGAACAGAATGTACGTGTACGTAGGTATTTTCTGACAATGGGCTGACCAAAAGAAAGATCAGTTTTTATATCCTGTTCCAGTTATGGATTTGATTCTCTTCTTCCTTCCTTGGTATAAAAAAAGTCGAGGCCAATCATCCCACAGTTGGATTTTCCTTTATACAATATGGCAATTTGCCAAATGAGAGGATATTTGTGTATTGCACACCCAAGGCCAACAATGTGCTACATGTACATGTAGGTACATGTAGTTGCTATTATCGTAGATAGCATTTCTGTAACCACAACTTTATATTCCAATTGCGTACATTATATTGTTATACATGCTACAGCAGGGAGCCAATAAATGGAATTATTAGATAAACGAATGAGTTTCACAAGTCCCAGCATGGTGTGAATATTTCTGAGAAATTGGGAGGGACTGCAGAATGTCAGGAACCATTCTCAAATGTTTCCTTCAAGAGCAAAGAAAATATGTGTAGTCTGCAGCAAAGATGTACGGTAGGTCATGTTTGAACACCTCTGGGGAAAAATATGCCGGCAATGTTCAGCACATAATGTTTTCCACAAACATGCGATAGAAAGAATATGTACATGTACACACTGTAGGATGCACCAGAGTTCCTTCATGAATATAAGAACAACTAAAGCTTCAAGAAAACAACAGCAATATACATGTATGTATCTTCATCTTCTTTACGTTCTTTTAGTTCCACTAAATGGCTAGATATCTATGTGGGAGCTCATTGATATTTTTGATCCAACAGGGAATTTACATCTACAATTAGAAATGCCATAATCTGGACTGATCATAGAGGTATTTCTATCAAATTTGGGACTTGTAGCTTCCAACTCTTAATATTTCATTCACAAAATTCTCAACCTGTGGGCCCAGCTGAGTGCACACCGGTAGTTTTACTACTATTTTTGGGGTGGTTTCGTGGCAGGGTAAATAAAAAAATTTGCATGGCGAACCCTTATAAAACTAAAGAAAACTGAGGTTCTGACCATAATTTCAATTTGCAGTGAAAAACGCAAGCCCAATCCCTTCCTGAAAGTCACCAGGCAGCGCAATTTCTGTCCGATTTGGCAATGTTTTACATGGGCGCATATTTAGTAAGTGCAACCATAATGATCACATGTGCAGCATGAGGTCAAAACTGGTGTCTAGAAAGATGAACTCATGTCCTCCATATGAAGTCCTTGTAGAAACCATTTATGGTGGACATTGGTACGGTAGCATTCGTAGGCCATTCAAAAGTAACACTGGCTGTGTTGTTACTCTACCAAAAAGCTTGGATTGACGGTGACCCAGAGAATTGTCTCAAGGCCACCATAATCCCCCAAATCGGTGGGTTAACCTACATGTACCTCACAAGTTCGGTTAGAAATTACCCGGGAAAGCGGCATTTTGAGGCAGTTAAACCGGAGAATTTCTATCCCTGAGAAGTGTAGTGTGAACACCTTGAAATTACCCGAGTTATCTCAGGTTAAATTTCTTGATAACCCGATAATTAATGGTACCTGGGTAACACTAGTGTGAAACCAGATTAATTGTGTAGTATGTGTAGTACATGTACATAGACATGTATGTGGTACAGTACATGAGGGTCATTTTAAATACAAGAAAAATCAAAAGTCCAAAACACTTCCTTATGAATGGGCTTTTTAGCAAATAGACTAATCCGATTAGATGCCCTAATTGCAGTGCCCCACACTCACACGCACATTCTTCAGCTTGACTCACATGTGCATTTGGCAAATCACAACACCCTATTGGTTGAAGAGGCATGTAACGCGCGTGTGCCACCTGTCCACTGCCACGGCAGTAATGGCTTGTAATTCTGGTGGTCGAATTACACTATACTGGTATCGGTAACAAGTGAACATACAAGTATGCTTTCACCTTGTGTTGTACATGTACAGTGTGATAGCACTCTTTCAATGAATAGAAACTTTGTACATGTGCATGTACTGGTACTTGTCTAGAAATTTATGCTAAATGCATGTCAGTTCCTTTTACATCATCAAGTGATAGTACAAACTTTTTGTTTAAATAAACAACCCAAAATTGTTATTTTTGGTGTGCAAACACAGGCAGCTTCACTTCTGCATTACAAAAATGAGTGCAACAGTGAACTTCAGACTCTAGAATGCAATTTCCTTCTATTAATACTGGTACCAGTACATGTACCAGTATGAATGTGCATCTGTAAAAACAGTGTACACACTGTATACCGCTACATGTACGTACTGTGCATGTACATGTACATTATTAGTTTGAATGAAGGTAAAACAGAAATAAAAATTGCACGGTACAACTCCGGTATATACCAGTTCATGTAAATTGTTGAATTTGTGTGCCACAGCTTTTTAAAACAGTTGCTCTGCACATTAACCCAGCACATGTACAACAAAATCAATAACTCTTTTTTTTTTGCATCCAGCAAGGTTCCCCATTGCATTTACAATGCAGCAAGGTGCCCACAGAAAACCACACAGGGCTCAAGATGAACGCCAATAATACAATGTATTTTTTATTGGTGAAAATTGTAACTTGTACAAGCAACAAAATAAACATCTCAGACTTCTACAGGAACAAAGTATGAACAACAAACTGAATGCCTAGTGCTGAGTTACAAAAGTTCCTAATGGAGGTCATTATAGAAATGTACAACTATGCATACTAAAGGAGAATTGAAAAGACAGAACGGTTACAGGTGACGGGCAACCTTGCATTGTATAAAATCTTTCTCATTTAACCTACAGAAATTCTCAGAAAAAGAAGAAGACAAAAAGAGATTCCAAGAACCCCGCAATGTGTTCATCTACTTACAGGTACCCGATACAGGCATTTTAGTATTGACTCTGCTTGTTTAAACTTGCATTAGGAAAGTAGATACATGTACACGGTGTACATGTAAGTGGCAATACCCCCACACTGAAAATGCAAGTTGTACAAAAGTGTTTGTATTGATACCAGAACTCATTCTGGCTGAACTTGAACATGCATTCTGTGGTTGGCACATGATCCCAGTTCTCTTTATAAATAGCCACCCATATTACCTACTCCTCACATGACGTTTTTGGACGGTATTCAAAGCACAAAGTGCGATAATAGAAGCCTACCAGTACCAGTGTATTTGCCTTGGCTTCTTAAAGGGGAAGTGTAGTGGTTTCCAAAACACATTTGAGGGACTTTAAAAAAAATCATATGTAATAGTACCGTACAGTACTTGAATTGTGGACTTTTTTGAGTTCCCGGGTCAGGCAACGAGGGGGAAATATAAAAATGAAAAAAAAACGCAAATTGTCAAATGGCTGTGCAAACATGTACAGGGTAGCCCAGTTTATAGTCATCACTGCGTCATGTTGTTTGATTGCAACATGCATACATATGTACATCTAGTATACATGTCCATGTATCATTCATAAAGAAGACATGAGATTTGTATGCCTCTGTGTACAAAAACCTCTCTTTTTTTGTTGTCAAAATCCACAATTGTTGATTTTTAATTTTTTTTGGTCAAAAATGTTTTTCGGGGGCAAAGAAATCCATAATCCAAGTACGGTAATTCATACCACACTATTACATGTATGTACATGTACCTGTACATGGCACACAAGGATGACAGAAATGGAATGAAATATGTTCATACCTGTACATGTTTAACAGCAAAGTTAAACTACACATGTACATATATGTATGGATACACCATAGAAGTCTATAGCAAGTTCTCAAAAAGACAAGTGATTTTATAGAAGCAGATGTATTTAATACAAACACGAAGCTAACCTTATACTGTATACCAGTATGTTAGTCACCAGTGGTACATGTACACTGTCATCAGGAGATTCTGACAATCATAAAAGGGTTACTCACGTCGAACCACTCAATGGGTCACATACAATGTTGAAGTCAAGACCAAGCAGTCCAAGACCAAGACTAACACCCCAAGACCAAGACCAGGCTAGAAAAAGTAATCCGAGACCAAGACCAGCCGTAGGAGACCAAGACCAAGATCAAAACCACCTTTGTAAATAAATGGCAGGAAATCATCTCTGTACATTGACATAAAACTGTGAAGATGGGCTATAAACCACAGAACTACATGTATGCGTTAGTTTGACAGAATGGTCCTGGAATTTAGCATGAATGTTTTTGTTGTTAAATGTTCTTTGCAGTTTGCATTCTTCAATGATGTGTCTGCTCTGAATGTCCTGACATCAACGAACTTACACACCACCAAGGCAAAGGCACGCAGCACACCACGTTTACATATTGTGCCAAAAACCCCATCACAGAATGGTGTCTTGTTAGCCAAGTTTGAGATCAACAAACAGTGCATGAATAAGCATCTAGTTACCAGACCACACAATGCGATTACGCATTGACAGGTACCCTAACAACAACAACAAATCACATATCTTTTTACGACCAGAAACCAGTGACAATTATTTTTGGGGCTGTCATGCACTATCTTCCTCCTGGTGCATGGTTCAACTTTGTGTGCACAAGTTTAACTACGAGCGCAAAAGCTTTAAACTTTGGCCACGCAACTTTTAACTTTGGGTGCACACTTAACTCGCACAAAGGGTGAAGTTTGCGCATGACACACTACTGCTAGATGTAACCACAACAAACGCTTGTACGTACAGTCCTTAACAGCCGTACTTACATCTTGCGGGGTCTCGATTCAAGTTTTTCGTAGGTCTACAAACAATCAAAATTCATCACCAGTCAGGTATGAAATGGTGCAAATTGTATTTTAAATTGGTTTTGTACTGGTCTCGGCAAAAAATTCCAAGAAGAGGAGGTGCGAGATCAAAAACCAAGACCGAGACCACTGATCTGAGACCAAGACCATGTTCAAACTGGTCTTGAAACTGGTCTCGAGACCAAGACCAGTCTCAACAACTACAACACTGGTCACATACTAAATCAAACACATCCAATTCAGTTCATATTTGGTACATGCAGTGCAGGGCAAACTTTAGTTGAAAAAGCCAAATGTAATGGTTTAACTCCATTGATCAAATGGGGCTGAAATGGTCAATTGACAAATGGGGAAGTTTCTCACTCATCTCAGAGTTGGCATTTCAACAAACATTTCTGTACATATGACTGCACGTTCTGAGGTCTTCATCTCAAAGTCAAGAGATACATGCATCGTATGTTTTCATGATATCTTGACCACAAAAGTGATTCACAGAATCATTTCTTCATTGCCTTTGCAGGAGACCACACGCACAGCTCCTCCTGTACATGCTCAAGCAGTCTAGAAAGTAAGACCAAACACTGCCTAAATGGATTTTCAAACACAGTTTTTTCAATGCAAAACAGGAAATATGAATTTCTAAAACTAAGTGTGTTCTTTTCTATGTTCGAATTTTTGTGCTTTTTTCAACCAAAATAATGTTTTGAAAACTTAATGAACAAGCATGTGAAAACTCATGCATGTACAATGTACTGTAAGTGTACATGCTTACAAAAAATCCAGAAAAATACAAAGTGCTAGTAAATGCATACTTTATATGTAGAGAGCTGCAAAAAAAGTCAAAATCTATTTTCAAAATCTATCTCTTGATAGCGATACAGACATTGCCAGTTTCCAAGATACACTGAAGCTATGGAGCTGCATCCAGTATCTCCTAAGATGAACCAGGAACTGAAAGTTGGTTCTAAAATTATTCAGTTTCCTCAAGCAGCCTGAAGTCAGAAAATCCAAGCAATTACATGCAAACGTACAGACATTTGCAGCTGTCTATTATGTAACCGATGAAATTATTGTAGAAGAGCAAACTTAGTTTAAAGATACCGGTAGTTATGGGACTAAACTGCTTGTGAAATCATATTTTCAGGCAAGATGCCATTCTGAGGAAAGCAATGAAAGAAGGCAATTTCCAATGATGTGTCTAAAGATGCATATTTGGAAATTGCCGTTGAAAGTGGGCACAAGGCACTAACACGATGCACATGCACGTAGTCACTGTAAGGTGCAACATCACATAACTACAGTCAGCTGAAAGAGAGTGTCTCAGATGATGAATTTGGGCAAATTCACTACACGTACATGTCCATGCAATATTGATTTGAAATCAAGATCCTGGAATTATACAGTAGTTCTTCTCAGAATTTACAGCATTCACTGAGCTCCAACTTCATACTGGTAAAGTACTCTTCTTTAGATTTTGAGCATTTTTGTCACCATTGTTTCGCAATGTGACATCAAGAACCCGGATTTACATGTACAAAGAACCGTACCTGGACATACATGTATATATGTATAATGCATACAGTCAATTCTCTGCTGCTTGAAAAATACCAGGAAGGCACCAGAGTCAACAACAATACTTTCCACAGATGATTGTTGCCAGGCTTCCAGAAGTCTGACAAAGACAAATTGGAGAACTTAACTCACTCTCTTGAGCAAAACAACACCAACTGTAATGGTTCATGGAGTAAAGCCCTTCTATTCGCTTTAAGGTAACAACACTAACAACTTGAGCCATGGAGGTCAAGGTGAAGGTCAGTCAAAGTGCCTAGGGCTAATGGGCTTTCACAGTTTGTCCAGTGATGCTATGATGCACATGCTTCCAGTAAGCAGGAAGAACCACACATCCACAAAAGGGGTCTTTATTACTGTTTCTGTGAGTCTCAGATGATGCTGGGTCGTACGTGTACGTATTTGCTCCATGCTTGAAGTACACATATTCACACTCAAGTATCAACGTGGGACATACCAGGGTAGACATACATTTCCTGAGTGACACTGTAAGCAATAAATGTCATCAACATCGTTCTTTTGTAGAAAAGTGAAGGTAAAAAAACTACATGTACATGTACATGTAGGTACATGTAGACTGCATATGCCTTTTCAGGCACATTATCACCCACTCTTGAAAAAAAGTCAGGTCTGGTTTTTGATGGAAATCAGAGGTACTAGTATGGTACACATGTACAGTACATTGATCAAAACAAGCAATAACTAATCCAGGTTCCAGACTTCCCCTTTAAGGTGGCATGGCAAACTTTTGTAAGGTCAGTGAGGTCAAAAGAAACTAGAGACTGATGGGAATAGAACCAATGTTTTCATTCTTACTCTCTGGCATGCCAGAGGTTGGGCCTGGCCAGCCAGTGAGGGTAAAGTAGCCAAGTGCTTTGGTGTGGGTGAGGCCCGCTCTCATCATCTGCATTAAACCTCCATACATGTAGCTGCCTCCAGTTATCAGTAATGCATGAGATTACAAAATAAATATTTAATAATGGAACACACTGGTCATTACATTTTTGCAGGCATAGATATGCATGCAGAGGACAACTTCCTTGTTCTTGAGTCTGGTCCAAGTTAATTATTGGCTCTCTGGCTCTAAATGTTCTCTTAACCTAATGTAAATGTACAGTGCTTGCATACATCTGTGAACACATATGTACAATGTACTGGTAAGAACCAATAAGTGTTGGAAAATATCATGACTTTGTACAGCTGTACCTACTGATCACCATGCTTGATCTAATCGACTTTGTTTGTATGTACATATAGTCTCCAATGCACTTTGAGAAATTCTAGTGCCTGATGAATGGTCCATGAGTGCATACATGCCTGAGTTCAAGGTGGTCTGGTTGTATTGTAAGCACATTTTACAACATACAATGTACAGCATGAAAATCAAAATGTAGAAAATCATTCCATTGGACTCAACAACCATCTGTGACCCTGGTAGGCTTTCAAATCACAGCTATTTCGACCTGCATAAATACACATAACCCAGATGATGTCACGTGATGCGCCATTTGACAATATCAAAAGGAAGTGATTGGGAAAGCGCATTTTAGTTGCTGAGTGTACAACACTCCAAAGGCTGCATCTGTAGACACAATCTAAAAAAGCAAGCGGGCTGTTGATGGATTTGTCACGTATACATGTACATTGTACACAGAGAGTTGTTGGCCCAGTTTCAAAAAGCTAGTGATATTCAAATACATTGGTCTGCCCAACCCAGGGAGATGTGCTTAAAATGGTGTGAAGCAAAAATCACATCAACTGAAATTCTCCATTACATGAACACATGTACATGTCCGTTGTACTGCGTGTGTTCTGATGTATACTGTTTTGGGGGAGGGAGTCTGAAAATCTACATGTAGCAACACGAATGCCATGTACTTTCATGAGCTTAAATAATTCTTTTTGTTGCACTACATGACCCTACCAACTAATACACAGCATACAGCGCATGTGTTTGAGAAATTTGGCAGTTTTGAATTATACCGACTAGTAGCTGAATATAACTGCCCAAAACATTAACTTCTTACTTTTTTTCAAATTTTCTTCAAATTGTTATTTATGTAAAACTACATGTACATGAGCAATGCTGCAGCAGATGCATAATGGTAAATTAATTTCTCTGTTTATTCATTAAGCTTTTTACAAATATGCTGGTTCAGTCAAGCCAAATTCTTTACAATTACAATTAATGCAATCATGTAGCTTTTTACAAGTACTGTACATATGACATACACTGTACATGTACTTTCAAGTATTTCACTTTGTCATTAATACCGGTACATGTACATGGTTGTTATCAATCACTGCAAGTACTCTGTCTGCAAAAGCAAGTTTATTAGTTTAGGGGGAAGGTTTAATCACTTTTTCGGCAAAAAAGTTTTCATGTACCGTGAGTGAAACCAAAGTTAACATAAAAGACTGCAAAGAAATGCAAAGGGGGAGGGGATGACTTCAACCACTTCTGTTTTTAAATGACAAGCAATCAGAAGACAATATGTAATTTCCCTTCCATCTGACTACTGATCTTACTGAAGTCAGTGCCACATGTAGCTGGATCAACTCATTTAGCAGTGCGTATTAAAATCAACTAAAATGACCCAAAAGCAAACAAGCAAGCAACAAACAAAC
>NW_019091388.1:635631-656050 GCF_001949145.1 Acanthaster planci | reverse complement strand
CTTAATTTGATTTTCAACGTGAATGTACATGTACATACTGTGTTTGTGCAGTACTTGCAGCTTTATAAGATTTCAAATGTACATGTACCGGTAGATGTAGTAGGCAGTCTGCATGTGTTTAAGTGATGTTGAATTTCCTGCTGACTTGTCAGAGTTAACTTACTTGTGTATCCTGTTTACATTGTTTTCTGGGTATACGGTACATTAATGAAAACCTCTCGATCTTGTAATTGTAACCGAACTTGATCCATTCCAAACAGAACTGTGTACATTGTAGGCCTACACGTGAACGTTAATTAGAGGTAAGCAGCTGGAAATCAAAGAATGAAATCCCTTTTCTTTCCTTAACCATCCCATCTGCAAGTTAAACAATAAAAAATGTATGAGTAAACAAGCGCTTCAAAGACAAAAGCAGGATGCTCCTCCTGACTTTCCCATCTTGATTATAATGGACTTTTGGTGACCTCTGTGGCACTGCATATGAACACTAATTGATACTGGACACAAAACTAGGTTGGGAGTTACCCCTTTCTCAAGAACACGGCTACAGCATTGGATTTCCAGCATAACAGGAGATGAGGCTCTCATCTAACGGAAGGCACTTAACGAGCTGCAGTGGGGTAAATAGGAAGAGCTCCCTCGCCTGTCAAGGGAGGGCCATCTTCCCTTTCTTTTCACAGCTGATTTATGGGAGGGGTGAGATTGCCTCCTACCCTCCCACGTATGCCATACACGTACTGAACATAGCATGCACATCTGCCAGGGGTCAGAGATACTGCAGTTACATGTATGTAAGTTACACTGGGTGCAAGTGTTGAAGACAACTTTGTGAATTCTGCATCATAGTAATGTACACATGTACATGTATATTTTACCATTAAGTATTTACCCGATATAACTTGCCCAACAGCACTCAACAACCAGCTGGTCAACCCTAACCAGTTTTGCATTTAAGCAGCCAGTCATCTGCATAAATAGCAAGCAGGAAGTCACAGGTTTGAGAGTAACCCATGTACGATTGTGAATACACAGTGTTGGTATATATTTACCAGTACAATAGTAAAGATTTTCAGCATGCTACTGCAGATCAGGGCAAAATTTTGGACACAATGCTTGTGCAAGCTGATGAGTGAAAAGCAGAAATTGAAGCATTGATGAAAACAGAAAGAAAAAAGCTGTAAGTACACACATGTAGGATCAAAATCAATTTCTGACTGATGATGTCCATGCCATATTTTCTTACCCAAAACAAATATGGTTAAATGTGACCAATGTTAGTACCGGTATGTGGACTTTTGAACAGGGAAAGTTTACCAAGACCGTGGGAGAGGTAACCAAGCTACCGATATCGGTATATAATGACTTGTTAGAGCACACTGCGTGACCTTTCTCAATTTAGCCAAATGCTGTGATTTCTTTATAATAAGACATGATGTTGATGTATTTCATTATCATGTGGAAATTATTGATGCAATGGTACCACCAACCTTCCGAATGCATCAAAAGTAATATTTACCACAATTGTGACCAGAAGAGGAACAACAGACTGGACACATATGGTATGTGCCACACCATGGTGAAACACACAAAGTGCATGCGTGGTATCCCTACATGTATGTATACAGCATGACTTTCAATGACTCACATTGTTTGCACTGGACTTGTCGTGTTGGGAAAAGTTACCTGGTCAGTTATCGCGGACAGCAGTTGGCCAATGGAACTGCTGGACGCAGAAAAAAGCAACTGAGAGGAAAATGTACCAGGTTGTCTGCACTTGGGAAAAGTACATGTACCCATTCTCTCGGTAAGCTTACCAAAAAAAGTCCAGTGCAGCCAGGGTTTCAATTCAACACTCAGTGATTTCAAGCATTAAACGAGTGAAAACATGCTATCTATCTCCACTGTACAATAATTGAAAGGGCTTCAGAAGTGGCCCTTGCATTTTGAACTTCATTTTGTTCAGTTGGACCACCGACTGTACCTAGAAAAAAAAAGTACTTACACAGTATTTTCTTTTGCAAAACAGCAAATGGAAAATTGACTTTCAAGAATTCCACCAGTATTTGTGCCAATCTTTGCAATTTACTGGCAAGAAACAAGCACCTAAAACATGCTTAAAAATACAAAGGTGAACTACATGTCTTACAATTTTCAACAGTTTCTGTCATTTTGACTATATGGATATTTGCTTGCATGTTTGTTAATAACTGCACAAGCATTTGTGCTACATCTATTGGGTAAAATAGCTGATCAAGTAATAACCATCTGGTCAGCAAATGAATAAAGACACATCTTACAATTGAGACAATGTCCAAATGTCTATTGCTGTCTCGAACAAATATTTATTTTTCGTCCATCTGCCAAAAAGGTTTTAAAGACATCAAATATTGAGTATTTTGGAAGAATACTTGTACAAATTATTTTGGGATTACCCCAAATCTGTATTTGTTTGTCAAAAGGAGCATCTTCAACTGTAATCATTCAGCAAAGCAATGCTACACAACACCTGGTTTGCAGTGGCAATGCAAAATGTATGTCTATATGGAGGATACTAACAATCTGTCACTCACCCAATATCCAAGCTATCTAGGCCATTTGCATCTCCATCTGCTGACTCTGAGGCTCCCCCTGGACCCTCGGACATCAAGGACTCTGTGATGGCAGGCCTTCCCACCTCATCATCATCAGCAACAGGGGCACCTTTGGAGGAGGTACCGGTAGTTCCACAACACTGTTGTCCTGTACCGTGCAATAACTTCACTGATAGCCCGCTCCTGCTGGCCAGTGATGCGCCAAGGATGGTCAGGCGCCGCTGACAGGCAACTGATGGGTGCTGCTGATTGGCTGAAGGCAGCAGTGATGTCACTGATTGCCATCGACACCAGGTGGAGCCAAGAAGGTGTCGTATGTAGCGAGTCATCGCAAAACCTACGCACATTTGATAAAAAACAAAAAGGGACACAGAACGTGGTAGATTAATTATGAGTTGAACCTGAAACTTGTGTTGCAACCCCAGAAGAAGTTCATTTATTCCCTATTAATCAATTTCCCTTTTCCTACTATAGCGGAAGTACACTTTTCCCAGCTTTAAATATCTGGAGACACCCACTACTGGTGGAGCATCATATTTTGTTAAAACTGATGGTAAACACTTTTTTACCGATTTCTCAACTTTTTCACTTTTTCGGATTTTAAGATTATAATGTGGCAAGTGCACACAACTACATGTAAGCCCAACAAAATTTTGAACTTGATTGATATTTTCTTTATATTTGAGACGTTTGATCACACAATGCTTTACAACAGGTGAAAAAACAGAAATGGCCTTCTGACCTTCTTTCACTCCACAAATACATGTACACACTATACATGTACATGTACATCAGAAGGAAACGGAGCTGATACATGCTGCGCAATGCTAGCACTATGAAACCTCAGAACACTGATGATACTCTGGTATTACAAATATGGATGAATTATCTTTATTTTCAATTTCAGAGCTTGAGGAATCAATTTGCAAAGTGAAGATTATACCATGAGTACAATCAAATATGTACACATAGATTTTTTCTTTTGACCCTGACCCCCTAGGGTGTACATGTATGTAAAATCATATTAAAATTGGAGAATTGAAGACTGAAGACTTATAAGAAGCATATTTCAAGGCAGCGGATACCTGTACAAATATTTCAGAATAGATCAATTTTTACACTGTATTAACTTTAAATTTCAAGTGCCAATTATTTCAAGAAGTAATGTGTTGAACACAAGGAAACTTCCAGCACCTGAAAAGGGCAGTTTGAGCCATTTGGGTTTATTTTAGTGGTCTTGAAATTACAGTTTTGTTTTTGAACATATACACTGAAAACTGTCCAACTAGGAATTGAACAAAAACACCTTAAGGACTGATCATAAGCAAGACCTATACATACATGTACATATGGTAATGACAAATTGGGCATGCTGTCCGTCAAAGCATCTTGGATTCTTGTACACTGAACGAGACTTCATCCTAGATGAACACATCCCCAAAGAACCCTGGGGAATTTTGTACAATGCAATGAATGAGTGCATGTTCAGTTCAAGGAAACACATGCAGGTACTAACATGTACAGTATAACTTGGTCATCTGCACAAATACATGTACATGTACATGCACATGTAGCAGGGCTTGTAATTAACAGTTTGAGAAGTACAAAATTCCAAAAGCTCTGCACTCACACAAGAGATACCGGTAAGTTCACACTGATACAATTTCAAAATGATTCTTTCCTTTTGATTTGAAGAAATCTGTGCAGAGGAAGTTATCATAAAGCACTAATCTTTTTTCATTAAGAAAATGCCACAGGGAAAGCCACATCCGACAAGTCATAATCTGCAGTTATTTAAAAGTAGCAAAAGTCACACCTATCAAGGACAAGCATCACTCAATGAAGTGGATGGAATCAGCTCATGCCTTTTAGTGAAGATTAGTATGAAGCAAACACTAAAAATGCCTGTTTTTCATTTTTTGTGTTGTTAGAGAAATTGCCCTTTTGTTGCTATGAACACAAACACAATGCTTAACACTGGTACATGTACACCAGTTGCATACAGTACATGTAGGTGCATACATGTGTACATGTACATGTATGCATGTACTGGTATAATCAATTCACTATCCTGGTTTACAAATATATTCCTGAAAGCTGATCCATAAAAACCAATTTACCAATAATCTTTGAAGCAAACAAGAACCATATATAAGCACATGGGTAATTCCAGAAATTAGGGGTCCAAAACGTTGTAATTTGACTTGGAAATATCACCGGAATTGATTTTAAACAATTACTATTTGTTTGGCAGGTAAATTTTTATAAATTCATTATTGAACTTACAAAATCATATGTCAGATGTGACAGCGACACGCAAAAAAAATGGACTCTTAATTTCTATATATATAAAAAAAATAATGTATTATTAATAATATTGTATAATATTGTACTATTAATTTGCATTTAACTTTGTGATAAAACCAGATGTAAATCATTATGGATCATGCACACACCATGTTCCGGTATTACTGAGAGAAATATGGATAGCAGGTTTCACTTGCCTTTTGGTCACGATTAAAAAAAGAAGAAGAAAATACCTGTGCATGCACCTACCAGTACATGTACATGTACTGTATCCACAGAGCTTCCCAGTCAAATGTACAGTGTGCATGTACTATACATACAAGTACATGTAGACATTTGGTACATGTACTGGTACTAAAGCTTTGGAGATGTTTCAAATTCTGACAGTAACAAACAAGTACCTGCAAATTTTTTGACCCACAACAAAACTCCCCCCCCCCCAAATTTCAGGATGACTCACAACAAACGTGCACACATGGTCGGCTCTTCAATAGCATTTTTAATTACAAACTGAACAGGATCATTACTTTTCGCTCTGTGAATTCTCCCCTTGCAGTGCGGGGGAACTGTATCTTCCAGAGCGTGGACACAAAATGAAATATTACATGTACATTGCTACTTAGTTTTTTTACCAGATGGTAGTCACGGCTCACCATCCACGCTATACCTCCCCCTTTTTTTTAAATAGGGAAAGAGAAAATGCCAGATATGCAAGAGGAGAGCCCTGAAATAATTCCTGCCTCTCAAATTTCAAATTCAAATTCATTTTGGGTAATTAAAACCAGCAGGGGAATGAATTAATACTTATGAACTGGTGAGTCTGTCTCATATAAATAAACATGATACAAGTACATGTAAACTGTGTACAGGACTGAAAATGTATCATAAAGTACAAGTACACTGTACATGTACATTAAAAAACACAATGTCCTCATTATTTTTAGATTCTGAAATTTACCCCAATATTTATTCATACACTGTGAAAAAACTGACATATTGTCTACTTGAACTACATGTATCGGTAACAGTAACTTACACAAAATAAATTACAAACGGAATTCTACACAAGTAATGAATATTCGCCTCTTGGAATTGAACATTTCATCTGTCCCCTATGAAATTATTCTAACCATTGCATGAATGTGAAACATTCATTATTTACTTATACAATACCTGCATAAATTCTACTTTTGTTAGAACTGTCCTCGTCATTTTGCAAACAGATTCATGTCTCAAATGTCACTCACTGGTAGTACGTTGATACCAGTATGTTAGACTGGTTCCAGTCCCCACATTATTTTCCTCTTTCTTAGTGGGAATAAAATATACATGTATGAAATGGGGGTGAGAACCAGTCAAGTAAAAAGAACTTCTATTCAATGGGTGCCATGGAATAAACCAAATAATTCAAAGACATGTGATGAAATGATCTATCAATTAGATGACAGGGATTTTAGGCAGGTACAAGTACTGTATAATTGTTACCTTGTGCATCTCAAATTACACTGTTAATTTTAACCCCTCCCAATGAAATCAGCCAATGAATCAACCATGCAGAGAGAAATACATGTACATGTACGGAGAGAAAAGTGGATCATTACAGTAACTATTCCATAAAACCTGGGAACGGAAAAAAATCAACCACCAAAACCTCTGTGAAGCACATCTAATATCTGACTGAGATAGCATTAACAGAAAGTTATCTTTGGGCAGAGAGAAAAACGCTGCCAGATTTGATTCACGCACAGGCTAAAGCCATAAAAACTGCGACAAAAGACCCCCCCAAATACATTTCTACATTGTGAACAATCAGAAAGTCTGGTAACATCAAATCAGGTTCCTTTCCCCCAACTCTAAACAAACTAGTTATCTGTACCCTGATCATGCTCCAACATGAATATATCAGTTTCAAAAACTGTACCTGTGCTGTCACAATGCCGTAAATGAAATCAATTCTTAAAATCCACAGGGAAATTTGGCTATTATCTGAAAGGGAACAATGTGTAAAACAGTACCTTCTGAGTAAAAATATGTATACCTTGGCCTTTCTACTGTAAAATTTCAAACCTTTAACATCACAACCAATCATCAAATCTAAGAAGTTACACCCCTTTTTTCAAGCAACTCCCCGGATGTACACACACCCTCAACTCTGTCACTCAAGGTTTATTTTCTTTAACGAGCCACCCTAAATAAAACAAAGGAAGATCTCGTAAAGGAATTGATCATTTCCATGAAAACTGCACCCAGAACTTGTCAAAGTAAACGCCCTCCTCTTTTGTAGCAGTAATTTAATTTTTTTGTTTTCTTCATGATCGGAATGGTCAGACTCATTAATATCTGCATTTCAGTGACAGTCTTGAAATGTTGTACATGTACATGTACATGTAGGCAACTGGAGACAGGCAGTTTCAAACACTTACAATACACTTAAATGTACATGTACATTGAGGGCCAAAGTATGGTAGCTAATGTACATAAAAAGAATAAGTGTAAATAGTAGGACAGCATGGGGATTGTGAAAATTAATTTGCCCAGGTGAGATGAAAATATCCTAATTTTTGGTATATTACAAAGCCGTGGCTTTATACCATGTACGGTGTACATCGATTCTCATGCTGAAAAATGTCCTTGGGCTTATACTCTGAGCGACTTATACGGCAATATTTGAAAAATGAAGTCGGTCACTAAACACCACACCATGCTGTGCCTCAGTGCAGCCTGACCACGGTTGCCGCCACCAGAGCCGCCGGTCAACCACGTGTGAAAGCTACGCAGCCCCCTGGGCGTGGGGACAAGCATAGGTAGTCATGTTTTCATTGGTTACCGTTTCATTGGCTCTACTCATGTTTTGGAAATATAGGAAACCAGTCCAGAGGGACTGAACAGACCTGTAAATGTACTGTAAGTACCGTTCGCACTTCACAAATCATGTTGGGTGTGTGTTCATTTTGTCTTTTACGCTTGTGTAATCCATGTCGCTTATTATTTCACTCATCAAGGACACTAATCCAGTCTGCCAAAATTAGTAATTTCAAGAACTTGGGAAAGTTTAGCTTGAATAACAACACTCATTCGTGTGCCGCTCACACTTAAGATTGTGTACCCAAAAGTGGTGCAGATCCTAACACTGGGCACTTTTTGCCTCTAACATTTGTGTATTATTGGAGCAATATTTGACTTCCAATTTTACAAAAGGTGAAATTTAATCAAACTCCAAATATTCTGATTCACAAAAGTCAATTTCATAAATCATAACCCCTACAAACTTCCGTGTATGCCACGTAATACTCTATACGTACTAGTGCTTTATGTGCACTTTGTGCAGCACATGTAATGACTTCTGTAGTTGGCACCCAAGTGCGGCTAAAACGCCAACTTTAAATCTTAATTTGCAGATCTTTGCTCCTTGCCGTGTGGCCTATATTCCAAAATTTACAGTACTTCAACCTACTCCATGTACATACCGGTACTACATGCATGTACAGTGTACATGTAGTTACATACATGTATGACTTGCACATATGGTCACAGAACAAGTACAGTACATGTACTGAATTTGGTTGAAATTTATTCGCTATATACACGTAAAAATTATGTAAATCATCAAGGGCCTAGAAAAAACAACCACTTTTTAAATAACCCTGTGTGTATTTCTTTGGATCAAAGATAAATCCTTGATAAATTTTTCCCTGAGAAGTGAGGCCATAAAATACAGAATTTCCTTTTCACCCCCCCCCATCCAATCTTTTATTGCCCAGTGCAAAACACTTGTAATAAAAAGGCACTGCTTAAAAAGATGCACAACAGAGGACAAGTGACAATGAAAATTGCTGTCTGACATTATACTCCAACATGCACATCACACATGCATTTTGTCAAACAGTGTGGTCATTGCAATTGCAAACATCCATGAAGTGCAATAAGGCCACATGTAGGTAGCTTTTTTAATCGAGTGCATCTGAGGTCACAAACCTGGAGATGAATTTAACCTTTATGCTTAAAAGTGCATTAAATTATTCAACAGACTGATAATTTTTGGCCAGTTTTTGTCAACAAAATTTAAATCAGAAAATTGGTACTTCTATATATTTTTTAAATTAAAATAGAATTCAGAAAATGGAGTGAGCAATTTAAGCTTGGCTTGGTGTGGTACATGTACATGTACTTGAACTACATGTACATGTACATAATACACAGAGGAAAACATGGAAATTAGGCTAAATGTTCATATTAAAGCCCATAACCTTTCCCTGTGACCAAATGTGCCCTCTAGGGATTCTTGGTAAATGCTTCATGCTTCACTCTGTCAGATTTCTGCGCGTAAGTGCACTGACTATCAAACTGGCCTTGTATCCTGTTATTATACAACCTGTCAAAAGGGTTGCACAACATTTGTAAACATCCTCATTTCATACATTTTGTGACCCTCCCAGTTGACCTTTTCAAAAGTACTTTTATGAGGACAGGAGAGGTACCGGTAAAATTGTCCGCAGAAACTGCAATTCCAAATACAAGTAAATCAAGCACTGAATTGGATGGACAAGGGAGGCTGTTGTTCTATACATGTGAAGTTGTTGGGATTCAGCAGTCCTCGTGTTTTAACTGTTTCATGGTGCAATGAGAAAGAATTTAACACAGGTCTGTGCAAACAACAATCATTGTTCAAAGGAAAACACATGCTGAATTACATGTACCATGCTAAAAGCAAACCAACCTTAAAAAGAGGGCATCTTGTAATCTGTTTCCATCTGAAAATAAGAAAACAGAGGGAGTAACACAACAATGTGCAGATTATTTCCTGTTCAAGGGATGTTTAGTTTGATTCTCCTCACTCTAGATAATGTCCTTTCTCTAATGCTCACACTGAACCGAATCTACTGGTACACACAGGTATACATATACATGTACATGTAAATATAAAAAAATGTCCACACACTTCTGTTTGCAGATGTTGGATGACCCAACATCAAAAATTCCCCCAAAACGATAACTTTTGTATGACCATATATGGTTTGGACTGGCGCCTTTCTTTTGGGAAAGACTACCCCAACATCGTAAAGAGATAATCTGTGACAAGATAAATGCCACCCTCACTTACAGAATTGGATTAAGCATAAGCAGTGGCAGCAACATAATAAATTGTCCCCTGAATTTTCCTTTCTATTTTTTTTCTTTCTGTGATAAGATGCAGGCCTAGATGTCACACGGGCGATGGGGCACTTGATATTGCATGTGTGACAGTGCATGCAGCTGTCACTTCATTAAGAAGGGTGCTTGATTGGCCACAAAATGTACTGGTCCAACAGAAAGACAGCGTGAAATGAAACATAATACACTGTAAATGCACATCTTTGGATCAGCTTTTTTTCTCCCCCCGGAAAGCAATACCTGGGCCAATGACAAAGATTGATGTGGTCAGGGCACAGAGATGGTATTGGATTGCTCATTAATACGTTGCTTCATCATGTTGTCCAACAGTGCATTTCTTACCAAATGACTGCTTTTCCAGATGTTGCAAACATGACTTTTTTATGGGGTGGAATAAGTTCTGAACATTTTCAACTAAGAGTATTTCTTCTGAGAATCTAGCAATTATATTAAATACTGTGACCATTACTATAAATACCAGGAATAAACCATTGAAAAAGATTTAACTGTACACTTGCTGCTTTATGTTATAAGTACTGTGCAGGATTTGATGAGCTTGTTTCCTCGTCTATCGGTACATGCATGTAAGTTGTTGCCAAAAGTACTTCAAAGGCAAACAAGATTTCAGAAGTTCCAAGTCACCAATAAACTTCATACAAATGCCTACATTTATTGAAAAGTCTGATTTGAGTCAAGTCCACTGAAATGAAAGGCTATCGGCATTTTGACTATGAACACAGAAAAAAATGAGAATTGTTTATAGCTACAAAATGCTTGGCCTGTGAGAGTCATTCTGGTACAGGTACAAAACAAAGAACATTAACTGTGGAGGATCTTGCTACATGTAGGCAGGTCATATATGTGACCTGGCACAACAAAATCAGCATAAAGTCGCATTCTGCTTTTTCCTGTTTTGAGGGTTCACAGTCAAATATTGAAGTGGGGGTCAGTTCTGGCTTCTTGTAATATTTTGAAAGATTATCCCTTCTATTTAATTCCAATTTTGTTAGCAGGATCAGATATTTAAAAATGTCATTTTCTCAGCAATTCCATGATAGCATTATTTGAGCCTGGTCAGAAATGTTGAAACAACATATGAAAATGTAAAAATGCCAGAATAATGCCACCTTGTCACCTCATACTTTTACCCTATGAACGTGTTCCATGTACATACCATATCTTGAAGGGTCTGTAATCAAACAAGAAGCAGTGAAAAGCACAGACTACAATTTCAAAATTCCTTGGAAGTAATGGTAGCTGAATTCAGAAGACATAAACAATCACACTGTATGAATGAGGCATGGATCATCTGCAAAAACTATTTCAAACCCCAAAGGTTACCAGTGAGTTTCAAAAGTCAGCACAAATATTATGATCATATGCTTCACAATTTAAAGACAATCCCCTCTGTGTGGCATGGGAAGGGACACTCCATGCCCACTGTTATGTGTGTAGTAGGCTGGTTGCCAGGCTAACTTCTCTATACAGTCTCTGGAGAATCTAGTTGCCTAGGGTACATGTTCACGTGCATGTACTCATTTGCACAAGAAAGTGCTCCCACGCAATTGGTTGTGACATTCAAAAGCAGTCTCCAAGTTGGGACTTTTTAGAGCAGGCAGGTGCTGATCTACATGTACGGGTGTAGGATCTTTTTATTTTCCTGGATTGATATGGTCTACATACAATTTCTATGACTTCACCTACATGTACTTTCTGGTAACAATTCACTCATCAATCAAGATTAACATTACTGGACCTTATATACCACAAAACAAGTATTCATGTTGAAACGTGACCAGACTAACTCAGCATGACAAATCAATTCATTTTAAATCTTGTAAGAAATAAAAAAGTTCCACAACTTGCTGAGTACTTGTTGACGAGACATGACAATACACTGTTATATTACATGCATATTGTCATGTCTCGTCAGTAAGTACTCAGCAAGTTGTGGAACTTTTTTATAACAGTGTACCGGTATATAAGTTCATATGGCACACATACATGTATGGAGATGTAAGACATGCATGGGTTATGGGGTATCAGAAAAGATTTTCTAGAACATGACAATATCACGTACATGTAGTATGACAGGGTTGTACAGGTTGGTACATGTACATGCTGGCATTCATCCTAGTACATGTAGTTGGCACTTCGGCTGCACGATGCCGTAATTTTGAAATTTTGACAGAGGGAAAAATGGCCACGAAAACAGTTTTCTCTTTTTGAAATTTTCAGTCAAACTTCATCCGTACAGTACAAAGATGTACTCGGTCTGTGTGAGCACATTACTCATTCTTACAGCTGTTACTTCTCTTGTTCATCCATGTACATACATGTAGAGTATTATACTTCAATGTCTTGAGAGAAAATACTACTACCTATACATGTGCAGTTATGTTCTGTAATGTCATCTTGCTTTGGATTTTTCACCATGGCATATGTACATGTGCATGTATATGTAAATGTACCGGTACACTGTTCATGTCACACCCCTTAATTTGGAGTTAAACTAAACTCAGTTTCACAAACCTTGGTGTAACATTGGGCCATGTGTATAAGCTTCATGTAATAAACATGTACATGTAGAGCAGCTGCATAATATGTAGCCTATGAATGTACGCACAAAAAATACTCTAAATCGTCATGAGAAGTGATTGTAAGGTACAATGTTTTAAACACTTCAAACACCTTTGAAGAAGATGATCTGAGCTTTTATAGCATTTCTTCATCATAACCAGGATGCAAACCTCAGTGTTCATTGAAAGTATACATCACTGTTTTCAAATCAAAGCTGTGAGTTTCTACACTGCAGTTTGAGTAACAATGAGCTTTATGGTGAACCCCAAGTACATGTAGATGTTCTGGTACACAATGAGAAAGCAGTAAAACTGTCCAGCTTGTTTGCTACATACCAGTGAATGGACAAACAAAATACATCCACATGGCATAATTTGTTGCCATTTACATGTACATACTGCACTCTTACCGGTAGCAAAATGTGCTTGTGGTTACTTCATGACTGACACATGAACCAATACAAGTAAAGTTTCATGAAATCTATTACAGAATTAGAAACTGCGTTCCTGAAACCTGCACAATCAAAATTGAAATCACAACCAGTAGGCTATACAATAAGAACAGGGGCACCATACACGGTGCACTGGACTAGAGAGCCTTCACTTGTACACATTCCTGTGACTTCCAACGAATATGGCAGTGTGTATGAGTGAGAGATCATATCAATATCCCTTGAGGCTGGCAAAAGAGAAGGGGGAAAGGTCAATAGTAGGCTTTGTCCCTTTGGTTGAAACTAAGCTATGGAAATCAAATTCCAATCTTTCACTTTCACTTCATGTACTGGAAGTACAAGAACAGTAATTCAATGGACCTGTGACCCCTTCCCCTGAAAAAAGGAGAAAACAATAAACTACATGTACTAGAAATTGTGGAGATGAAAATATTTGGGTCATTGGTAAATCATGAATAAGAGCTGTGGTTATGGAAAAATAATGAAACCACACTTACAGGAAAAACCTAAGTGCACACATGTACATGTACTGTACATGTACATGTATTGTGGAGACTGCAGCATTTCTATTGACAATAAATTCGGACTCCAAAAACATTTTTTCACAGGCAACAGACACAAATCAAGAAACCACCATTGAATTAAAAAAAATCATGCATGTAAACCAAAAATAAAAATAGTAATAAAAACGGCATGGATAGTGACACTAAATACTCATTATCTTTGCAGTAAATACATGTAATGTACATGTATTTCAATATGAAAATGTTTAAGTCTTAAAAGTACATGTACCTGTAGAATTCTTAACACACTGATGACTGACAGATGTCTGTGATGCCAAACAAGTATAAAGCGTACTTCTCAGAAGTGTTTTACAAGCATTGTGCACCTTTTGGTCCATCTCAACCAGTACATACACTGGTAAATTAATTTACCAATGGGCAGTTTTTCATCAGCTTTACACGTACAAAACACTGTTAGTATATAAAGGACGCAAACTACATGTACTGATAGGGTTATCTTCACTGGTACATGCACATGTATGTACATGTACATGTATTTATTTGAGAGTGGACATAAGGTCCTACTCAGCCTCAGACATATCTCACGATATATGTCAAATGTTGTAAGCTATTGGCGTGGAATGGAGGAGATTTATACCGTCTATAGTAGTACGCCATTACGAAAAAGATGACTGTATATGGATAAGACCATTCAGACTTTGTTGATCTCGGCAAGAAATGGGACAAGATGTTGTTAGGCAAGGAACAATCTGCTGAATCAGCCCATTCAGACGGATTAAAGTTTATATGAAACAACTCTTTGCGGCTAGGAGGATATTTTTAGAAGGAAAAAATGGGAGGCCATTCATCACCACTACGAGGGTATTTTTAGAAGGAAAATAGAGGAGCTTATATATGTATATGTACAGAACTAAACTCAAGAGCATGGTTGGTGTGCACATCCTAAGGCCACTCCTGTGCAATATCACTTAACACTCTGCGCCTTAGACAGATGACCACATGTTGCATTGAAAACACATTTGTGGAAAGTTGCCGTGTAAGACTCTCAAAAGAACAGCAGTGTTACCGACTTTCTCCTCTCAAGTGTGAATTCTAGAGATATTCCTATTAATTAATGTTATCTAGGAGGGCTGCTTTGAGTGGTATTTACCGGTACATAGTACATAGTATATATGTACAATGTATATGTACTGTACATTGTACATGTACAATGTACATGTACTGTACATTCAGTATCTGTCAAACCACTGACCACCAGGTTAAATTTTTCAGTGTCACATTTGACCTGAACAGGAATGTGGGGGGGGCAGTGTCTGAAGTTTCTCAGGGAATTTCAACTTGTAAAAGAAACAAATTGGAAAAAGCACATCCAAGGTTGGGAAATTATTTCAAATCATGAACATCTAGGCCTACATACATGTATTATCAGCGCCAGTGCCAGCATCTAATCATTTGAAATTAAAGACAACATAAAGAAAACCAAAAGTAACGAGTGACTATGAAATTAGAATAGAATATGGAAATATTGTTAATGCAAGAACAAAATATACTAAAGATTCTTCCCAATCCCCCCAAATATACAACCTACATGTACCAATATACCTACAAAAATACATGTAATAACTGACATCAAATATGCCACCAAAGAGCAAAAGCAACAAACATATTTCAAAATAAACTTACCTGAAGAAGAATACTGGCTAGCATGTTTACATCTAAATAAATTCTCTGAGCCCCCCCCCCAAAAAAAATAAAAATAAACTGAAACAATACTGGAGGACTGAAAGAAAAGGCAACAGGTTAACTTGACTATGCTAAGCCTTAGGTTCCTGACTTAAAGCTCCTCCCAAATCATGTGACAATAATAATCCACAAAAAGTTAGTCTTGATTTATATCAAGGAGCAAACTCTAAAAATATTTACGATGCCCGACATTAAACAAACTTAATAACCAGAACTTTGTCTCATCAAGTGGTACTAAAAAAAAAAATGCATAAAATACACATTTTGATGTCAGACTTACGTGAACGCATCACTTTCCTTTACACTTGTAAAAATTCACAATGAAGCTACTGGTATCACAGGGCCTCCATATCCACAAATGCAACAGCTATGGCCTGCAAAGGCTAACTCTGCTCAAGAGTTAACACGTACATGTACGTACAAGTACGGTAAAATGTAAAACAGAAGAACTGTGTGGAAGCATTTCACCGTACACTGAACATGTTTATTAACAAATCCTTGCATACATATACATGCATATTAGGAGATTCTTATATTGCTGCATCACCATTTGAACAGTTTCTGTATCAGAAGTAAGTGTTATAAAGACAAAAAGCTACGGATTGTTAAAACTCCAGCAAAAATTCTTCTCCAAAATAAACTCAACTCACCTAAATTTAGCCCTAACTACTGGGATGTTGGTTCAGCCACATTCAGCTGCACCCCAAATGAATACTGTGCACCAAAAGAATCACGATCCTAATCATATCGTATCCGGAAGCTACAACAAAAGTCAACATCATCAAATCAATTGATGGCTACAAAGGGCACGCACCATGCATCTCTAATCTCCAGTGAGCACCTCCTATTGAACTCATCAAAAAAAACAAAAAAACAACACACGCACAGACATACAACAGGACAACTTGGTGAACAGCCACGCTGTACTATTAAACAAACTTAAACCATATGGAAGCCTAAATAACACAGGAAAAAAAACACATTGAATGTAAAATATTGGGTAGGTTTTTTTTAACAATATACTGACCTTGTAATACTAGCCCACAAAATGCACTGTTACCTCCCCCGCTTTTCCTACATCATCGTTCCAGGAGGGTACCGACTAAACTACACCGCTCAACACAGCTCTTCACACAAAGAGCTTTATGCTTGACACACAGTGCAGTATACTGCATGCAGTTTGGAAGACCCTACATACCCTTTGTACTGGCCATCCATACTGGGCTCACAGTCTCCGTCCCACTCTCACATGCACGTACACATTATATACAGTACATGTACAGTGTACATGTATACACAAAAGGTGCACAGCACACAGAGGATGGATAGACCAGGAGATGAAGAGAACAGGGGCAGGCCTACGTGCAGACAATCCCCTGGAACAAGAGCAGCATGCTGAAGGCAGGTGCACACTTGGCCACCCCAACCAGAATGACACCGGATGGGAGAAAAAAATGTACAGTCAGACCATGGCTAATCATCAGGGGCCCCAAGCTACCTACTCCGCATGAAGTGTTCACGTACTCTCATGATAACACTGGCCAATCAGTAGCACAAAACCAAAGGGGCAAAAAAAAAAAAAAAAAGAGAGAGAGAGAGAGAGAAAAAGCATCCCAGTCTTTTGTTGGCACAGTGCCAGCAGCACATGTACATAAGAGCTGGTCAATTTAATACTGGTAAAATTCCATATGGGTAAACACATACGATTACAAGTGTATGAGTATCATGAGCATGTACATGTAGGTTAAGAGTAGCTTGAGTAAACTGGCAGCACATCCAAGGAAAAGTACTTTGTACAAAAGATACAAAATACAATAAGGACAAAATGTAGAGAGAAGAGGGAAAGAACAATTCTGAATTTCATGGTGGAAATGCTCTGGGATAAACTATGATTATTAATAATATCATGATAATTTGTTACAGAGAATAGGTGCTCTTGGCTCACAGAACGATGGAACTACTGATAAATGTATTACATGTAACTACATGGAAAAAAAGCAGCTGTAAGGGTAATTTATTGCAAGCAAGAGCAGAATTCTTTGCTTTCTCTGTAAGTTACAATGTACATGTATGTATGTGCCAAGTGTAACAAACTTATCAGCTTCATGTACATGTAGCTTACATTTCGTGAGCACCAGCAAGCTGACAATAATGGTCAAAGTCATTATCACTTTTTGCCCTCAATTTACAATGTCACAGTGGAGCAATTCTAGTTCCCTGATATTTTTAACAGTGACTTTTCTTACCATGCCTTCAGTTTAATATCTAAAATGTGTCGGTACGTGTACAGTACATGTACATGTATCATTTTCAACCCCCAAATTACGTGCATAACTGTTATGAAAGTTTTGAAATCATATTTAATGTATTCATACACTTATACTCAAAGCCACACCTGTGCCTCTAAACAAATGTAAAAACCCTACTCTTTTTAATGCAACATCGCACCACACTTTCTTTGTACAATAACTTATACAAAGAAATCTTACCATAAAACAAAGTTTTGAAAACAAACAACAATTAGTTACAAGATTTGTAACTAATCCATTCTGGACCTAAATGACTACAAGTACTTTTAAAAGGTGCACAGGTAACTACATGTACATGTATAGAACACTGTTTACATGTACATATTATGTTTTTCACAAACTGGAGTTTAATATTTT
The DNA here is from genome assembly GCF_001949145.1 of Acanthaster planci. The sequence continues at coordinate 638,037 of NW_019091388.1, read as the reverse complement.
CTCCCTGCCCCATGTGTATTATACATTGTACATGTAACACTGCAAACTCAGTGTTTGCCCCAAAAGGCTTGTGAAAAAAAACCGCAAGCATACTTGGGTGGGACTCGAACCCGCGACTTCCTGCTTACTAGTGCAGATGTCTTAACCCTGTGCCACCAAGTTTGCAGTGTTGGCTGGCTGGTTTGAATCAGATGTAACAGCAGGTACTAAGAACAACTATTTCCAAGGATGGATTTGCGCCAAGGAGATGTTAATTCAAGTCCTACCTGAGTACGCTTGTGGTTTTTTCACTAGCCTTTGGGGGGGGGAACACTGGGAATACAGTGTTATAATACGAGTTAGGCAGGGCAACAAATCCAAAATTAACATCTCCCCAGTGCAGAGCCATCTTTGGAAACTGGAGTTTCAAGTTTCATCACATAATACTCTTTCTTTAATGTGAATTTACTACGAGTAAGTGGGCCTTCTGGAGTTGACAAGCTTTTTTCCTCTCTCAAAATGCTCTCTTTCTTTCTTCATATTTCAAAATACAATGGGAGCATTCCAGATTAGTGCAAGGATAAAAAAGAAACTGCATGTGTCATGCTTTGGACATATTAAAGTCTCAATTTCATTTCCACAAAGGCTGGTGGCCACTGTTGCATGTACATTATTTGAACCATTTCATGGTGGGGACTTGTCTATAGTTATAAATGTTGCACTCGTATCATACACTTCTACATGTACCGGTACATGTACATGTAGGTGATGCAACAAAGTGCAGCTCACTGCAATTTCAGGGTACTTCAGTGAGGACAATGAGAATGCTGTACAATACAGTCATGCATGTGGCCATGCACTTGCACACACAGCTTGTTTTTTGGCAATTTGAAATGATGAATGAAACTACCAGTATGGTCATGATGGTATTTCGAACTTTTCACATGGCTCTTTGTTTACAAAAACTACTGTGTTTTACCACAGTCCTCAACCCTCCAATTTCCATATGATTTTACGTATATTGTACATTTTAAAGGGATAGGGTTAAAATGGTCAAAACACAAAAATACGACCCCTAAAGAAACAGCACAACAGAGACCAAACACCAAAGTTGAAAAAAAGAAAATTCACTCAAAAAATATACAATAAAAAGTAAAAATAGAACTGTGTAAAAGTCACAGAAATTACCAAAAACATCACATTAATCAAAATTATTTTATGAATGGAACAGTTTCTTCAGAACTTTTTCAATTACTCAGTGTTTGAAATGCATGTACTGTCTTGCACAATATCACAACATTGACTTATTGTTGCACCGTACTATTTTGAAATTTCAAAATATTGGTGCTTTCAAATGCATTTCCTTGTCATTTACTCTGAATCATTCCATTCCAAATGTTAAAAGGGTCCCACTTTTAATAATGCCTAAAGGGGACAATGGAGGCTTCAGTTTTCCTGTTACTAAACATTTGGAAAATAAATTAATGAATATGTTCACATGGAAACCTCTAAAAGTGCTGAAACAAACATTTACAATTGCATGTGTACTGTACGAGTACAATTTGCACTCACACAGTACATGTTCACTGTATTTTCCAAAATTGTCACTGGCTAACATCTCTGTGGGACTGATGTGTTCTATAGTTAGGACAAGAAAACAGTGCACTGGTCAAGTGATGAACATACATGTAGCTCATAATTGTAAATGAAGTCAGGCTCACGTACAGGTGCAGCTAATCCAGTATGTGTACACCTGTCTCATACATGTATATGTTGGACTGGTCCTGTACATTGGATGCTGTATGAGACACTGGAATGCATGACTTTGGTCAAGTTTGCTTACTGGACAAGAATTCAGAACTACATGTATTATCCACCCTTTGCTGATACATATACCAGTGTTGTAGGACTCGAGTCCAGGACTCAGACTAGAGTTGGCCTCCAGTAACTTTTTCCAAGATTCAGACTCGACTCAGTCACATTGGAAAATGGCTCAGAGTTGGCCTTAGACTCGACCATGATGACTCCGACTTGAACTTGGTGACTGGTAATTCGAGTCACATATTTTCCTTTAAAAACCCCACAAATTTATGAGAAGACCGTAGCATTCCTTCTTAATGTACATGTAACTTGATGCTAGGCCACGAAAAATTGCATGTACATGTACATGTACATGTAGTTTCCGCAGCCACGTACATGTATCCCAGGCCCTATAGTTTTATGCCGAAAGTGTCCACTTCCATGGAATGTTGTCCCAAACGCCTCTGTATGCACGCTGTAAAGCAAAAAGCTACATGTACACGTAATACAACAGGGACACTATCTAATATCATCACGTACATGTACATGTACATACATTCATGTGCCCACATCAGCCAAACATTATGTTTTCAAGATGTATTTTTGCGTTGGGGAGATGTTAATTAT
>NW_019091388.1:593249-627961 GCF_001949145.1 Acanthaster planci | reverse complement strand
AAAAATCCCATTTCTGTTCCTACATATATCATGTATATTTATCACACTACTATTAGGCCTATTTGTTCAAAAGTCACAGTGCCACTTTTCATATATAACTTACTACTTCGATATCACGTGAGTATATTCATTTAATAATAGCTCCATGTCCATGGTAATTTTTTGTAATTAAACTGTAGGGCCTTTTCACCACCGTTGGGGTTGCTATTATTAATAATGCCATGCTGAAACTATTTCAACAATCTTTTGTGAGGGAAGTATCAAATGCCTTGGCCCTTATGTCCCGATTCTTGTTGAAAAGTAAAAAAAGAATACCTGAAATAACTGAACTGTGAGACTTACCGACATTTGAACGATAAAAACCTTCAATCGAGTCACAGCCGACTCACTTCGTAATCAGTCTTCAGAGCGCGAGCCAAATAATTTGTGGCAACTAAGTCTGAAATCCAATTGAGAAATCATTCCTTTTCTCAGGCTTTTCAACTGGGTACCAGACTATTACCAAAGATCTGTAGCCTGTCTCTAATTTGAGCTACAGGTGGCGTGCTTCATATTTTAAGGTCTACACATTGTGAACGTGGGTGGTCAACAGTTTGTAGAAAGGATCGTATAGCGCCGAAGGCGTTTCCGGGGCACAAAATGAGGACATTTAGATTATAATAACCCGGACGGTGATTTAAAAAGTGAATATTTAGTACTGCTCACTTAGCATGCTTAGATTTTTTGGCAAGGTTTGACTTGGATGCCTGATATGCATTGGTACATATTGACAGGTGTACCGAAACCCTCCTTCAATGTACTCAGTCTCTGCCTGTCATTTCACATTTCCCTTTACAGGACATTTATGCCATTTGACTGATAGCACAACTTGGTGCAGATTGCATCTTTATAGGAGGGTTTTACACACCGAGTTTGGATCGTAGTAAAAGACATAAAGGTCATGTTTTCAGTGGGCCTAAAACATTGAACTCATCGTCAATGATGACGATTCTCATGCAAATAATGTGATTGGAAGATGAATCAACTGCTGTTTGAAATTTTATATTTAAAGTTACAGCCTACCATTTGTGCATTAATGTGTTCGTATAAGGCAACAAAACAGCACAAAATCTAAAGAAGGGTGCTTTACAACTCGACCTCATCAATTTTAAGATCATTGAATGCTATATCTTCCAAGGAAAACAGTACTGGTATCCAAGACTTGTAGGATCTTAAATTTAAGATCCTACAAGGATCTTAAATTTAAGATCCTACATGTCTTAGATTAAATTAAATTGTGAAGTCATGTTTTGAATTCATGCTCTACTTCAGCTGTATACAATCACGTTTCGCACTGAACCAATGAAGGGAAGCAATCACTTGACTTGTGTGTGTCACTGAACTCTTAATGTGTTTTGCTACAGCAATTTCTAACAATGGTTCTTTAGACTTGTCATTACACAGAATTGGCCGCCTTTCATTGGTTTCTTCAAATAAATAACAGCTTGCTTGGAAAAATTATTCCACAGGGAGATAGCTTCTCTTACACAGTTCAGACACCACGCCTGCCGGTGTGCTCAAATTTGTTGTTGCATCTTTATTTCAAGTAAAATACACAAAGGCCTACTGTATGCAACCATTTACACGAATTCTGAGTGAACTGCATGAGCTACTGAGGTTGTGTGCTCATGGCCCCTATCAATAACCTAGTATTGGTGAAGTTGCAGCCGGTAAAATGTCAGGTTTTCACTTCTTTGAAAACAAACTTGCCGTTCTCCATGGATAGAGTAATGAGAAGACCGATGAGGGGCTAGCTTTTAACTTTAAAAGAAGGCAATAAAAAATGTGTTGGTTTGCATCTTTTTCCTTCATTTGTCAAAAGCCTTTTTTGAAGGCATTGGTGATGGTATGAGGCTATAAGGCTTTGCCTTGTGCCCTAAGGTGTAAAAAGCCATCTCAGATTCTGTAAAAACGTTTTTGATGGCAGTGTTGCACAGTAATGTTGAGTCAACTTCTCAGTCTGTGTTGTTTATTGCTTGTCATAATGTACGGGTACAGTAACAAGGAACTGGCTACTTCAGCTTTTCCAATAACAGATTGAAAATCAATTTTGGTTTTAACTTAATTATTTACAAACTAAGACCCACATGCTAAGTTGAACAACAGAATATTACAATGTTGGAGAGGGTACTTTAACTTCCACCTAATTTGTGCTATTTAGCAGAAAAAGACTGGGTTGAAAACATACAAACATAATAATCAAGTTTACAGTGCAGGCATGAAACAACGTGTGATGTAACTGATAATTATCTTTAGAGAAAGTTCAAGAAAATCTTTGAAGAACTATGTAAATTCCATAAGATTATGCATAACTCCCATTTTACAAGGTTACATGCAATTCCATTTATAAATCTTCTACATGTTCACAAAATACCCAACTCACAAGAGACATTTCTGCATTAAATTTACTCACATCAAGTCATGATTGTATAAAACTAAAATACACTCTTCCTATAGGGAATCAATTCAAAAAAGCCTGGATTCGTTCATGTAAATATTTCATCTACAAATAAACTATCCGACTATACATGTGCATGAAACAACCTGAATCCCTAACAAACCAGTTGCTGGGGAAAGTCTTGGTAAAGGATGTTATCTTAATTCCTTCTGTCAAAAGGCAAGGTATTCCATACCCTACGAAAACTAACAGAGAAAAAGCAAAACCAACCACATACAAAAATAAAAAAAAATTCACAAAAGTGTATTCTATGATGCACAAAGAAGACGTGGATGAAAATATGTGAACAGCACACCAGAATTTGCTAGTGTGCTTAACTGAAAATGCAGTTGTATTGGGAGGTTACCCCATGCCTAGCCAAATTGGAAAGTCAGGGAATGAAGCACTTGTATCATTGCTGCTTTTCGTTTACACCACCGATTCAATCTTGATCACTGAATGCAGGACAAACACAGTCAGTATCTTTTGGTCTGGAATTCAGACAGCAAAAATATGTATGTAGCTCACCACTACTGTCTTTTTTTCAGTGACTTTGCATCAGGTACATGCAACTAAACATGCGCAATGCTTTGTCAGTGATATATACACGTATGCAGGCAATTAATTTAAAAAAAAAAAGTGGTCAGGTGTTTGTATCAAGTCAAAAGTTATGCACCTGTGTGCACAAAATTTCAATTTTGATCCCAGGGAGTGCACATATTCCGGTGTACTATTGTTTAAGGTTCTTAAAGACTGCCACACACTCAATGGATATAAAATATTTGTTGATAGGACATGAGCAGAATGGTTCGGAAAAGTTGGCAGACAAGTTACTCCCAAGAGGCCAGTGCTAACAGCACATGACAGGAGATGGAAGTCACCTACATGCCAAACTGCGTTCCTTCAAAGAAATTGGCCATTTTCAATTTGGAGGGAAAGCTGAATTTTGTAGTGAGTATTTTTGGGTATATGGATATTGACTTGTGCCAGTGCAAACTACATGGGTTTGCGGCAGCACCATGGATGTATCTCCTTTTGAGCAAGTGATGTTCTGAAAAGAACTGGAGGCAATGTGTTTGCGGGCCCCTCATGTAAACAGAGAGGAATAAACAGTTACTCGTGGGATAACTTTAGATGTCAACCATAGGGATAAAAAGTGCTCTTTTCAATGCAAACAGTCGATGGGTATCATCCTCTGCTGGTGGCATGCATTATTAAACAAATCAAGAAAAGCAGGATTACATGACATTCCAACTGATGCTCCCATTGCTGAATACAGTGAAGACCACTCTCCCAACAACTTGCACTTCTCTTTGTATATGTTCCCTTTCTTTATAAAAATTAAACTGTACATAAGCTATCCTATCTAATTCATCATGCATGCTTTGTGAGCCTTTTAAAATATTAACATTTATTAAATAACAATTTAAAACACCAACTGAAAATCCTATTTTAAAAGTACACCAAATAAATACAGCAAAACTCACCCCGAAAAATAAAATGTGCCTAAAATAAACGAAGACCTTAACTGGAAGCCTACCTTTTGTAATTTGATTACTTAAAGCAAAGATCACCACTGCAGAGAGTTGCAAGTGCTATAAACATTACCAAAATCTGGAATGTCTCACTATAAATGATACCAGTATTTCATTTCAACTGTTTGCTGAACAATGCGTTATTCATTATTCAGCTTATGACAAATTTGGAAGTGTGTTTACCTCCAGGTATGATTCTGACGTTGGAGCTATAATTCCTAGTATACCAATACTTTTATAAGCTACGGCAAATGTGTTGTTAAGTAAAGAAATGTCATTAAGTTATCACCAGTTCATAAAAAGACCTCCCCTCTCAATTCAAGTCACAAGCTGCTCAAAGAAACTGCGGCGAAGGCAGCCCGGAGCTGATGTTCATGCCCTCTTATTTTGATGCTTGTGACTTAACTTCTCATTAAATTAATGACTGATAACATTTCTCTTCTAAATGTAGCACAAATGAGCATCAATTGCTCAAAACCCTGCCTATCCTGTTCATGAAAAATGCATCATTCTCAAGATGAAAAATGGAAAATAATCTCTTAACTAATGTGATTTTAACAACACCTGAATAAATCCTTGTCAACTGATTGATGGGTCGTTGATCATTGACAAAATTTAGTCGCAGTGCAGAACGTGAAACCTGGTGTCATGCTTCAATGCCAAGCTGAAAAAGTGAAGTGACATTTTGTACACAAAGAGGATTTCTTCAGGCCTTGTGTAAAACAAATAACGAAGGACTGGATGTTCTGTTTCATGCGGTGAAGCCAAGTGAAATAGAACAGTTAGTTAGTCACCTCATAAAACTGTTCTTACTATCACACTTATACACTGATTACTGGCATAATCTTTGCACTAATTGCCTTAAGAATAATGAGTAAGAACACTTGTCTGGTTGCCCCTGAGCAGTAGTATGGGTGGCATATCCTTGGTCAATGTCTCCAGCCAGCACATGTACATGTAGGCTGAGCAGGTCAGCTTCCGTGGAATAGGAAGGCTCCTGTAGGAATCAATGACAGTTACAGTGAGCAATGAGGCCAGTCACATGCTAATATGTCGCAAATGTTGACTTATCAAGATAACAAAAGTTACCATTCACTATTCTGCAAGATGGTATAGCAAACTTTGCTTATGTGCAGGAACCAAACAGTACCAGTACATTAACTCTGTACTTGAACATATAAAGTACATGTAAATCAAGCCCAAAGCAAAATCATGATGACTGGCTCTACCTTCTTCTGTACTGTAAAATGCTCCCAAGCCTCCCAGTGATTTTAAAAAATATCTGCTAAAGGCTAACATATTTCCTGGGTTGGCAGGCTGGGTGTGCATACATAAATGTACATGCATTGATCAGTTGAAGATAGAATTTTATGGCCACAAAGTTTGACTTGTGAGAAAGGGAAGGTAAACCAGCCAGAGGCCACAAAATCTGACTCGTTACAGTCATTAGAACAACACTTGGTCTGCCTCCAGAGACTTCTGGAATGTTGTGTGTTTAGGGATACACTTCTTTCTAAAGCATCACCAGATTTTTAGTTAAGGTGCACCTCATGGCTAACTCGTCATTATATACAGTTTGCTAGATCCTGCATGTTTCTAACTCGTCATTATATACAGTTTGCTAGATCCTGCATGTTGCTAACTCGTCATTATATACAGTTTGCTAGATCCTGCATGTTGCTAACTCGTCATTATATACAGTTTGCTAGATCCTGCATGTTGCTAACTCGTCATTATATACAATTTGCTAGATCCTGCATGTTGCTAACTCGTCATTATATACAGTTTGCTAGATCCTGCATGTTGCTAACTCGTCATTATATACAGTTTGCTAGATCCTGCATGTTGCTAACTTGTCATTATATACAGTTTGCTAGATCCTGTATGTGGGTACAAACAGGTTAAAACTAGCACTGTGTGATTACAGGTTAAGTGCGTAATTGTGCTTACACAAACAGGGACAAGAAGCACAGAATGCAAAGAGACCTCAAACAGAGCAAGGAAATTGAAACCGAGAGCCTCAGACTTAAGCATGGCTATGTGTACTCACATGACAATAAGCTGGGCTTCTCTGGAATGTTCGCGAAGCAGTTCACGTATCCGTATTTGTCTTGTGGTCTGAACAGAAACAAATCATGCACAGAAAATTCCAACAGGTGAACAAAATGGAACTCTGAGAGTGGTGCATTACATGCATTTACATGTATTGTAATACAAAAGATATCAAGTAAACACCAATGGAAAGTTATCAATTCTCCCAATTCCCCCTCCCCATATCAAATTAGGTATGTAAACCTAAAAAGAGAAACACGAAAGTAAAGTTAACAAGAGGAGCTTGGTAGGAAATTAACACTTCTTGAGGAATGACATATGCACATGTAGCTTGGTCCCTACAGCCACCGCATAACACTGAATTTGAGTAAAACTGTTGCCCAAAGGCAACAGGTCTGGCTTTACAACTGAATGCATACGAACCAAAGCATCTCCCATGAACAGAAGAAGTGGTGCTTCAATTGGCTTCTGTTATAGCAGTATTTTTGCATTAAGAAACATTGAAGTCATGGACTTTTATTTTCTACCCACTAGACTTTCCAATGGTGTTGACAAGCAATAGTTGTTATCACTTTTCATTTGATACCTTTGGTTAAACCAGGGACCCTGGGTAACAACCCGAGTGAAACAATTACCAACAATCTTGTATTGCCTTCCAAAGTTTTTGTGTAATTTGTAACAACCAGAGCCCCTGGGTGGATACGAGTGAAAGCAAATGCATGAGTTCCTTAAAAGACACTACCTTTTCTTTGAGTGTAGTGACTTCGTCCTTGGTGATCTTCCAGGGAAACTTTTCGGCTGTCTCCCCCGCTCCCTCTTTCAGTATCCAGGGATTGATCAGCTCCTCAAACCGCCTCAGGCTTTCTTCCTTGGGTTTCTTGTTCAAGTCTGAGATGATCTCCACGTCAGTGCATTTGATGCGGAACTTGCTTAGCATGTTAGCCATGTTCATCCTCTCCCGGTCAATCTGCTCCTTCTTGCCTGTGGTGGCGAAGACGCGCAGCTTGCACTTCTCCCAGTTAGATTTCATGGACAAGAGGTGAGGAATCAGTAGGGTCAGCCCTGGAAAGACAGCAACAACAACATCAATGTCAGTCTCATAAAAATTTCCTTTCTCTTAAATAGAAATTTGTTGCATCATGGTGCTGACCAAAGAAACTATCTTCCACGATAAACATTGATTTCCACAATTCTTAAACGTGCTGCAGCACAGGACTGGACCTAAGGCTTAACCTGTCATAGGTAAGATGCGACCTTCACATGAAGAGGGTCTGCAGTATTTTGAATGCTGTCTCACAATTCAGGTCAACATAAACCTACTACACTAAAAGATTTGTAGCTATGTGTGTCTGTGGAATAAAAAAGAGCTTATGCTTGTGCATGAATCCTTCTGGAATCACTGTACCTCCATCATCCAGGAGCCACCACACATCTATGTTCCCTTTTGGCATCTTTTCCTGAAACTTTTGCATAGATTTGATGACATCATCGATGGGCTTGCCCTTGATGAGTGCTGTACTGTCAAACATGGAGATCTTTGTTCCCACAGGGGAATTGGGTGGTTCAGTGGCTGATGGCTCTGCTACTTCTTCCCCCTCCTTCTCTTCCTCCTTGATGGATGACACCATGCTTTCCACTTTGATTTCAGGAACTTTTTCTGCTGATAGAAAGACAGGGGTTGAACTGAATAAAAGTGGTCAAAAGTCAACTTTTCAAAGTGACGAGTTAAAGCCCTGAAATAGGTTAAATAGTCAGCTACATTACATTTGGTTAACTTTGAAGAATTTTCCGTGAATAAATCAGAATGTCAGCAAAAGCTGATAGCAAGGTGTTCCTACGTGTGCAGGCCCCAAAAGAGTATATATGAACATCAGCCTTCACAATTGTCAATCTTCCAATAGCAACGTGATTTTGAATGCGCTCTAGGTTGTGTTCAAGCGAGATATATTCCTGAGCACTCGAATAGCTGGAATATGACCCGCGGGTCAGCGAGAGTATACTCTTGCTAGAGGGGGAGTATATTCCTGCATCCGAGTGTGATGCACATGCATCCTGATCATGTTAACAGGAGTAACCATGTGAACACAACCCAGGGGTATGGGATTGACCCTCATCCAAGATGCACTTCTGCTAGGTACCTTCATCATTCCTGCAAAATCCTGCACAATGCAGGAAACCCAATGGATCAAACTTTGCACTTAACAGCTTGTACAGGAATTAAACCCCGCTCGCTGTGGCTATGTTCTAGCTATTCAACCTTGTGGAATCCTCCACAACCCAGAAAACTGGGAGGGTCGCTACACACTTAAAACTTCTACAACAGGTTTATGTTCACTAGACTACTGCTGCACTGCGTAATACATTCCAAATGAACATCATGGTATCATAATTACATGTACAGCAGTCACAGAAATATCCAGCAGACTTTCTGCAATTTAAATCACACAACTTTCCAATTCAACCGAAATACTATCCCCTTCACAGCCACATGTACAAAGTGCTACATAACACCAACACTATTTGCAGTCTGCAACTACAATACACTATTTGCAGTCACAGTGCTTACAATATACATCCACAATAAACCAACACTACATGAACTACATGTACATGGTGACAAAGCCATCTCTGTAGAGCTAATCAGTAACAAATGCAAGCCCCTGGAATCAATGAAATTAAAGGTAATGACTGTTAATCCTATAAACTGTGAGGAATGATGCACTGTGAAAACTGGGAAACTTAAGTTAAGACATGAAGGTGCAGAGTGTAATTTAAAACACAGTGGGATGCGGGCCATTAAGGCAGCTCAGTAACTTATCCAAACTTGTGGATTGTCAGACAACTGGAAACTGAGAAAATGTGGTGGTTAACCCCTCCCCCAAGGATTTCTCTATTCAGCCCAGCCCCACCTCCCTTCTCTTTTTTTAGAGAGTGAGGGGAATACCACTTCACAAAGGTAGTGACTTTGTTACTCTCTTCCCTTTTTTATGAACATCTTTCAAGTTCTGTCCTCAGGAGTCATAACCTGGGTATGATGCTGATGGTCCGTATGTATACACATGTGCAAGCCTTTCATTTCTTTTAGGCCAATCCATGCATCAAATGACAACATTATTCAGTGTGTTGTTATACCTGAAGCATATGAGCATTTTGCCAAGTTACAGCCCCCATTTGTCAATAGAACCATTCAACACATCTTCCTCCATGTGTGACCATGACACAGGTACACCAGATTTAGACCAGCTGGGTAAAATGCTCAAACCTTCAACTGAATTCTTACATGCAGAACTTCATATGAAATGAGAACACTCAAGTTGGATTCATGCATGCACACTGATGGCAGTTGTTTTCTTAATTACAAAATATCTATTCCTACACAAATGACAGGCAGGTGAACACAATTGTGGGTCGACTAGATAATGCAGTTTGACATCACAGACAGAAGCACTTCACAAGGGGTGATGCAGCCTATTTGAAGGAACCTCCTCAAGATCTCTGCTGCATTTGACCCCTGCACTTAACTGTCCTCAATACTCTTATCATGTACACATGATAGGAGAGAACCGCTGTCCACATTTATGAGGGCCGTCTAGAACTTTTAGAAACTTTTCTACAAACAAAATTGCATCACGAGATGGTGAAGTGGTCAGTGAAACTTTTTTCACATAAAAAAACATGGCACGTGTGGTCTTAGTTCAAGATACTTATGACTGACAGTGGGTGACGATGTACTGATGTCACTTGCTACATGTTTTGTAGGAGTATGCCCTTGCACGATATATTTTTGACCCATTATGACAGGCATCTAGGGAATCAATTCACACATTATGATAGGCATCTAGGGAATCACTTCACACATTATGACAGGCATCTAGGGAATCAATTCACACATTATGACAGGCATCTAGGGAATCACTTCACACATTATGACAGGCATCTAGGGAATCAATTCATACATTATGCCAGGCAAGACCAATCTCCAGCTGTAAAATCTGGATTGTGTCAAATGAATCCAGATCCAAGGACTACAAGTCTGCATGAAACAACCTCTAAGTTCAAGTGATGAACAATTAAATCAAAACATTTGCAAACAAACAGCCACATGCCTACCAGTAAGACATTCAAATACTGTAATGCAAGGGTGTACATGTACAGTGTAAATAAAAACAGGCCACATAATGACAGTCTAGTACCACTCATTAATTCCTTGAACCATGACTAGTACATGTCAGGCTTACCGATCCTAAATCTGGAATTTGTGTGCTCCGGCTGGTGGAGAACTTTGTCAGAGAATAAAGTAGCCATAAAATACAATTTACTACCTTAGAATGTTTGCCCCAACTTCCTGGTATCTCTTTAGTGATCACAGTTTTCTCAGACAATAATGATACACAGCACTAACTAAGTGAGGAAAATTTGTTTCCTTTTTTTTAGTATTTAAATGGTCTTACTTATTAAAACTTAAAATTGATTTTTGAAGCTTATTGCCCTATTAATTCTGTTCAGAATTTGATGGAGAGAATAAAACAAGCCCCCCTCCAGCATCATTATAAGTGTAATAGAATATTATGACAGTTATATGAGATAAACCAGTATTACAGTTTTAACATTCTTGTCAAGGTGATCTGACCATTGTAAATCTTGTGAAAATAAATCAACATTTGCCAAATGAAACAGGTCACTTGTGTTCTATAATACCAGGTAGACATTGTCAGCTTCAGGTGGTTGAGGTGAAGGTACATGATGGTACATGTAGCTCATAGCAAAGTTCAGGTAAATTATTCCATCACAATACATGATGGTGTCCACAATTTATTGCAGTGAAACAGTTGCAAAATTTCCAAGGAAACTGCTAATTTAGTTCATTCGCAATGGACATTTTTGGCACCAGAGCATGCTTTGCACGAATGTTATTGATATTCATGTACCTAAATAAATTTAAACAAATAGGACAAACACATTCTGCTCCTAAATTAGTTTCTCAACTAAAATTCCTCCTTTTTACAATGCAATGTGGTGACAATGTTGAGTACAGTACACAAACTTTAACCCTTTTTTAGATGTAAAACACTTGAACTTGAAACAAATCTGAACTCACCTCCTTCAACATAATCAGAGAATCCAGGGGTATTCAAGGCACTAGACACATCAAATGATTCCTTAATGCGTAGTATACCTACGCCCAGATTCAGGTCAAATGCATCACTGTAGACAAATAATAACCAAATATTGCAATTCATTTGAACCATCACACTAAGCACATTCACATAATAAGGATGCAGAGTTGCTGAAGGGCTCCCATCCACCATCATGATGTGCTGAACTGTACTTAATGATTACTACTCCTGCTAACCTGACTGATAAATCATTCCTTAGACAGCCCAGCCTAATGCTATCATTTCCCCCACAACTACACGTAATTCAAATAAAATATGTAAATCAACCTCCACTCTCGTCGGAACTCACTCCTGGGCAGAGAGATCAATTAGTGACAAAGTATCTTGCCATAGGATATACTGGTATGGGCCAAAATACCCCAGGCTGAATCCATAATCTCCAAAAAGACCAACAAGATATTGAGTTTGAACACCAAAACAATAGGCCCCTATGTATTACTCTACACTGAGTGTAGTCCTTTCAATCATTGTGTTAACCATATGGAATTTTGCTGGATTTAGCATGATTTGGGTTTATAATTATTGGATCAACAATCAACCCCTTTGGGTAACACAATACGTCATTTGAGATGATACTTACTGAATGATTCCAACATAGTCATTGACATATTGGGACTTTTCTGTCTTCCATCTACCAAGGAAGCCCATGATGATCGTGTTGGGCCTGATCTTACCCAGACCACCGATCTAGAAAAAGTAAAGCAACAGGATGAACCTAAGTTTGAATGAATATAAACTGATGGCTAATGCATAAAGTCACCATTTTCTCTTAATGGCTAAGAAATAAACCCCCTTGTCAACAAAGTAGCTGACTACAAATGAAATACAAAGCTTCAAGAAATAGTATAACCATCTTAGGAAGGCATTTTATGCAACCTTATGCTGCTTTGCTCCAATCAGGGGTGTGATTTGGGGAAAATGAAAAATCCACGAAACATTCGTCGGAGGGTTTTGCATGTTGCGTCAGCCACAGCTTCCGTACGATTCGCAGCATATCAATCCGATTATAGGAAGGGATTCAGGTACTACATGTAAGCCACCACAAGAGCTATTCTTACTTTGAGGGATACAATTATAACATTTACTGCAACAAAACCCTTGTCCTCATTCACTTCAATTGCAATTATACATGTAAGCTATAACTGGTGACAATCAAAGACCTAGAAGTGTAATACACACACAAACATGCAGTTATCAGTGATCCACAAAATTCTATCACAATTTATTACAACTGAAAACTGTCTCATACAGATGAGTACTGCATTTCTCGTGACACCACGTGCACTTGCAGTACCCAGGTTTGTCGATGTTCATGAGAAAGTCACGATAATATATCGATTTCCCCTTGGTTAATTCTCTGTCCACCTCAATTTCCAGCCAGGAAAATTTCCAAGAATTCTTGAATCCTTTGTCTACATTCAGATCCCCTTCCCTACCTACTACCTTGTGGGACATTTTTGATGGACATCGATGACATCAGACCACCACAAGAACGAAACGAAACACAATGGCAGACAGACGCAAGTTGTACACAGTGCATGCAACGACAACACGGGTACCGTGCATACACACACAGCGAACGTACAGTACATGTACATACACACAACGATCATAACGCTGGCCAGGGTCCCTATGTTTAACAATGATACCCCCTCTGTTCAATGTACTAGGTGTAGTACTATTACCTACATATCTGGCGCATTTCCAGGGGGAATAACAACGCACAAGTGCATACTATACACCTAAAGTTGTACAAGTCTTTCACTTAGTTTCGTACCAAATATTGTAGTCTTTTTGTTACATATTGAAAGCATTGACAATCCGGAAAGTCTCACAGACATTCCAGAAATCCGGAAAAATCCGGACAAATCACACCCTTGTCCAATTTTTAATTGAATGATATCACGCATAATTTTGTCAGATATTATCTGCATGTTGGCATCCTTTGTATTGTCAGTGACTGCTTCAACCATGTACAAATGCCGGTAGGCTTAACATAACTGTATGGTCTCCATGCACAAAACCTGACACTCTCCTTAACAGTGAAAATAACAGTGTGACCAATACTGAAGGACACTTAGGCTCCTTTGTTGCTGTATGCCCAAGCTGAGTTGTGCTCAACTACAGAGTGCATGCAATGTGCCATCCAATGGCTTTCGCTGAGTACGCAACAAAGTTATGTTAAAAGTCTGTGCCTCTTAAATATAAACAAATTACATGCCAAACAGTAATTCTACAATTGAACTTGCTTATGGACAAGAAAACATGCTTTATATTAGCAATGATGGCAACACAACATGTGCATGCCACTGTTTGTGCATACAAAGTCATGGAGTATACACACTTTGAATGCAAAGAGAATTCAGCTCATCAGGATATAATTGACTTATTGCCAGGAACTCGACTCATCTAAGCACAGTCAATCTCTAGTCCTGTTTACTTCACAACCTACTTGCATGAGAGCTTGGGCACCAGCTCTTAGTGTAGGGCTGGCTACCATGGCAGGGAATGCCTTGATCTTCTGAGAATCTAGCCACTTCTCATGATAGTCTGTCGTCAGCTCGTTCAGATTAGTACTCTGCTCACCCTAGTAAGGACAACAATGGATAGAACATAAAGGTCAACAAAGGTCAAAGGCACTTCACATTATCAATGCTCACTGAGTATACAAAAACATTCCTTGGACTTTTGTAAGCTCCCTAGGGAGCACACAGCAAATCACTACTTCAGACATGTTTTCCCTGAAAATTGCAGGGGAAAATTCTTTTCTTCTTCAGCTGGGGTAAAAAAAGGAGCTGCATTCTGCCAGCTAAAACGACGCAACACCATGCTGGCTAGCTGGATTTGGGAGAAAAGTAGCATATAGAAAAAAGACGGAAAGAGAAAGATTCGATTAACCCTTGTCATTCACTTGCCTGCTAAGGTTGCAATGTTACAAAGATCAACACAGAGCAACACAGAGCAACAGCTAACTGAAACTGCGATTGAAAGGGACAATTCGTCCAAAGTAGGGTCTTTTGAGGTTAATGCTTGGTGACATAACTAATTTGAACTAGCTTCAATACTGATCATTTACTGCCTTCCTACTACACACTGTAAGAGGCTTGTGCGAGGTACAGACACATGTGTTATCCCATGTACACGAAGACAAGCTCTTAACGGTCACAGACAACCTGCCACGGGGGCAAATTACTTACAGTCAGAACCGCTCCGCATATGAGGAGGCTTGTGCTTTTAGTGATGTGTGACACAAAGTGTGCCAGGGCAGGCCGGCATTCAGGGAGACCAGTCAGTGCAATGATCTGGGGCCTAGACAGGAAAACAACAATTTTCAGATCAAAAACTGAAAAGGGATTCAGCCCTGCAACCGGTGGTTGACTAATGGCTGCTGACTGAGCCTGGTCTTGGTTGATTATTGCTGGGAGGCTAAGGTATCCCTGGAAGGTTATGCACAGAATGGATAGATACCTGTACATGTGCATGGAAGGTGCCGGGTCATTTTCAAGATTTTCCGTTTTCAAAATTCTTTAAAAATTCATCATTTCATTTAATGGCCATTTATACCGAAATGAAGGACTCTTTGGGACTACTCTAAAGCTGACAGGTAAAATTCATTGACTCCTGAATATTTCAGCCAGGCCTGCAAGCCTTTGAAAAAGAGCCCAGATTGTATGGTGTTAAGTAAGATTCTTTTGTTCCAGAAACCGGCACAGTGCACTACTGACCTCTTTCCAGTGGTGCTGTGTGGTTCATCACTGCGGTTGTGGAGAGCTTTTGTCCCCGGTGGTAATCCGCTCACTATAAATGCCTCAAACCGTGGTGTACTGTTTCAAAACAAGGCTGGATTGTCTCCACTATTGAGAGCGAAAAATGTTGGTAATGCCCAGCAGCTCAGTCTTTTGTGCTGAGCACAGTCTTTTGTTATAAGGCCCAACTCTTTTGTCCCAGTTTTGCGCTCCCCAGCTCTGCATATAAAGCCTATGTACTCGAAAACGGGTCGCCCAGCAGGTAGTGGTTAAGAGTGCAATACTAAAAGCATTGGCTGTGTTTAATTTCATCTTCTGCTTGAACATCATATCCGGACAACAACTCCATCTTTAATTACCTGAATGTTTTAACATGTGCAGGTATGTGGTTCAGCTTGAGCGTGTTGGTCAGTGCTTGCTTGTAGATAAAAGCCTGGTTGGAAGAGCCCCAATTGATCTCTGTTACAAACGGGATTAAAAAGAAAGAAAGTTTTCCAAATTGATGCCGTGGCAAACTGAAATTTTTTTGGAAATATCAGACTATAATGGGCACTCTGCATCAATCCAAAGGTTGGGTCCTTATTTCAAGCACGTTTGTAATCAGCTTATCACAAGCAGTGCTGTAGTTGAGTACTTTTCAAGTACCAAATCCAGTCAAATATTGAACCGGTTAGGAGGAAACAAAGCCGAAGAACATGGGTACTGGACAGTTAAATGCACAAAGGTAAGACTACAAAGTAAAATGATGACTTCAGATCATCACTGATTGATAAAAGAAGTCCTCGGCCAAACTTTCCTCCTTAAAACGTATTTTTTTACAAAACTGGGAGAGTCTGAAATTTCCATTGTAATTTCACCTTTGTCTGGTTTCACGCATCTATACTTTATTCTACTTCAAATGTGAATTAAACCTTAAAAACTAGAGAAATTCCACCGTCCTTTATTCTATATGTTTCACACAAGAAAGACATAAAAAAGCTAAACAAAGCAGGAAGGTAAAGTTGTGTCCGGGGTAAAATCAAACCATTCATTTCTTCTTGCATCAAAACAATGTCCGTACAGTGGATTTCATTGATCTCTAGGGGCTTCATGCTATTTGGGACCATAAACTTTCTTATAAAACTCAGTGCCACTTTCCATGCATGCACTTTCCTGGTGCATGTCTAGCACACATCTACACACACAGACATTCTGGGTCATCCAGTTATTTTATATTCAAAACTTCCGTAGAATTACTTTTCTTTCAATTGCAAAGTTGTTCTGCTTTAGTGCCATCTCATTCTTTATCAAACTTTTAATATTTGTACTGGCTTTGCCTTGATAAGGAAAACGTAAACAATCCTTGTTTTGGTACTGACCTACAGGTACATACTGTATATAATCACTGTAAGCTTCAGTGCTTGTTAGCAGTAAGTATCAAAAGGGAGTTCAGTCTCCTTAGAGGCAAGTATCAAATGGAGAGCCTGACCACCATGACCACAACTTCAATACATTCTCCACTGATAACCTGAGGTAAGAATATTCCTCACTCTTGTCCTTCCATAGGACAGTAACTATTAGAAAATTGGTGAAGTCCAGACAGTAGCCTTTAGCAGACGCTGCCATAATTTCAGTTGTTAGCTAGTTCCCAATGACCTACCTGGCTTTGTGTTGTGTACATACATGTACAGTGCTGTCACAATGAAGATGGTGATGAGTGCTGCATACCAGTTTATCAGGAACATGACACCCATGCACAGTACAGCAGCAAGCAGGGCCACCCACATGTTGTAGTAACGGAATGCTGGACGCCAACCTATGGTAGTTTACCAAAACAATCAACAGGTTTTGTGATGTATAATTAGATTGAACTAAAGACGTCAAGGGCAAAGATCAGCCACACACAACATATCCATCCTGAGGCTGAGTTGAACACATTCATCTATTCTGATGTTTGAACCATTGTTACAACAGCTGAATTGATTTCATTGTAGAGCTGTTTAAGACAGATTTTCTTTGGTATGTGTTAAAATTTGGCCTATTTGGCTGCAAAATGAGGCTTATATTGGCTATTTTCAAATCAAGCTTCTGCTGCTAATAAGCAAAAAGGGTGAAAACTCAAAATCTAATCATATTTTTGAAATTTGACACTTGTAATATAGATGTCAAATGACAAATTCAAATATTGATAACAGAAAACTGATGAAATAGTATTTTTTTCCAGTTTAACTAATTTGTTTTCTCCAGTGAGATTTATTTGCTCAGTGAAAAAATAACAAAAATGATCGGTGCCTCAAAATCTGTGAGAGAAGTCTGTGATTACACAAATGCCATTTAATTCGTGCCCCTTTCATTCACACTGTTAACACAACAAAGTCCTATATCCACTCAAGTTTGCATTGCCTACCACATGTACAACGGCTAGAGCTTCTGGGAAAATATCAGTATATGATAATTAAAAATGAAGTGCAACGAAATCCACATTTCTGTATTAAAAACAAAAAGAGTTAGTTTTAATGCTGTAAAAATGAATGAAGCTCTTCATTTGATGACATTGACAGCTTCCTCAGTTTGCTGGAGAAACATCTCACCTGGTGACTTTGCCAATGATGCCGAGAAACATGAGAAATTGATGAGTGCATATGACATCAGGAAGAAATTAGAAATGATGGGAGCAATTGCATTCAGTTCACCTGCGAGAGAACAAACACCACAAAAAAAATGAAAATAGTGATGTGTGAAATGAGAACCGCAAGTGGAGTGTCGGGTTTGCTGCCCAGACTTCAGTTTCTACTGTCAAGAGTCTTACACTATACATACAGATGTACAGTAACTTGGGTGCTAAGCTTTTAAGGGTTGGAAGATGAGTATAGGGAATATTACTAAAGTTGTGAGTTTGGGTCTCATTACTGACACAAACATTTAGACATTTCTTGCCTGCGTATGAATACCCACTCCTAATCATCTTTATAAGTACACATATTTGACCAAAACAGCCTTGGTGCTTAGGTTTTAAGTGACAACATCACCATAAGAAAATCTAAAAATCCTGCTTATTATAATAACTGCTCCAATTACCCTGTTAAAACCTAAGTTCACTTATGTTTGCACTTTCAAACTAACCCTTTTGTAGTTGGGAATCCAATATGTTTCATGTTATTCATAATTGGATATATTTGTGACTTGCCAATTGCTATACACGCAGCTGCAATGAAAAAGGCCAAGATGTAGGCTCTCCGTGGTTCATCTCCTGGTCCAGTGCCAACAGCAAAAGACCCGATCTTGGGGAAAATTTTGTCTTTACACAAAGCCTTTGGAAGAATAATGGGTAAAGAATAAAGAGATGTATCACAAAATCATCATTTAATGAGGCTGCGACTTCAGATCAAGTATTTGGTGCTGCAAATTCTCAAAAGTTGAACACATTCAAACTCAAGTGAATGTTGCTGCAAATCTTTTGTCAGATCAAATCTGCTTTGCTTTCATTTTCGCCTGTTGTATGAACCCAATGTTAGAGTGGTCAAACTGTCCTTCCCTAATACAATGAGGACCTTAGTTTGAATAAGCCATTTGCGAGTTAAATTTGAATAAAATCTAGTACATTGAGTTATCTGATTGCACATAAACATAACTTGAATTCCCCAGACTAAAGACACTGTTGCTATACCTCGTGATTCGGGGCAAGCTTTTGCTTTTTTAGTGACCACCATCTCTGGAATGGACTGGTTCCTTTGTGCCCTTCTTTTCCGTTGAGAACAGTGTATTGTTGCAAGGCGTCTCTTATGTAACCAAGGAAAAGCTTTTTTCGAATCATGAGGTATAGCAACAGTGGCTTTAGTATGGAGAATTCCAATTATGTTCGCGTGAATTTAAAGAATTTAGTGTACCAGATTTATTTCAAATTTAACACAAAAGGTTTATTCTGTCGGATGCAAAAGGCAAATTGAGCTGACCGCATTACCAGAACACATACATGTACACAAACCCACAGGTTTTCGGGTACAAGACTCATGGACCTTTCATAACTGTCTTTATTTTTCCTTTGTTTTTGTTGTAATCTCGAACTTCTTAGCATTTCCAGTGTTGTGTATCTGGTTGTAATGACTGAATCGCAGAATTGCATTATCACATTGTTGCTGGCATTCTCCCATACCCAGCTACCCTGAGCATAGTAAAAATACATATACCTGTAACTAAACTGACATTTTCTTCCTTTTTCTTCATAGGTTTCTGATTACAATGTAGTGCAGCGACATAACTTTTGAATCTTCAAGTTGGTTTTTGTGAAAGCGAACACAAGGAAACTTACTGCCAAGACTACCCAAAATATAAACCAATGAGTGAAAAATAAACTTACTAATAATGTGGAAGGTTTAATCTGAATCTAGCAATTTTTTTTCCAACAAGACGCCCATTTTTAATTGTTCATGTCAACATACTTTATGAATTTGGTCACTGATTTTCCCCCCTTCCAATTTTTTTCATGAAGCTTCCATGACTCAAGATGTTTGACGAGCTTTACCTGAAACACCTTGGGTGCACTGACGAGACTAGCCAGAGCTGAAGACAAGGTTGCTGCAAAAACACCAGCCAGAACTAATGGAGCCCAACCTGATATCAAACTTGCTACCTGTGAAGCAAATAATAAACCAACAGAAATACTCTTGGAATTGCGGAACAAAATCTTTATTCCTCCTGAGACATTTTAGCGAAAACTTTCCAACCTCTTCCAAAATTCTTCAGAGTTCAAGAAAAAGAGTGTGTGACATTCTTTTGTACATTATCAACCCTAACTGCTGTAAACCTTGCAGTAATTCCTAAGTATCATACACTACCTTGTGAGCTTGGTTAACTTAAAAGGGGCATCAAGCCCCACATTTAATTTCTATAAATGTGCCACTAATTACTCAATTAATCCAAACTTACAGAGAAATTCTTCAGCAGACCATATTCACAGTCAAATCCATCTTCGCAAGCTGTGGTAAAGTTTCCTGCTATGACATCTGCAATATTACCAGTAGCCTCTCTGGACACACAGGATCCTAGTACGATGGCCAATCCAGCATAGCTGACAGAGGTCATGGCTATGGCTATTAGGGTTCCCTTGGGTATGGCCTTTTGTGCATCCTGGCAAATATTTGAATACAACATAAGGGAGAACTGATAGCCATGCTATGACACAAATCTTGAAATGAGTAAAAATTGTGGAATATAGGCCTTCCTGTTATAGAAAGGATGGCAATAAAAAATGATATATCTCAAGTTACCATACCAGGTACCTCATACATATTCGTGATAAAAAAAGTCCAAAATTTTCACTTGTTCATTCACCATCATAAGCCAGATGCTTTGTTTGCCATTTCCTGGGCGTGCACACAAGTCAGACACTCGTGCATAGTAAATTGTGCTTAAGTTTCATTCTAATTTGTTAAAGTGTTTCCGAAGGAAAGGACTCAAACATGTTGTATGTCCATTTCCACCAGAGTGTCAGCAGTATGATAGGTTTACAGGGGTTAGTTGTCACAAATTAGACTGCCTCAATAATGTACACTTGTTGTGGACTCTGTGACCAGGCAACTCCTCGATGCTTATAAACAAACTACAAAAATTAATTCTGTATTTACTCCCAACTCATGGACTGAATTCAAACCAATTAAAATACAAAATTGTGCCTGTGAGACAGCAAAATATTATCTATTGCAAGTCAGAAATACCAACTGATTGATTTACGCATGACCAAATTCTCTCCAAAAAGGCTCCACTAAAGAACAATAACTCACTTTAAGGTCACCAGAGATGTTAGCACCAGCCAAGATACCAGTGGCAGCCGGAAAAAAGATGGAAAATATGGAGAAAAACCCTTCTCCGTCTCGATAGTCTGGACCGAAGTTCTCAACCAAAAGCGCACCTGTAAATGAATTTTTAAGGAAGGACAAACATGATGCTTTTGAAGGGAAACTACAGGTTTAAGGTCCTAGGGACCCTTTCCCTGTTTAAAAAGTAAATGATTTCTGACGTTACCTCTGTAGTTCTGGAATCCTCGAGCTATTTCATGGTCCGGTGCAGGGATAAAAGTCCCAACCATCATATTGCAGATAGCTATGACAAGAAGAAGTAGAAGAAACAACTGGGCCTGCACTCAACAAGAAAAAAAATGAGCACATCTCAATTACAAAATTACTATTATATACTGTATATGTATCTTAATGTGTACATTGTAAATCTGCGGCAGTCACTCAGGGCTACATCTCATGTACATGTTAGCTTCTCACACATTTTGTTCAAGGGGGCTTCATCCATTTCACAAAGACAACATGCGCAGAGTATGACAATGAGCACGAATAAGATTTCTGTAAAGCATTGAGCAGTTCCATGAAACTGGGACTTAGTATACAGTCCCTAATTAATTTAACTGTCAATTTTGCAATCAATTTTAATTTTAAAGTCTATTTAAGGAGCTGTCAAGCTAAAAACCAAGCCCAAAGAAGCAATGTGGATACTCTGCCGAACAAATATTTTTCATGCTAATTTCCTTTGATGAGGACTCCGCATTACTCTTTGGAAGCACAGCGGACACAATAGGAAGGTGCAATTTGAAGTGGGTTAATTTGCAGTGAACACGATAGATTTTACCCAAAACCAAATACAACCCTCCTATCGTGTCTGCCATACCTTAAATAGGCTAAAATGAAAATCTGGATTTTACTTTGGTGTGACTATCTCAAACCGAGTTCCAATCACAACTTCTCAAAAGTGTACTATCAAGCCACGGCCCATTGCACATACATGTTGAAGTCACCCAAAAAGGGAAATAGGACCATTTTCTGATCACTTACAGGCCCGAGGGGGGAGTGACACAGGAGTGAATGAGTGACTGAATTATGCAAGACCATATGTGTTTTATGACACACCTCTGTCCAAAATGTAAAAAAGAAAATAAGCTTTTAAGGGTTTTTCAAATGAACCGTTTTAATTTAGTTATCCAGTCATAAAGGTGACCATTGTTGACCCTGTGGTTCTCATTTTTGACCGACCGTTATTTTTGGCTGGGACAGAGGAAAAAATCTCTTTTATGCTGTCAATCATATCTAAGTATCCAAAAAAAACCAAACAGATATGAAACAGAAAAAAGTGTTTTTCTTTTACCAATTTTTCTTCTGATCGATCAATCCCCCCCGGTCAAAAACTTGTGAGAACAATACGAGTTAAAAAGGGATGCCCTCAGCAATTTCTAAACCAATTCAACATTTAAAGGAATGCTTTCAGTTGCTCTATTTCAGCCAATGGGAATCAAGAACCAGCAAGAGGCGTGTTATAAAAGAGACTATTTCCCAATTTCATGGTTTTGCCTTTGAGCCCTGGCCGGCCCTACAAGGGGACAACTTTACAATTTATTACATACATGTACTATGCAACTGAAAATCAAAGCATGTTTCACTAATCATGCCACATGAGTTTGTACCTTGAGCATTACCATCACAATGTACATGTACATGTACTTCGGTAGCTATACTTAGCCCAGACACTATCCAATACAAAATGCAGTCTGTGATCACATGGGCACATAGACTTTTTCCAGCCAGAAATCCAGTTCATTCATGCAGTACAGCAATGGGAGCAGAGCAAGAAACGAAGCTCAAGCCAAGGTTATAGGCCGCTACTGAAAAGTACGATGTCTACACGTGCGGCCCATGTGACGTGGTATTGCAAATATTGCTGCAGTAAAGACCCAGTGGAGCAAAATGATTGATATGGACAGGAAAATACCAAATATTCCAAAAATCCTTGTGTTCACTGGAATAAATAAATGTACGTAAATATTTTTTTGTCAATCTGACTTAAGAGAGGTAAAAAATAAAGTATTCTAACAAATGTTCCAGGTTGATTTGTCCAAGAAAAACAAAAATCTGACTTTCACGTTACTTCCACTGGCGTGCTGATGGTGTTACAGCAGGGTTTTCACCTTAGATTTGGGTCATTCCATGAAGTTGGGCAATACCTGGTTATTTGCTTGTGGTCTGAAGACTTTGGAGTAGATCATACGGCTAATCAAATTATTAGCCAGTTAAATTTATACCATAAAAAGAACACACAGAGAGGTATATTGTTGGATCATTTGGTTCATATTTGTGGAAACACTTTTTACAGCATAAAGCATGAATAAGCGGTTTCTGATTATGTAAAACCAGGTTTTTTGTGACAAGATAAATGGGCATTTAAGAAACGAAGACAGTGGGTTGAAAGTAAATGTAAATACTGTCATATTGTTTATATGGTTGCATCTATGTCAACCCACAACAGTCCACCATATACTGGTAGTTTATGTTAACTACTCCTCCTTCATACATGTAACTGAGCCCGTTTTGTACGAGAGTATGAACACAACATGTGGTTTCCACACACAAAAAGTCGCATTATGTTCGAAACAGGAGTTCATTTTTGGACCTGGGAAATAATTGCTCCTAGTAACTACAACATCATGGCTTGAAAACTACAACCCAGATGTACTTTTTCTCAACTTGGCTTTCACTACTGTATTGTTAGAATGCTGAGCATGGTTTCTGAAGTCATTCTGCTGCGTCCACAACCCTTGGTATTCAGTAACGTTTAAGTGTATGCCCCTCATTGGAAATAGGTTCTTCCAGGCTTCAACAGCTCTTGCTTAGAATTTGTCAAACAAAACATCACATGTCAGATGTCGTCAGGCATAAATTTTCCTGCTTTCCAAACAAGGACTTTCCACACCTTACGTCCACGACACAGTTACGCCCACCCTAAGTTTATTGGAAGTAAATTCAACCATTAGAGACCAACCGGTATCATTGATTTCAAAGTACAAGATCGTAGAAAGAATGAGTCCTTAAAGTTTATGGCACATGTAGTGTGCTCATGCTCGGTAAATATTGATTATTTACAACTGATCGGACAAAAATCTTTAAGTTCCAAGTTACGTCCAGATCTTGTTATTGCAATGACCATTACCATTATGAAATAAAAGGGGTAGTACCACAATCCCCTTGGAGAAGCTGTATCTTAAACTCGTACATAAACAGGTTTGGAGCACTTTTTCAAACCGAAAATGTTAACCATCTACAATTAAGCAATCACTCCAGTTTACATACATGTACTTCCATGACAGTATTATCATCTAAACATAAAAAAGGGAAAATATTAATATGGTACATGCCCACAGGGCATAGTGGTGCATTTTTATGCTAATACGTCTAGTTCCACATATCCCTCATGGATTAATGATAGAGCGATTCCTCACTGTGAGGAACCGTGCAAGTGAACACAACATACATGTATTGTGTGCAAGGAGACTGGCTGTGGTTTCCCTATTTGCCTCCCGCGCGGGACAGGATATTGGCAACATTCCAGCAGGGAAATTGCAAGTAAAGGTGTCAAATTTTTTGCTAATTTTCTGTGAAATCTGACATGATGTTTTCAGTGTCTTTTGAATAAAATCAGGGATAAATGTGGAAATATCAACACAAATACTGCTATCCATGCAGCCGTATATGGCCACAAAGATTGCACTTCGTTCCAACCCAACCATGCCGACCGAATACGAGAAAACCTTCAACCCGACTGCATCATACCTGATCTGGAAAATTTTCCAAAATGAGTGCATGTACCTACCCTGACATTCGTTCTTGTGGTACATTTCCCTCTTTATTGTTCTATTTTTTGGGGAGGGGGATACTTGCCAATCTTTAGAACATAACAAATGAACCTTCATTTTTCTTCTCTGAATCTCTGTGTGGTTTCCGTGTTACATCCACAACCCGCTGCATGATGTATAATGCCTGAGTATTTCCTTGTCTGCCTAAGTTATTGCAAAAGTATTACTAGCTTTGAGAAACACGGTCAATAATGTGTCAAAACTGGGGGGGAGGGGATGACACAAACATGTAAGTGAATTTGAAATTTCAGCTCCTCTGTCACTCTGCTCCTCTGTCACTGAAGTTATCCAACTTCATGGAATGACCCATTTACTGTATTATGAATCAATCCAATAGCCTATAAAACAGAGCATAAGAATCTACATGTATGACTCACTCTTGCTTCCCATGCCATTCCAATCATGGTAATGCCCAGCAGGAGGACAAGGGTAGCCTCACCAATGATCCGGACATCATTATCTGGATCAATAATCTTCAGGCCATTATCCTAAACCGGGGGAAAATAAAAAAATTATGCTAATTAATTGTAAAAATTCTAAACTTTATAAACAACATCATCCGGAGATTTACATGTATGAATGACACACTGCATGTACACTTATTCTACAAAACAGCCATCCCATCCTAATGAAAAATGCTTCCTCAGAGGTAACATGTTTCTATTGGCCCTCTCTGTGGCAACTTAATGCATTTATTGCGTGTGTACATTTACTCACTATTCAATGAGGAATGCTCAAGCTTTTTACCTTATCAGTCCTCAGTCCTCCGATTTCAATATGATTTTACATAACCCCTGAGGGTTTAGGGCTAATAAATGATTACAAATTCTTCCTTCATAAATAGGAATTCTATTAATTGATAAGAAATTGTAAAAATGTCAAATACAAGTAAAATTAATTCAAATGATTGAGTCGTGTCACACTTAGTGGTACACTAACCCAATTTGATCTGTCACGTCACATGAACTGTCCTTAACTGTGCAACTCACTGAAGCACAAAAGTACCAACAGCAAAAGTTATAGACAAAAAGTATCCAATTTGGGTATGGTCAAACATCAAAGATGGACAAAGTGAAGGAACTATTGATAAAGAATCTATACAACAATATGGAGTATTTCATTATGATATCTTTGCTATTTAGATCAAATGGAAGTCAGACCAAGACACCTTGAACAAAAAATTCCAGAGAAAAGCAACGTTCACAGAATGGTATCTCAAAGAAAACCCTAAGGTATACAGGTGTATTCAATTTACCACTAAAAGGTCTCGCACAACTTCTGCAAATCCGACAACGTACATGGCCACAGCCACAGCATTGGCAATGGAGAAAATCAGACCAATAGATCCACCAAACTCAGGGCCTAGACTACGGGAGATCATGTAGTATGCTCCACCTGCAGAACAAACAAAATTAGATCTTAATTACAGGTTTTGCCCTTACATCGATGTACATTCATAAACACTGTATACTCGGTACTTGTCCGAGAACTTATGAAAAAAATTCACAAGCTTACTCAGGTAGGACTTCAACCCATGACCTCTTGTTTACTTGTGCAGGGGTCCGAGTCCGATGTAGCAGCGGCTATCGCAAACTTTTTTCAAGATGTACTCAGCGTCAGGTACATGTTAATTTTAATTACAGGTTTTGCCCTTATTCCAACGTATATTCACAAACACTGTATAATCCAGAGATGCCAACTTTCCAAAATGAAAAAGTGTAATCCTATTGCATGATACTGAGATACCTATTAGAAATATGTTAAAACCCTACGAGTTGATACTTATAGTACAAGTCATGATAGTTAAGGCCAAAAATACTTCCGTTTCCAGTTTCTTGACCAACCATAATTTTTTATCGGTAAATTAGAAAACCAAATTTAAAATAATTAAAATAGTTGAAAAAAATCCTGTTGTCCTTCTTTCTACCCAAACATCTCTCAACTTCTTTTCATGTCAAAACACTTGTACCTGACTAACGTGTATATTGGTAAGAATTGTCAACCGTGTTATATTTCTACATTAATTAAGGCACATTTTTATCACTTTTACGGCAATTTTGAAAGCAATTTTCCCCTTCAATTGGCACAAAACATTGATTAAAAAAAACCCTGACCTACGTGTACAGTACTGATCCTATTTTTGAGAGGCATGTAATCGGAAGCAGAGATATTTTTTTCTTGACCTAACTAATGTATTTTTTGATTAATGTGCTTCTCGGTGATGTAAGATCCAGCAGGGCAATGTTTACCGGTACATGCATTGCAAAACCCGTAAGCTTCTCCACAACAAGACTTAGCAATAAAGGCCCATTTTGGGGTGTACATGCACATGTATTCTTCTCTGACCTTCTGCTCACTTGATGGCATTATGCAAAACAAGTCCAGTTGCTCACCAAATATCCGAGACTCAAATTCTCGATAGTCTTCCACCCCAGTCAATTTTAGCACAATCATGACATATAACGATATCGATGTATGTGTACAGTGCACTGTTGTACACAATCATGTTGCAAATGAAGTTTAACTGTGCCTATTCACCCCCTGTTCATCACAGCGTAAATTATAAGGCCTGCTCAGGGCTTGCTTACATAGTTTTTTCTTGCAAAACTTTATGGTTTTGTACCTTGGTGTTCAGTTGGGAAATTGCAAAAATCTTAGTCTGGATCGTACAGTCGTAAACAGACTACACAAATCACAAAAATTACACCTAAATCGTACACATTGGCATCTCTACATAATCAAAGCTTGGCTGAGAGCTTATGAAAAAATTCATTTTTTTTTTGCAATTATATTTATGAGCCCTCTTTGTATAAGAAAACAATACATACATCATTCAGCATAAAGTAGTTAAGTGTCCTGGTCTACAGTTGCAGTCCATCCCCCTACATTTGGACATCTATGCATGGCTGGTATAAAAGGTGCTTGTTCTACATGTATAACATGCACATACATGTAGGCTCCATGTAGCTCAATGCTCATTTCTCAATACACTGAACTTCTGAGGCTACCACAACAGAATGATGGGTCAATTTCTACAGAAAATTGGTGTCCCATATGACATGCACAGCAATCTTCTGAGCCCATGTAGAGACTGTGTCACCAAGACAACGTACCTCCTTTGACCTCTCCATTTGTACAGATAGCAGACATTGACAATGTTGTCAGTACAGTTACTACGGTAGCCATCATGACAATCAAAATGGAAAAGCCTGGAAAAGGAAGAAGCATTGACAAATTACGCAATCATTATTTTGTACAGGAAAGTTTAAGAAACATATTACGAAAGAGACAGTCAGTAAAGATCAAAGTTAATGTAAAGAAGTTATCCTGAGCACACTCAAGTGTCAAGAGGCCATGGGAAAGACGAACAATGACGATTCTTGTCTGATGGGTTGTATGAGTCAGCTACTAGCAAGTCTAACTCAAGTCATGAGTCCAAGAAAGTTGACTTGAGTCTGAGTCCAGACTAGAGTTCTCCATCACTGTAAAATGCCCCTCAGACCACTTAAATCAGTACTGTAGTCAAGTCCACTCACAAGTCCTTCCACAAGACAATAAGTAACAGAGTGAATGCCTCTGTCATGATTCATTTGAATAACTTGTGACTTTGCTTAAGACTGAATGACTTGTGATGAAATTAAGATGGACTTGCAAGGACTTGAAGAGACTTGTGATGGAATCAATTACATGAACACAACTGACCTAAATGCTCCGTACTTTGCTGCTGACATACATGTATTCCAAGTGTTACACAAGCTTTTTTTGTGATATACCTGTACCTACATGCACATCTCGGCATCTCTGCCATAAGAGTCAATCACCAAAGATTCTTGTGGTCCAATGACAGCACACTGTTAAGGATCGCAAACTACAAGTGTTTGGGGGTTTTACCAACTGTCTAGTTAGCCCTGACCAACAATGACTCACCAATACTTCATAAACTGGTTCTGGTATCTGACTAGTCAACTGAGTTAATACACATAATTTTTTGAACTTCACTCATTTTTTCATTGGGACCCATTTTCATCATTTTCCATGTTTTTTTACCTTACTTAGTGCCCAATTTTCACACTTGTGTCGAATTCCCCTCAGATCATCGGTGATACTGTCTGGAAGACTGATAAGTTTTTTGTATCTATCGGCTCATTTTTTTCAAGATATCGAGGGCCATTTGTCTGAAATGCGGTGCATTTTCCATGCGGACTCAAATTTCCGCACTGAGTCTGACATGACCAACAATGGTCAAAAATAAGATGTCCAGATTTGGGCATGGCATACATGCACATGCACACACACCTGGATACGAGTGTGTTTTGGTATGAGGTGATGTTTACTTCATTTCACTGATACATACAACGCCACCAATTTGCCTGACTAAAAGGCACAAACAAAACCTTTCCGTTCTCATTCATACGGTTTCCTTCTTGCATAATACTTTCTCATTAGAGCATTCATGATATTCCTCACTATTCACAAGTAGAGACATGTAAGGGAAAATTTGGCAAAACTGAAAAAAATCCCCTCTAAATGTTGGCTTCACTTCCAATTTCTGACTCTATTATTTTGGAGGTACATGTATGTGAGACAGACAGGCAAAAATTTGGCAGAAAATGGATTTTCATCATGTGCAAGTTAGCAAAAGGGACTTTTGAGTGTTTAAATACTAATCAGGAGGGAAATGAGGGGCAAACAACTACATGTATATCCATGATTGATGTCCATCAATTACTTTTGGGGTCCACCTGCCTGAGTCAAGAGCCATTTTTACTGGCTTCTGGCACTGTCATGGGATTCAGTACGCATGTGCACAAACTACCGTAATTGCGGGGCATAAACATACTTGATACTCCTCTATCAAGAAAAACAATGGCATACCCTTTGCATATTCACTTTTACTTCTACCTGCACTGTCAGAAAAAGCACAAAGTAAAACTGGATGGCAATACATGAACACGTACAAACTTCAAGCCCCTACCCCTGATGTAGTGTACATGTACATGAACCCGTATGCTTTTGCAAGCATTCATATTGATAAACTTGACCTCAAAGTTTGTCAGTAATACAATAATTTATTTTGTACCAACTCACAGGAACAAGCACTTGTACAACGCTTACAGTACACCTGTACCTATTATGCTGGCTTAATGCATGTTCCAAAATGAATTGTTTCCCTAAAAGTTCTCTGAAAAATAATAGATCTTATACCTATTCCAGCTTGTCCAACGATCCATGACATCCGCAGAAACAGCATCACACCCCAGATATTCAGCAGACATCTGACCTGATATGCAATTTAAATTGAAATGTAAGCTTCAGCAAAGAAATATCAAGAACTGGTGCATAACATTCATGACATTTGCATACATGTATTCTCTGCAGTTGGAATATTCAGCATTACAGTTGTACTGGGGGAATCACAGATCATAATGGAAAACATAAACATGTAAGTTCCTCCCAACTGAATTGAAGGAAAAAAGAAAAATAAAAAAAATTCTCTCAAAATACATGTAGAGAGAAAAACAAACATTTAAATTTTAAATCCAAGAAACCCTATTTGTAAGGGTTAAGGTTAAAGCAAAACATGTTTCTTTTGCAAAAATGGTGTTTAAAGTTTGCTGATAATAAAGTGATAGGAACTCCAACATCCTTTACAGTGTACTGTGTAATATTAATCATTTTGTTAACTGCATCAGCAACACCCATTGTACATGTAAAGCTGCATCATATGCACATTAACATGAACATGTACAGTGTGTATAATGTAGATGTACGGATAGATGTACCGATGGGGTACATTACAAGAGGAAATTGAAATACCATACATGTACATGTATGTACACTGTATAAATGCATGTATGTTTTACAAATTATGTTTCACATTCAAGTGATATGGTTAAAAGCACACTGGGTCTGTGGTTCCATTGTTCAATATTCAATGCATGTGTAGATAAATGCATGTGTGGATATGTTTAAAGATTGCCTCCTGCATGGGGGTGTGATTTTCACCTTTTCTCTGTTTACAATGGAGGATACAGTACATGTTGCTCTGAACATGTAATGAATGAATTTTCATGTTTCAAAGCAAACCCATTCACATGTACTGGTTCATGTACATGTACCAGGTTTCTCTTGCAGCCTGGCATTTGGATTTGTTTTTGCCATCTTTAACAGTTCTTGTTGAGCGAATGAATACACCCACACACATACACAGTCCAATAATACCAATTAAGGCTAAATGCACATGGTATGAAAAATGACATGTCCCCTTGCTACATGTTCCACAGCCTTGTCACATTGGGGGAAAACATTTACATTTTTAAAGGTAAACACTGGGAAAAATTCTCTATTTTTTACAGGAAGCAGATATTCAGTAACATATGGGACAAAGTTTTCTATTGAAGTTGTGGAGTAAATACAAATATTCAGAAGTATGCCTTGACTGGATGGCCAGACCACTTCAATGACTTGACTGGTTCACAACAAGTTAGAGGACCAGTGTTATGTTTGAACCCTGAACTCAGGCACTGCCTACTTTAATGTAAAGGTAGAGTTGGCCAACATCTCACAGGAAACATGCAGAAAGCCTGTGGACACTTATAGGAACTGTCTTGAGGCATTCATCAAGGACAAAGGCCACGATATTGACTATTAAGAAGAGACTTTGGACTACCGGTATGTAAACCAGGGGTATGAATCATTTTGACCTGGAGCAAAAAACGAAACCCGGGCCGACACACATACGTGTGGGTTTGTGCTTTGTGTATTACAAGAAGTAGACAAAAGATATAGTGGAAGTACCAATATAATAACTTTACAAGGGAACAATTTAAAAAAATATGTTATTTTCCAAAGGGTATGAATACTTTTTAAGCACAACTGTACATGATATGTACATGCATGTAAAGAACAGGTACAAATAACACCACTGGTAGGAATGAGCTGTCACACAATTCATAACAAAATCAGTCATACATGTAGCACCTCACACTGCTTTAATGCATCTTCTGGGCATGATTGCTTTGACTAAATGGAAGTCTTGGAAGTTTTCCAGGATGCGATTTTATTAGAGTCCAAGACTGCGATGGTGACTCACGTGTACACAGTCTAAAAGCAAATGTTTTCGGAAGTGTCCGCGCACAGTCATTGCTTTGAAAGAGGATGAAAACAATTAAACAAAGTAAAAATACCAAGTAGAGTTGAAACGGTGTGCACAAGTATTTGCACAAGAGCCTTGTACCGATGTATGGCAGTTTAAAAATACACACGTTGCACCTGTATCAGAATCAACAATACATGTAAATATATATAATGCTTTCACAGGAGTATTCATAATTTCATATACATGTACTACTCAAAAAAAGTTAAGGACCACTTTTTTGTGTGTGTACTTTTATTTTATCAATTTCAAATGCGGTTCGTTTCAGTTGTTGCATTTATAATGTCTTTTGCATCTCTTGAAAGAAATTACAAGTTAAGAAAAAAGTGGTCCTTCACTTTTTTTGAGTAGTTTACATGTATACTAGTATGACATATGCATATCAAGTTTGAAGTAGCGCCCAAATAAAAGGCTGTGCCAAATACTGAGAAAATATCCATTATTATTTTGACCCCAACAGCTCTGAATACTACAAAGTACTACTTAATAGTAAAATGTAGTATTCAATGCTGTCACTTGTAAGAAGACATGACCTTTTTGTTTTAAAAAAGACCATCAAAGTTATTCTTTGAAATGTTTCCTTGACAGACATTTTATTTACATGTATTAAGTCATTTCTTGCTTATGGTACATGTTAATGAGATATTTTTTCGAAAGAACAAATGTGGTAACTTGAAAAGTTTACACTGGTTGTACTAATTTTTTGGCAGTCAAGTTTTTTGCTA
Source organism: Acanthaster planci (assembly GCF_001949145.1). The sequence goes on along the minus strand of NW_019091388.1, from coordinate 595,430 downwards.
CTATGAAATTGCCATCAAGGTGATAAACATCACAAAATTTTTTTTTGATTTTGGAATCCTCATAATGCATTTTATAAACAACAAACAAGAGTTCAAAATGTAGAAAGTTGCCGAAGTCCCACTTTACTTCACTAGATGGCTGTTTTGAACATGGTTTTGTAGAAGTGATGCCAGTAAGGACTACATGTAGGACAGACCAGGCAGCAAATCAGACGTTGCACAGTGCACAAGCTTTAAATAAATGCCTGGCTTTGTTTTAAAGGAAAAAGTGGCGTAACATAAAGTAACAATTTCAAGAATAATACTGGCAATATCTCAACATTTTGATTCTTTGAAAAAATTGTATTATTTTTGTCCTTGTGCAAATATCATAGCATCATGGCTGAATTGTGTCATCCAGCACTGTGTGATCCAGCACTTTGTCATACCTCTGTCTTTAATACTGTCCATTTTTGGCCCAGAACGATCACATGACAGGGAGACACGAATGTATAGCTGCATGTCACACTCATCATGAGACATCTCATTCTACTGACAGTGTGTGCACGCACATGCGCGCGAAACAAAACAACTACTGGAAGTTTGAGAACGAACATTTGTGGTCCTTTAGTAAGTTTTGCGTGGTACCCATAATACGCTTTGTGCATAGGCTACCAGGGAATTCGATCAATGATTGCACTCGTACATGTGTAACAGACTCGTTCCTATCCCCGCAGTGGATAAGGTAATGCAGGAACCGCTAACCAGACTATATAAGTGTACTCACTGGTACCTGAACTAGTTTCATATTAGCGTTTATGCAATTAATGAAAGAGAGGGGACAGTGCATTTGCAAACGACATCATTTATGTACGTTAACTGTATAGTTTTACAGTAGGCCCATCATCTTCTGAAATGATAAATTCCTTAAAGGGGATGAGTCCTTTATCCGGTGACTGTTTACTGTTATGCAACGACGCATCGACATACTGTATGTAATGTACATGTACATTTGTTACTATAGAGTCCTTGTAAAAATCTGATTGTGTGTTATCCACAAATCTAACCTACAAACACTGGTGTGAAAAGTCAATTGGGAATCTACAAAAACTGCTCTGTGGGAAGTTGTTTTAAATGCGACAACAGCCACAGACAACACAATTTATTGGCGTTCTTTTGAAATTCACAATTCACTATAGAAATTATTACATGTGTACGACACGATACAAAACAAAATGAAAGCAAGTTAGTTGTTCAATAGCTCTGCCCAGTGTTAAGAGAAGGGCATAGGAAAACAAGATCAAATGAGGTTGACTTGACACGTACGTCGTACAAGTTACATACTCGACTATGTGCCAGGGCAGAGAATATTATTCTTGCGCAGACCAATCAACTGTCTCGCTGGAACTGTGCATTTTTGTCTGGAAAGTCAAGTCCATCCAATGACATCACATTTTTGCTAAGATTTGTCGGCTGCCCTCATCGACCAATTTCAATAAGTTTTTGCAAAGAGCTCAGGCGGAGACTAAAAAACACACAGAAAATGCCAATTGTTACTGATTTAACCCTAACCGCCAAGAATATTGTTTGCCTTACACTACTCAGTACTACAAAATACTAAGTAGTAGCTTGAGCCTGAAGGACCTAGCGCTACAGATTAATACTTCTAGCTACATGTAGGTTACTTCCATTGTTACTTGTACAGAGAATAAAGCTATGCACTCATAGTACCACAGCACTGTCTTGGTACATTGTCTTATCTATTGTATCTTATGGCTTCACAGAACAATAAAGTCATGTCCTCTTACATTTTACCACAAGTAGTAATTTGTAGTATAATGTACGGTTAGGGTTAATGACATAAAAGAGGGGTTAATCAAATTTATTGTATATAGGACGGTGAAACTATCATATAACATCAATTTAACCTGCATGGCCCATCCCCTTTAAGACATATGTCCCTCGGGTGTTCACAACGTCATATCCCACACCACAGCGGTCAACAATTGTTAAGTGTGATCCAGCACTGTGTGACCTAGCATTGTGTGATCTAGCACCATGTGATCTAGCACTGTGTGATTCAGCACTGTGTGATCCAGCACTGTGTGATCCAGCACTGTGTGATTCAGCACTGTGTGATCCAGCACTGTGTGATCCAGCACAGGAAGGATCCTGGAGGCCTTGAACTTCTTCATCTCCTAA